>BMAV01016262.1:326871-348958 GCA_019973955.1 Trichonephila inaurata madagascariensis | reverse complement strand
CCTTTGGCAATATTAAATTCCTGAACAAGTTCGCATTGTCAGAGCTCAGGTGCCTCCCTCTGGAGAAGAGACTGGGCGTCAAAATTACTTGCGGCAATAAAAATGTAAGTAATGCTTTCACATACTAGAGCAAAATATGTTCCAATTCATGGTCTTGTAACTTATATACAACCTCTGACAATAAAGTTCATAAATTAAATCAGAACGGCCGATATGCCAACACTGCTGAAACAACGCTGCACATTCGTAGTGGTGTTTTGACCATCTGCCTCCCACCTTTAGTTGAGACTCGTTTTGGTTTCACTCAAGACTTGTTACTAAATGCTCGTTTAGTACGTCGGTTTTTATCTTAGAACAGAAAAATGAACGAACAAAAGATAAATTTAAAGTGTTTTTTTAAGCTTGGCAAAGAAGACACTAATGCGCTGCTAGTACGTGTTTATGAAGATCAAGCACTATCAATGAAGTATGTGTACGAGTGGTTCACCCGTTTTCGAAGAGAAGGGAAAATGTATCTGACAGCCCCCGTAGCTGAAGACTAACGATCGCCATCAGATACGAAAACATTGAGAAATGAGGAAATTAGTCACGAAAAATTGTCAATTAACTATGCATAAGATAGTTAATGAACTGCAGATTACCCAGACTTTGGGAAAGAGAAACGAGTCAATTTTGACGATATTTCTCACATTCAACGAAACATTGGAACTCCATCCGAAAAGACGTCTTGTAAAGTTTCCAGGACATGTATAGCAGATATCAGCTGTGCATAGTCAAGGGAGAATAGTATCTCGAAGGACAGTAAGGTAAACCGTTCGTAAATATTTCACATTACAGGACTATTCACCGAACTTTGTCAGAGGTTTTATTAATTTGATTAAAATTAAACGACCGACAATTAAATTTTCACCAGAATTAGGAAGCTTAGTTCTTCCTCTACCATTAAAACAAAAAAAAAAAAAAGACAAAAGAGAAACTAGTTATAAAAACAAATTTATTCATAAATCAATAAGTTAAAAAGTAATCGAGCATTACCAACAGTCATTTTCATTATACATACGAGAAAAGATCTTATATTATGTGAAGGCTTAAAAATATTAACAATTTTAAATAGGCGTATATTACATTTCAATAAATTTAAAAAGATTAAAGAGTAAAAGAATTCAAGATAGCCGCCTAAAGAAAATTTTAGGTCAATAAAAATCATTTATCCAAAGCAACCAACGATACGCGGCTTTCGAGAGTCTTCAAATTAATTATTTTCCATTAAAAATAGTTTCAGTGGTTATATAAAAGTCTAATCTATAACCTTTCTTTCATTAAATTTTGAAGCTTATAGTTTGAATACAGCAATTAGCTAGGAAAATCTATTCTCTATAATTTGATGCTTCCTCAGATCTTCTCGATTATGATCATTCAGCCAAACCGTTGTTGCATGTCGCTCGGATATATGCGAGAAAGGTCCTTTTTTGCATGTATTAAACAGACGATTCTCTGCACTCGCCTGTTTCAGTGGCCGAAGGTTTACACTACTGCATGAACTTTGATCCTTAACAGATGATGCAGAAATCGTACTTGGGAAACATTCTTTGTCTGAAAACCTTTCGGTTCTTACTAAATCTCTGAGCAGGAACTTAAGCTTAAAACACTCAGGAACGCCTTTTCCGCTTCTACTAGAATCATAGACTTCCATAGCACACTGTGCTTTGGATCTGCTTGTCACATCTTTCTCGGAACTAGATCGTTTGATTTCCAAGCTTTCGCTGCTTGATTCTTGCTTAAAACTAAAACATCTTTATTGTCCATCTTCTTTACAGAACCAACAAGTGATCCACTTGAGCTCGGAGTATCTTCGTATTTTGCCGCTTCGTTTTCGGTAGAGAAGGACATATCAGATGGTTCATTCATAACTTTATTAAAGATTTTGCAGTCAGCTATAACATCCGAAAAAAGCTGCCTATAGAATGCGTATCGCTATCGCTTAACACGCTTCCATCCGATATAGAAGCCACTTCCCTAACTTCAGAAATATCTGGTTTAGCAAATGCTACGTACGTTTCTTTAATAGATTCAGTTGGTGATTGTTCACAAAGCTTCTCTGGATCTCTCCCGGAATCAGAAGTCTTCCTAGAAAGTTTTCCTTTAAATGAGCTCTTTGTTAAGATGTCTGTATAGATGGCTTCTGAAAAAATTTCTTTAACTTTGGCTCACTTTTAATGTCTGAAGATTTTTGTACTGAAGTAGAAGGCAATGTTTCTTCTGAATGGATTTCCGATGTAAAATCTCCAGACGGACATACTGGGATTGTTTCAAGGTTCGCAAAGGACGAGTCCTCCAATTGTTGTGGTTCATGTTCTAATGGGAAAAACATGGAACCGTCCACCGTATCTTCGTTTCTCATCTCAGCAGATTCGGATGGATCATAGTCTAGGAAACCGTTGTGGTTGATCGTCAGGTATATTAAGTCGTTCAATCTTAACCGATACCACTAAAAGGAGAAAATGACCAACATATAATCAAAGTTAAATAATTTCCAATGTCATACAATGCAGTAAAATTATAATAAAGTAGTTGATATCGTACAACTGAAGTATTTCTTCATTGAAAGAGAGAACCATGAAGTAGATCTTTAAACCACTGTAATGCAATCTTTAGAAAAATTATCGGCTCTTTGGTTGGTTTTATTAAAAAGGACCTTAATAGGAGAGTTATATCAAGAACTTGCAATTTACGCAAAATGTTTATTCGTATCCATATCAAGTTTCTTAAGTGCAAGGATTGAACGTAAAGGGGAAAATTTAACGTTAACCGTTTGGGTCCCAAGCAGCGCGATTGCGTTGAGATTTTATGTCGACAAAACCCAGTACATTTCCAACATTATGGACAACTGACAATGCGTTACCAATTATTGAAGTCGCGTGCTCAGATTTACTGAAGCAAGTACATTACACAGCTCTTTATTGTAAATAGTACATTTTACAACAGGTAAAACAATAAAATAGCTCCAATTAGGGTTCATTAGGTTTAAAATGAACAAAGCGCTATCGCACCATGTGGTATTTAGACAAAATAAAACAAGTCCTAATGCGCTGCTTGGGTATTTTTGTACTCATTCTGAGAAAGCGCGGTTGCGCTGTTTGGGATTCTTCAACAGTGGTTTTCAATAGCTCCTGGGACTCAAACGCTTTAAGATCTCTAGGATATCCAGAGAGGACATCATCCCGTATTCAGAAGTAAAGCAACCTTCGTGCAAGAAAGAAACCCAACTGAATAGTTTGGAAGCGTAAAATCCGTGATTAACTAGAGAATAAGTGCCAAGGGAAAGAATTTCAGCAGAAAATGTTTAATTATACAATAAAATTCTTTTAAAACTGTTAAAAGAACTTTGGCGTTTTTAAAATAAATCAATCTCATTTACAAGCATATATCAATGCTTTGTTATTAGATTGTCCATATTACATTAGACTACAATATATAGACAATTAGTATTCTAAACGAGTCTTGTGCACCACAGTATATACGCGCGATATATATTTATATTCCTGAAAGTATACACATGAAAAATCAATTTGTAAAACCCTTGGCTGCCGAAGGTTACTTTGTTATTTTAGTATGAATAATCACCAAAATAATTTTGTATTTCAAACAGTCCTAGCCATCACGGCATCTATTTGAAATTCTCAATAGTTAGAAAGATAATTCCAAATTTTTGATGCGATTCTTATACTTTTGCCATCAACATTACATTCCCATTGGGCAGCTACAACATTAAAACTTGACACGATTTAGTCAATTACAAATTATACGCGTAGGTAGATTTCGCTTTTACTTTAGTTTATTCAAAACATTGAATCAAAATTAAATTTGTAATATGATCCTTTCACGAAATAGCTGGCTTAGAAATTTCGACCGAGTTAAAGGAAAGAATTTATTTCGGTGGTCCGAAATATAAACCCAAAATTAAAATACAACATTAATAAAAATTTCAAGTTAAGTTCGTGGTTAGAACATTCCCCCCTTTTAAGGGACAGAGTTGGGAAATGTTGTATCCCGGAAAATTTCCCGTAGAAATCTAAATGCATTTTTCATCTTACTTCGCATGTAATGTATAAACTTTTCTATCGTTAAATTTTCCCCAGTAAATTAGATGGCAAAAGACCAAAAAAATTAAATTTGGGGTACTTCATCCAAGATAAACCCCAAGAACCATACTTTCCCCCAACATTTATTAAAATTTCCCGAGGATACATTTTTGCGCGTCGTTTGAATTAATGTAATCAACGTTTTTATTTCTGTAAGGAAAAATGCAATAATAAATTTTGGTATTTAATTCTGCCATCAAAATCGCGAATGAAAACGTCCCCAAAACCCTAAATTAACCAAAACAAAAACTTTCCCAGCATGTTCAAAACATAATTTGTTCCATATGATGGGGGGCTTTTTAAAATTTGTCGATGGCATAATACACTAAAATTTTTTTAGTTCACATTTTAATTTCATTCAACCCTTTTTCAAAATTTCAAGTATTTTCAAAGTCGTTTTCGTTATTAATGTCAAATTTTATTTTGGGAATATTGCTATGAAGTCAAAAAATTTAAAAACAATAAACAAAAGTTGGGAAACCATTTTTTCACAAAATTTTTTGAGACAACCCTTATAAATTTGATTCAGTAATTTCTTGGATAAAATTAAAAAAACGAACTTAGATTTAATATAAAATTAGCATTGCTTACCTACGATAAACGCAATTGTGATGTTTTTCCCGCAGCCCGCTTCTTTTCATCCCTGTATTTGGTAAAGTCTTGATTTAGCAAAACTGATTTACGTTATAATAAATAGGTAGCATAAATCATTTTAAAATTTAATGTTTTCAAAACAGTCATGTATAAATATTCATAATATTTTAGCTGTAACTATTTGATGTTATCACTAAACACGCGTGAGCTTATGAAAATAAACTCTCCCGTCTTATTTTGGCGCATGTTCTAAACTGTATTTTAAGTTCAAAATACTGACACACCTAATCTTGACTGTCCAAGTTCGTGAATAAAGTATTCTTGGGGGCTGTTTGCCCCTAGAGTGTTGAAAATTTCGAAATTTCTAATTTGATGCAATTATTTGAAGTTAATATTAAATAATTTAACACTTGTACACATGAAAGAATAAGGTTTTTAAAGAGTGTAAAATGTATACAATGTAATCTGAATTTTAAAATTTATAAGCATATGAAAACAAGAAACATTTCTGTATGAAATATTAAGTTTTACTTTGCGCATGATATTTTCTAAAATAGCTCTAATTATAAGCTACAAGTTTATTTATAAAGTTAAATATATCCTTATTACACTGTATTTTTATATAAAAAAAAGTTGCATTTCTTTAAAAATAATTACACACACATTTTTTTAAAAGTTTCAATATTTTACATTGAGATACAAACAGAAAAATTAGGTAGAAACCAACGAGTAGGATAAATTTCTATAAAATTTTATTCACCGAAGGGCACTATCTTAGAAAATAGCATGCATAACGTAATATTTATTACACACACAGATAAATGTTTATTTTCATATGATTATAATTTTTAAAACTATACCTTATGCATTTTTTTTATTTTCATTTCTTGAGACTAATACCTCCGAGACCCCATAGATTACAGATTGTTTTATAGAATAAAACTTTCAATGTGCAAATAATCAAGTTGTACTTACTGTACGGAAGCAATAAACGCACATTGTCTGGAAAAAAACTCCAATAAGCACGCAAACAACAATTGAAGCGTTATAGTATGCGCGCAGCAAATGTTAAAAGATAACCCTGACAAGATGCCTCTAAACACGCCGCTTAAAAAAAGAAAAACGCTTTCCTAAGGCTGTTAAACGAGGGATCCCCAAAAAGAAATAAAAAAACAAGGTTTTTTAATACATAATTACCTAAAAACCAAAGGCGCCACACCTAACATTTAAATAATTTTTTTTAAAAATTTTTTTAGGTTTTTTTTCCCGTTTTCACTAATTTTACAAAGAAACCTAAAATGTATGTTTGCAATGGTCTTACGTTTTGAAGTTCGTTTATTTAAGATATTATTCCATTCTTTTGAAAAAAATACTTTTTATACTACAACCCTGGTTTTGAAAAAAAAAATCATCCTAATAAATAGATTTCGATCTACGTAAAGTTTCCTTTTCTTTATACTTATCTTTTAGTTTTGAATTAATCATTCTCATACCTGGCGTGCAATGCGTACCCGCAAATTTCGATAACATCCTCTGTATTTAAATTGAGCGTTTCGCGGTTTTTTCCATAAAATTTTAAATGTTCATTTTAAATTTAAGGGTTTTGAAGATAAATCTTCTTTTAAACGAAAAATTTGGTTCAAAAGTATATAAAAACTATCCAGTACATATAACGCATAAATTGTTCAACTATTATAGAAATTTACGTTATTTTACATTCAAATTACAGCAAAAATGTAAAGAATAAGATATTCAAAGCTATTGCAGTCGCCTATCCGGTGTAGTGGTTAGCGACGCTGACTGCTGTGACGTAGGGCTTGGAATCGTATCCCGGAGAAGACATGGATGTTTGTAAATGTATATTGCCTTCACGGCAGGGGGTGGGGGAAGGGTACTATAAATAGCCGTTAAGGTGCAAGTTCTCTCGTGAAAGGGGAAGAGAGGCGAGAGACTCTCCGACCACACCAGGTGCCCTGCCTAAAAATTAGAGTGGAAACTAGCCAAGTTTGTACTGTCACCCGTTTGGTGCTCAAAGCTACGGCTAACGACAGGCGTCATTTAGCCTTTTATCATGATAAATTTCGTGGGCCTTGATCCGGCCTTTGCCGATCAGGTGATAACAGTAATCTTCACAATATTATTACATATATTCATATTTAATCTATTAAGCTTTCATTTCTAGGAGACACGTGCGGATTTTTGTTTCCAAGACAAATCTAAGTATTATGTTTGATTTTTAGCATAAGACATAACATATGAATTGATTTAAAATGTAAATTTTGTAAGAAGGTAAGAGAAATGAGTTAGCGAAAATGAATAATAAAATCCATTAAATAATTATATACATTGTACAAGATTCTACCATTTTGAACAATAGTCTGAATTTTTTATAAGATCTTTGTGTTTTTTTTTTGCTCTTAAATTAGCTAGAAAAATGTAACAAAATTTAACAATTAAAGATAAAGTAATCTTCATTTCTTTAGGTATAACAATGAAGCGAAATAACAATTATCTTATATAAGTTCTTTAAATGAAACAAATAATACTCAAAAATTTAACTCACAAGATCATCTAAATCTCTCGGAGGCATGTTCAAACCTTTTCAATCTTCCTCACCGAAAATCGAATAGAAAGTTATCCTTGAATGAAGTACATGTGTGTATTGAACGGCTTTTTAATGGTTGGTGTTTTAAGTGCAGATTGTTTGATTGATTAAGTTATAAGAGATTTAGGCCCAAAACAAGTTTTTGATGTTTCTTTAAATACAAACTTCATCGATTTGGCTTCACCCATGTAACTATTAAAATCACAATATCAACAATTGGCTTGCCTCTACGATTTTTAAGCATGTCATACCTGCGGTTGAACAGTAGTTTCGAAATTATAAATTTCATAATTTCTTTGCGAAGACTGCCAGAGATAGTCTTGTTAAATCATGGGTTCGAGTGATGGAGCCATTAAAAATTTAACTTGCAGAGGGGTTGATGAATGTTAAATCTGCTGAAGCTCAAAGTTCTCACATTGGCATGGAGTGTAGCTTGAAGCAAGCCTAAGCAGATGAAAGCCTTGGTGTCGCCATGTCACTTGCCTGATGCTCAAATATGCGAGTTCCATCGATAATAATTCTCGTGTTGCTTCAGTGATTGTTTCTTAACATTGCAACTGCAGTTTAAGGCAACACGAGGGCTATTAGTGACGCACCTCGCAATTTCACGCCCTGATCAAGTGAAGAGGACGACACTGGGCTTGCCACCCACTCTCCGAAATTCTACACCTTTCCAACTTAAAGCCGCATTCACACCAAAGCAGTCAGCGTCGGGCGTTGAGCGTCTAGCCAATCAGAGACTTCGTTTCGCCCGAGATAAAGTCTTTGATTGGCTAGACTCTCAAAGCTCGACGCTGGCTGCCTTGGTGTAATTCAACAAATTTTGATTGAGCCAAGACGAATTTAACGTGTATCAACCTCTACACAGTCTTCAGGGACATCAGGACTTGATAACGCCGCCCAAGATTTGGTGACCACGATCACTAGTCTACGGTGGCGTCACGTGCTTGTGTCAAAGATCAGCGTGTGACGTCAATAGTCAATCAATCATGGCGAGTGAGTAAATTTTAACTTCGCACTGCTTTTGGCGACAGTTTATATTATGTTTAGTACACCAATAAAGTAACTTTCCGGAGGGTCAGTACGCAGCTCCAAACCTTTTAGGTGAGCTCGATTCTCTCGAGTAAGTAAGTAAGCAAGACACGAGGACTTTAGGTGAAACGGACCTCATAATTTTGAACCATGGTCAGGGTGGAGGAGGGATGGCACCTGGTACGGCAGCCTTCTCTAACTACCACACCATACATACGGGGAGGCGTTTGAGCTCTTGACAGTTGGCGACATCGCTACCGTACACGGCGAGATTGTTCCGAATTGTACTGGGCTCAAACTCATGACACGACAGATACGAGTCTGTTACCTTGACCACTAGGCTACCACTGCCGCAATCAATTACTTCAGAATAACTAAATGATAAATTAGGAATTTGACAGCTAGTAGGATATAAGTTCATCATTGTAATAAAAAAATAGAACATAAATATGATGGATAATGCATCCAATTACACATCAAACTCCTCAAGGGTTTTAAATAATATTTGAAAAGATTAAGTACCAACTAGAAATTTAGTTCTTATCATCCGAATGGGATTATACCCGCTATGTAGAGGGGGCTGATCTACGTTAAATGTGTCGAACTAAGAATTCTCCCTTGCATCCTCATCACCTGAACAAAGGTCAAATTTACGATGTGCGTCACCAACAGCCCTCGTGTTGTTTTATAGAGTGACGTTAATATAACTCTCCTACTTTGAATGGGGTTGTGGACGCTGTAGCCTAGTGGTCAAGGTGTAGGACCGTGGCTGGTTTGTCACGATCTCAAGCCAAGTACCACTAAAGACCCGTCATGTCGGGATGCGATGCATGTTAATTCTGTCGAGAGCTCAAACTTCCTAAAGTTGGTGTGGTGTGATTTGGAAAAGGTGCCAGCTCAGGTGTCATCCTCATCACTTGACCATGGTTAAAAATTACGAGGTCCTTTGCCAAAAGACCTCGTGAAGCTGAACAGTGTGACGTTCATATTCAATCACTGAATGGGGTATAGCATTTCTCGTAGTGGAATAAGACCATGATACTAATTTAAGTACATTAATATTTATTATTATTTTTTAAAAAAAATTATGATGCTGATAAGAATTTAAACTCGCTCTTTAGGAGATGATTTTAACTAGAAATTAATCTCTGCAAAATGTTGTGTGTGAGTGCTTTCAAAATTCTTAAGACTGTTTTCGCCATATTACCAAGAGCGTGAACTTAAGGCATCCGATTATTTTCGGAACCGTGATTTTAAAAAAGCGCATGGATGGATAATTTTCATGATATTTATAGTGTCACTTAGATTAGACTACCTGTATAAAATTGTTTTGGGACATTTTGAGAAAAAAAAATTATTTAAATACAATATTTTGGCAAAAAATTAACTTAGAATATTATTTTTTCAAAATGTTCTCCTTTTGTGAAAAATGCTTCTATTATAATATTTTGCCTGTATATAGCTCAGACCTCTTTACAGAGGCTTAACTATGTGATTTTTGAAAAGTTCCCATTATTTTCAAAGTTACAACCCATTGAAATAATTACCGGCGTTTTTTTTCTTAAAATTGCTCTCCTCTGTTGCCTTAAAATATGGATAAACCCTTCTAAGTTACATATTTCAAAAATTCTAGTTGAGACTCTGTAGAGAGGTATGCGATATATACAGGCAAAATATTATTATAATAGAAGCATTTTTCACAAAAGGAGAACATTTGTGGAAAAAATATTATTCTAAGTTAATTTTTTGCCAAAATATTTGGCTCATTTAAATACTTTTCTCCAAAATGTCGCTTCCAGTACATACGGAAATAGTCTAATCTAAAGTGACACTAAATATCAAGAAAAGTATCCTTTATGCCCGCTTTTGCAAAAATCACGGTTTCGTATGTCAAACCTTAACACAGAGCACATTTTCGGACAGCAAAAATGCCTCAATACTTATAAAAATTTGTAACATTGTAACGCATACATTTGTTTATAAGTTAGTGTTTTTAAATTTAAAAATATTTTATAAATAATTAGTTTTTTTTTTAACATGTTAAGGGATAGCTTATTTAGCATTACTGTATAAGATAAAAAATTCGAAACACATTTTATAAAAGAAATAATGTGTCAACCCGTATAAAAATAAGTAGTATGACAAAATAAGTGATTTTCTACAGGATAGTGTAGCCAGAATGTAATAATAATGTTTGAGTACTTTCATATATGAAAAAAATATTCCGAATTTGGGTCCTATTCTTTAACATTAGCCGAAAACAGCCTTAAGGTAAAACCTTCAGCATCTCGAATCCAGAACAGAAGTCTTAGAAATTTCTCTAATGAAACATATCTGCTATTTTATTAATATCCACTAGAACAATGCGATGTATAATTGGCAAAAAACATCATAATTGTACATTATTTTTGGACGACAACAGTGATATCCCAGCGTAATTCGCATAATTATACAATTATGCCACAGAGGGAACCAAACCCCATCATGTTGATGCGTGTAAGCATAAGGAAGTCAAAAGTTCTAAGTGATATGAAAGCTTGACGAGTAGGATATCAACTGAGATGTCATGCTTATCACTTGAAAGTAGTACAAAATTGCTAAGTCTATCGTTAATAGTACTCGATTTGCTTCTATCGAGTGAGGGAAAATTGTTTTCGTTGCACTTAAATTGTACACGAGAGATATTGGCGATTGACTTCGTTAGTTTCAGACTCAGTCAAGGGACGAGGACGACACGTGAGCTAGTACCACCCCCTCTCCAAACTTGCACACTACAACAACGGCAGGGTGTTTGAATCCTTTACAGATTTAACCTGCATCAGTCCCCTCTTCACGGCGGATCTTCAGCGTCACTTGGCAAGAACTCTTAATCCACCAGCCACGAGTCCACCTCCTTGAGCACTAGGCTCTTGTGACCACTGCGTTAGCCCAGTGATCTTAGTAAGTAAGTGAGTATTAATGTCATTCTATTCAGCTACATGAGGGACTTTGGGGGCGGACATCCTAAGTTGCAGCTTCAGTCAAGTGACGACGACGACACCTTCAATGGCACTCCCCTCTCCAAACTTCCGCACCATATCATCGGCAGGACGTTTAAGCCTCGACAGATTTAAAGTGCAGCACCTCTACATGGAGGGGGCTGCGGTAGCCCAGTGGTCAAGGTATCGGATCATGGCAGGCATGTCATGAGTTCGAGCCCAGTACCACTAAAGACCCGCCGTGTAGGGCTGCGATGCACGTTAAATCTGTCTAGAGCCAGAAACGGTAACTTCCATTGGTGTGTGGATTAGGAAGGTAGTGCCAACTCAGGTGTCATCCACGTCATGACATCAGTTCAAAATGACGTGGACCGTCGCCAAAAGCCCTGGTGTAGCTGAAAGTGCGACGTTAATATTCACTCACTCACTCTACATGGAGGGTTGTTAGTGGTACTAGGCTCGAACTCATAACATGCAGGTCACGAATCCATGACATTGACCACTAGACCACCGCAGCCACCTAGAGGTGTTAGCACTACAAGAGTTGGAGCTATTGATTGATATGTAATTGTTGTTGTTTTTTGATGATGTATAATTTATGCATTATATTGATTGATGTATAATTGATGCATTATATTGATTGTGATGTATTATTGATGTATTATTGGTATAAGGGTCAGTTGAGTATAACAAACTATAATCTCTTTATTTTACGGCTGAGATAGCAGAGTGGTCATGGTCATGAACATTGCAGTCATTTTCAAGTCGTGGGTTCGAAACCTAGTGCTACCAAAAACTCGTCGTGTAGAGGTGATTATAATTGTGAGTTTATCGAAGCTCAAAGTCCTCTCGTCTGCGTGGTGTGAAGTTTGGAGTGTGGTGTGCGTAAGCTATGGTTTCATCCTTGTCACTTGACTGCGGTTCAAAATTACGAGGTCCTGTTGCCATTAGTTCTCGTGTTGTTTTAAGTGTGACGTTAATAAATACTCGCTCGCATAACAAATATGTATATACACAAGTGATAAAATAATATTGCATACATTTATTACAGAAAATGCTTTTTATTTATGAGAAATTGATTATTTTTTTTAAAAGAAATATAAGGAAAATATTCAAAAATTAAATTACAAATTGTTTATATATATATATATATATTCAAAAATATATAAATAAGCAAATCACAATTTGAATTTTTAGCCTATAGCATGTGTAAAAGAACTAATATCATACAAATTATCTTAGAAATTTTTCATGAAACATTTTTTATTAGATTCGTTGAAAATTTTATATAAACTCTTTCTAGCGTTAAATATAAAAATTTTAGATCCATATCAAATGTTTTTAGACAGAAATTATGTACCATTAATATATTTTGAACGGAACTCTTTTGCAGATTCACGATTGGGTTTGCTATAATTTTTATTAATGTCGCACTTTATATCAACGTAAGAGGTATTGGCGACGAACCTCGCGCACGAGGTGGTGTTTACGTGAACCGGAAATATCGCCTTAATTGACATATTCTTCTTTTTTATCTTCCACTCCACGCCAAGTGAGTGAGTGAGTGAATATTAACGTCGCACTATTCAGCTACACAGGGCTTTTGGCGACGGACCACCGTAATTTTGAACCATGGTCAAGTGACGTGGACGACACCTGAGCTAGCACCCCACTCTCTAACCACCACACACCACACCAACGGGAGGACGTTTCAGCTCTCGACAGATTTAACGTGCATCGCTGCCCTACACGGCGGGTCTTTAGTGGTATAGGACTCGAACTCATGACATGCCTGCCATGATTCGATACCTTAACCACTGGGCTACCGCAGCCCCCCACTCCACGCCAAATGTAAATTTGAGAGTGTTCAAGGTGAGATTAATCCATCTAGATTTTTCATAATTATCAGCTTCACGACACGGCCCGAGTCTTAACATTTTTACTCGAACCCATAAATCTATAACAACACATTAGTCCAGTGCTTCTCAAAGTTTCAATATTCGCGACCCAATATTCAATCATAATTTCATGGCGCCCCTCTCATACAATAACAATGTATTGAACTCAATAATACTATACTTTGATGCTAAAACTACGCTACGCCTTTAACCTCTTAAGTGTCACCTGTGTATATAAACGTCTCGCTCAGCCAAAGCATTAATTTCTCCACACGTATATATACGTCTTTCCGAAGTACAGTCTTTTTTGAGCACTGATATCCATATAATTATTCCGAAAGCTTTGGAATGCAATAAAAAGACCTTGACATTGTTTGCGAAGGATTTACTTATTTCAGATTATTTGCTTCTTTATTCCTTCCTCCACCCCAATACAATCGCGTAACTTTTAATTGGCAGTTAAAAATTTAATTCTAAATCGTACAAATTATCAAGATAATTGATAATATATGTATATAATTTTATATATGAGAATCCAATGGGGTCACTGGTAGTTTTTCATCTTGGTATTGCTAAATTAATTACAAAATACGTTGTATAGCACTGATACAATTATAAGTCTAAGATAACGGTGTAAATGTGTGTTTTATTTTTTTATGTCAGAACAAGTTTTGTTCGTTTACTTTCCATAAATTAATAATTTTTTTCAAATAATCTTTTGTTTTTGACTTTTCAATGGGCTCGCGCCCCCCCTTGTAGAGTTGTCAAGCCCTCCAAGCGTAGCGCGCACCACAGTTTGAGAAACGCTGCATTAGTCACGAGCCCACTTCATGGTTATCCAGTTGTTACAGCTGAGAAAAAAAGGAATAATTTTACCTCGACCCATGCATATGAAACCATAAGATCAGTCCGCAATAACCAATGCTATAAAACTTCTAATGTTATATTTATTGGACGTTCCACTGGATTGATCTTTAGTTGGCAGTTTTATACTGACTTCGCACGCAGTAAAACGCGATCGATATTCATGCATATTAGAAATGAGTGAGTTATAAATGAGTGAGTTATAAATTTTAAAAAAAATATATTTTTCTTTCCTACTGTAGGACAGAAACTAAAGCCAGAGCTAGTTTGGGGGCGGTATCCGAGTGGTATAGGAATCGGATCGTGGCTTGCTTGTCACGAGTTAGAGCCCAGTGCCACTAAAGACCCGACGTGTAGGGCAGCGATGCACGTAAAATCTGTCGAGGGCTGAAACAACCTCCCGTTGGTATGGTGTGGTAGTAAGGAGAGGGGTGCCAGATCAGGTGTCATCCACGTCACTCGACCATGTTTCAAAATTACCTGGTCTGTCGCTAAAAGCCCTCGTGTAGCTGAACAGTGCGACGTTAATATTCAATCAATCAATCAGAGATAGTTTGGGTACATTCTCCAATTACAGCACAGGTTTATCTAATTGAATGCTGATAAATATACTTTACATGGCCAACTGATTTTCATAAATTGCTGCATTTAATATGCAATAAAATTCTTCTGGATTATCTTAAGCCCCTATAACATGAGTAAGTTGAACCGACGATGTACGGGTATTGAAAGCATTGAACAATATTCAAGAGTGTATGGCAGCGTTTCTCAAACTGTGGGGTGCGCCCCCCTTGGGGGCGTAACACATCTACGAGGGGGAGCGAGCTTAATGAAAAGTCGACAGCAAAAGATTATTTAAAAAAATATTAATTTACTGAAAGTAAAACAAAATACATTCTGAAATAATAAAAAAAATGTGCATTTTTACACTGATATGGTACACTTATAAATGCAACAGTATTGCATAATATATTTTGTAATTAATTTAATATTACAAGTGACCTCATGGGCTTGCCATTTTTATAATTAAAAACAAAAATTAACACACCATTATCAATAATTTGTACAGTTTATAATTAACTTTAATTGCCGTTTAAATATGACTACGTTGGGAACCCGTGATTTTAAAGGGGAAAATGGAAAATTTTATGATATTTAGTGTCATTAGATTGTGTATATAAAATTGTTTTAAGAATAGTAATACAAAAAAAATTATTTAAGTACAATTTTTTTGAGAAAAAATGAACATAGAATGACCCATTTTAAAAATATTCCCCCTTTTTTGAAAAATGCTTCTATAATAATATTTTGCCTGCATATAGCTCAAACCTCTCTACAGAGGCTCAACTAAAATTTTTTTGAAATATATAATTAGAAGGGGGTTTTATCCATTTTTTACGACAACAGGGGGGAGAAATTTTAAGAAAAAACGCCAAATTATTCAAATTGGTTATTTGAAAATAATGTAATTTTTAAAAACCAAGTTGACCCCTCTGTGCAGAGGTCTGACTATACAGAAAAAATTTTATTATAATAGAAGCTTTTTTCAAAAGGAAACTTTTTTGAACAAAGGTTATTCTAAGTTATTTTTTGCCGATATATTGTATTTAAATAATTTTTTTTTGTCAAAATGTCCTTAAAACAAATTTATACATGTATTCTAATCTAAGTGACACTAAATATCATAAAATTTTCCATTTATGCGTTTTAAAATTGCGGTTCCGAACGTAGTCGGATTCCTTAAAAGTTATGCGAGTCGATTCCCAATGCCAACCTTTTCCCAAGTAGGTGCGCGTATGTGGTGCATTAGTGTAGGGGGCGGAGTAAAGAAGCAAATAATCTGAAATAAGTAAATCCTTCGCAAACACTGTAAATGTCCTTTTATTGCAATCCAAAGCCTTCGGAATAATTTTATGGATAGCAGTGCACAGAAAAGATCATACTTCGGCAAAACGTATATATACTTCAGGAGAAATAAAGGCTTTGGCTTAGCGAGACGTTGATACACTCTGGGAGCGCTTAAAGGGTTAAAGTCCTATCGTAGTTTAAGTGTAAATTATTGAATTAAATACATTGTTATTGTATGAGGGGGGCGCGATAAAAATTAGTATTGAATATTGGGTCGCGAATATTGCAACTTTGAGAAGCATTGGTCTATGAGGATGATGAAAATTACTAGTGAAAACTTCGGGTCACCCAGTTGCTTTCTATTGATACTACTCTAAGAAACTGCACGAAATAGTTATAATATGTTGTTTTTACTAATCCCATATTGTCTTGCGATGCAAGACAATTTCAATGAATCCAAAGATCTCTAAAACGCCTAAAAACAGAAAAGGGTCCTGAAAGACCTCTTCCTTTGTCAAATCCAAACAATCCAAAATATGGGCTGGCGAGACCAGATTTGAATAACACCAGTGGCACTCCAGAAGATCTTCTGACCCTAACAAAAAGGGACCTTTAATACGGCCACTCTTAAAACAAGAGAATGTGGTCTAATATTTCTTAGGCATAAGCTTGAATGAACCTTCTGGATTTCTTCCAAAGTATAAAGGCTGACTCTAGGACGAGTCCTTGCAAGTTGATTGAAATTCTTCTTAAGGGAGGATGATTCTCTAAATGTGTAAGAACCTCAGTAGGGCTAATCCCCTCCTCAACCGCAGCCCTGGCCAAAAAGTCAACCTTCTCATTACCATCAATCTTGAGGTGAGAAGGAACTCACTGAAAATATTCACACTAAGGGTAGAAGAAACCAGATCAAGAAGATTTACGAAAAATGTTGTATGCTTATATTTTTTATGTTTACGTGTCGCCCATATAGCTTCATACCGATACTCGATTACGAAGGTCGTTTCCAATACTTTATTGTATAGTTCCATGTATTTCTCCACATTAATCACAATATGTAAACCAAACTGTAATGTCCAATACATTAATATGTATCCGGATGTGATAGCAGAAATTGTTTTGAAAAAGTTTCGACTGTAAGATTGTTCCTTAAGACAGGACAGATAGTTTTGTGTATTGGACACCACCACTAGATGGTGCCACTATGAAATTTCTCACATTTAGGAACTTGCCGTGTCTGCAATAGGCTTAGTTGCCAATATGCAGATCATTAGAGAAAAATATTTTGTGTGTAGTATAGATTTATTTTAATAGGGGTTTAAGATATGGGTGGAAAAAATTTAATATCGCACTTAAAGTTGCGAGATGTATATTGTTGACAACAATACCAGAGATTGTGCTTAAAAATGAACTTTGCTTTAAGATTCATAGAAATGTGGTTTAGCCCGATATTTTCCAATCTTGAAAATTTTTTAAAGAGATCTGAAAACAAATATTTATTTAGTCATTTGAAAGTATTAAAAATTAAATGAGGTCTTGTATTACTTTAGTTCCACATATTTTATAATTTATGTGTTTAAGTAAGTTTTGTGGATTGTTTTCTTTTAAATGAAATACAAAACACAAAAATAAGAATGAAATTTAAATGGAAATATCCCGTTTCACATGATATTTTTTAAATTCTAACCTTATGCCTAATCTTATTTTATTATAATAATGTTCATAAGATCCTATATTGGAGTGAAATGTTCTGAATATTCACACAGCCATTCCTTGTCATTCTTATTGTAATAATCTTCATGTCTTAATGTCTAAAAAATTCTAAAAGCTTCTTATATATATATTTATTTATTAATAAAAATTATACATCAAACATAGTAGTTTTGCATTCGCTTAAAAAATTCTTAAGATATGAAAGTACGAATTTCCAAAACATTTTTTATAAATCTACCTTAGACTTTAAGGTAAAAAAAAAGTTAACAAAGATGTTTTTTTTTTATTAATGAGTAAATTAACATAAAAATACGAGTTTATGATTATAAGAAAAAATAAATATTAAAAGATTTAGAAAATGAAGAATTTATTGGAAATCCCCCAACTTGTCTAAAATTAAATTAACGTTAAGACTTGTCTGATTTATTGGTATTCCTATTTAGAACTCTTTCTTTAACTCCTCCTATAAAACACCTTAAAAAACTCCTAAAACTCCTCCTTTTCATCTGGGAAATTGCCTCAAAAATATTAATGAAAATATATATTGTAAAGATTCGACTTCAATCATCCAATTTCAACAGAAAATATTAGACCTTGTCAGAGATTCTACCTCAGTCGCGAAAAGTGTTTGGCTTTTTCTGAATTCTTTAATGTATAATGCAGGATTTTTTTAAATTTCTACTTAGTCTTTTCAGCTCCAGAAGAGAGTGTTCCACTTTGGTTAAGCTCCGTTTAAACATAAACGAGTATATCAATTCGACTTAGGATCTGTTAAGCAAAGAAGTGTTTACCACCTCATCTAAAAGGCTACATTTGAGTGGAGAAGTGTATGTTCCATCAGCTTCGTTTTAGCAGAAAAATGTATGTTCCTTCAGCTTCAGCTCCGTTTTAGCAGAGAAATGCATCACTTCTGCTTAAGCTCCGTTTAAGCAAAGAAGTGTGCCACTTCGTCCAAAAGGCTCCATTTCAGCAGAGAAGTATGTGTCACTTCTTTCGAAAGGCTCCATTTCACCAGAGAAGTATGTATCACTTTCTTCGAAAGGTTCCATTTCAGCAGAGAAGTATGTGTCACTTCCTTCGAAAGGCTCCATTTCTGCAGAGTAATTAGTGTCTCTTCGGCCGGAAGGTTCTGTTTCAGCAAAAGAGAGTATTCCTGTTCGGTCTGAAGTTTCTTTTTCGATAGTAAAGATCGTGCGACTTCTGTTTGAAGTTTCCGCACGCGCGAGCATTACAGAAGAAAATATACCACTTCTTGATACCACAACTTTCTCAGTGGTGACTGAATTTTCTTTTCGTGAATTACAAGGCACTTCGCCTTTGCTTGGGTTAGAAAATTCTAGTTCTGAAACAGAACATCTTCCGTTATTTAAAATTTCTCTGAAGAGATTAGGAGATGTTTCTCTAATGACCTTAATCAGTTCTTTATTCCCCAGTACATTCTGTATCATTCTATCAGGAACACTTGAAAGTACCTGGATTAATTCGGCATCGTCCTGAGACGCAGAAAATTCATTATTTTCGTGACTGGAGACGTAACTACAGATTTTTTCTAAAGTACTATGAGAATGCATCGTACTTTGTTGAGAAGATGTAACTGGCGTGCAAGATAGATCCAAAATTTCGGTAGAAGCATTTGATTCTTCTAAGCCACCAGTGCAGGTAGTAGGTTCCACTTCGATGCAGAAAGAGTCTGATAAGCTTACACCGCTCTCTTCAGGGTTCACAGGTTCATTCATGTATATGAATTTTAATTGTAAGAACTGCAAAGAAATACCATTATATTTTTACAATAAAAAAAAATACTAGATCTATAGAGCATAGATCTGATATTTTGATTTTACTTTCAAAAGTGGTCACCAAAATTTGTTGTGCATAATTTTAGTTTTTTAGCGGGATTCATTAAAACAGTGATACTCATTCTGTGGCCCGCGGGCTGCATGCGGCTCTCCGAGCCTTTTTAAGTGGCCGGTCATGGCCTAATCTGAGAAATTCACTTGTTTAAGAACAAAGTATTAAAAATTTGGTTGGAAATTCTTTGTCAAGAAATCAAATATATCATTTTTGCAATCGATGTCATACGGGTAATATACTTTTTCTATTTGTAGTGATTACGGTTAGTGATAACAGACAACAGTGGAGTAACGGCAATTTTATGGGTGGAACTAATTTTTAACTATCTTTTATATATTACAAGCGAAAAATGTTCTAAGAAAATATATTGTTTCAAAATTATTTTTTGGGAGGTTTACTATTTTGTAGTGAAAAACATGCAACAATAATTATTTGATTTGTCATGGAAAGTGCAGTATTTAAAAAATGCCAATAAACAGGAATCACACATTCAATGACACTTTTCCTCGGAGATCTCTTTTAAGAGGTGATAAATAGGTTTCCGTGTATAATCTTTGCAAAAAAGTGTTTCTCAGTGGTAATGGTTACAGTGGTAACAAAGACATCCTATGAAAGCTGTTATATTATTGGTAATCATATGAAACCATTTACTGACACAGAAATTGTGAAGTTGTGTTTCTTAAATGTGTAGGCTTCTAATTTAAGTGTTAGTGACAAAAATAAAAAAAAAATATTAAAATTTAAAAATGAAAACAGGAGTTATAATATTTCAATCAATTTTCCACATTTTAAATTTCCAATGCTATCTTGGTTTTAAGGCAGTTCTCTCCTCCCTCCCCCCTTTATATCCTCATGTTGCGACCCGTGTGAAATAGCTGACATATGTATGCGGCACAGCAGAAAAAAAGTTTGAGTACCCCTGCATTTAACAGATGGTTTGTATCTTATTGGGAAATCAAAGAATTGAAATATAACAAAAAAGAATTTTGAAAAAGGACACTGATTTATTAAGAAAAAATAGAAATTACGCGATACTAACCATCAAAATTTCTACACCAAGAAAGAATACTTTATTGGCAAGTGATTAACTTTTTAGGAAAATTGGATATAAAATTCCTGAAGAATCAGTACCCTTTGACAGTAATAACAGCACTAACCCCCCTGGAACTGAGGTTAAATAAAAATTGGTTGGCATGTACTGATATATTAGTCCACGCGCTTCAAAGTTATGTCCCAATTAATCAATTGCAGTGTGTGGTAGAGCGCCAATCTCTTGACAACGTCATTTTTATTTGGGGAGAACATGTTCTGTGTTAAGTTAACTCAGCACAGTACGGGCAACATGTGATCGTGTATCGACCAAGTGTAACATAGCTTAACGGAAACCTCAATTTAGAGTTTGAGTTACACTTTCGTTACACTATAAAGCTGCACGAGGGCTATTTGTGAAAGACCTCGTAATTTTGCACTATAGTCAAGTGGTGAGATCAACATTAGAGCTGGCACTCCTCTCTCCTAACTACCACACCAACGGGATGACTTACGAGACTCGACATTGCAGTGATCTTCGCCAAAGGACCCCTTTCCTGTTAGGGAATGAGTGACGTCTCAAAGGTCAAGCAGTTTCCCTTGAGAAAGTGTTTCAGACTGGACATCCCGATAATTATGTTCTAAAGGAAATCAGCCTTTAACTTCCCTTGATCCAGCCGACAGTAAGATGGCTGGAACAGTTCCAACGCCAACCACCGGCTTCAAAGCCTACCGCTAGAGGGGCACTTGGACGAATAGCGGAACAGTTATCCTGGCTACATCCAAACAGATGTGATTCTACATCACATTTCACTTTTGGCGGCGTGACGTATTCCGCCTTCGGGTTTCCACTTTCACTCGATACGCTAAGGAGCTTCACAGAAACTAGAGAGACATTTCTACAAGCTGTATTACTCTACACGCGTCCTCTCCCATCAATATACTTCTAGATTCACCGACTCTCACACTCACCTTGACCTATCGAAATTCACATTTACGGGCATTCCAATATCGTTTTAGCGCAGCTTTTATTAGGTGTAAACCGGCCTTAACGGCGACTCAACAAAGCAACACCTTAGCTGCAGTAGTAACCAGCGTTTTGACAACATATTTAACGAGCATTGGCCTACTCTGTACGGAAGGCTCGAATATAGAGCAATAAGGTGCTAAGGACTAATACATCAGAAGAATAACAGTTGCTGTTCAAAGTGCCAGCAATACTGATGTATATTTAATAATATACCCATAATATCACTTTAAGTATTATGTCGGGTACAAACTGTCAAATGTCTCCATGGTAGCATTAGACACTGATGTGGTTTTCATGTGCTGTAGGTCGAAAAGGAAACACACCATTCCTGGATCCAGGTTCATCGTTCATACTTATTAAAGGTGTAACGTCGTGAGTAGTAAGCAAACAAGAAAATTTGTCACAGCCTCATTTTAAAATTAAAGCAGTATTTATTTGCTTCATAGGTTACTAAATAGTCCAATAAATATGCCAAGCCGGGCGGACCGTCTATTTCTCGGGAG
>BMAV01016262.1:302797-326771 GCA_019973955.1 Trichonephila inaurata madagascariensis | reverse complement strand
AGTCCAATAAATATGCCAAGCCGGGCGGACCGTCTATTTCTCGGGAGTTCAATCCTTATTCCGAAAGGCACTCGACAATCCCTTGCTTTTTCCGGGCTCCTCTCCAGTTTACTCCAACCAGGGCTCTACATCAAGTTTTCCATTCAGGGCTTGATCTCCGTCTCACTTCAGGGCTCTCTATCTCCCTGTTTCCATCCAGGGCTCCATCTGTCTCACTCCAGGACTCTATCTCCAAGTTTTTTTCCTCTCTGTCCGTCCCCTTCTTCTCAAAATCAACCCCCTTTTAAACACCAGGAGCGGGTCCACAACACGCCTCTCGTCTTCCTCATTGGCCGGCAAAATAAAAAGACTGCCCTCGTCCACGGGGCACATTCGTCTCCCATTTATACGGCAAACACAAACACATTCATCGTCTGTCTGGAATCTAAGGGCGCCATAATTCTCATCCAACTTCTGAAACTCTCATTCATCACACCACCTGGGCCTTATAGCCCCATTCTCTAGGCACCGACTTTCATACAGGCCTATACGTCAACCTTTTGTCACCGGCATTCTTTAGTCATTGTAAATTCCAGACTCGATGTCTGCGTTTGTCCGAGGCCAGACAATACACAATGACTCCATAGCCACGTGCTCTTGTCACCCAACGTCTGTTTGGGGCCATAAAACTTCACATGAATAGATGGGTGAGGTTCACCCCAATCGAAGACGTCACAAAGGTGCTTCTGTCTATGATGCTGTATCAAAGGTAACCGAAGTCATAATTGGGGCACTGATAGCTAGCTCACATGCTGCTGCAAACGTAGCCCCACTTTTTTTGCCCTGGCACTTGCTATTCTAAAAACGAACCCCCATTTTCCGAATAAGGACTCGTGTGTAACTGTACGATTCCATAAAACTACGCTGATATCTGGTCTGTCTTCATCATGACGGCTGTTAGTGATGGGGTACCACTGAGATATCATGTTGAGCGTATTGTAACGCCATTCTGAACTCATCGATTCCGTATTCTAGCGACACACAATCAAGAGATCTTAACCAATGTAATCAATAATAGTGCAGTATCATAATCCGTAAAATTGGTAGGCTACAATTCTACCGCGATTAAAAACAGATTCGTGCTCATAAGCCTTTCTTTTCACACGAAATATAACTATCGTCCAGAAAAGAATCAAATGTAATTTCTGTATGAAACACCCATTGTGCAATTTGTTCAGTTAAACTGAGTGTAAATGGAACTGCCATCACCCATTTTTTTTTTTTTTGAAAAGCTACTAAGCAATTTGGGAGAAAAATTTCACGTGTGTGGCATGCCGACCTTCCTGGTGCAGCAATTTCATTGACCAGTCGTGCAAAAGCAACAATGTAAAATCGTAAAACTCCATGAAATTTCGTTAAATTTGACATATTTTTCTATTTCCACATATATATGCAAGCAAATGTATAAATGAAGAAGATTCACACTTGGAAGCCAGTTTCTTACCTTATTCTTTCATCTATACTTATTAACCAAATTTGACACTCAAATATTACAAGATGTAAATAAAAACAAATTACAGGTTTTTTATGATTGATTTATATCAACTGATTTATAAATTAAGTCAATATTTTAATTAAACGCATAAAATCTGGCATATACCCCACCTTTTTTTTTTATGAAGATACCTTAAATGTACATGCGCAATTATCTTACGTTTTGAAGTCATTTATTCGAGGCATTATTTCACGCGTTTTAGAAAAAAATCATACTACTAAGGCTACAACACTGTAAACTCATAAGGAATGTCATTTCTTTTAAATAAACAGTATTTCCATACATATAGAGGTCTTATTTTGTTCTATGCTCGTCTTTTTTTTTCTTTTTTCAATTCCTACTATTAGCTCACTCTATATATTTATTTATTTATCTTGGTGGAATTTTCAATCGTTAATAAAATACATTTTAAAGCGCTCAATAGAGCTTAAATTTTATATACATGATTATTTTGAATGGCAATACAATAATTTAATTATAATTAATAAAAATTATGTAATTAAAACTAATTATTTAAAGAATTATAAATACAGCCACGTTGGCATCATTTTTGGCGACTTATTGACCCTTTTGGTGACATGTGTCAAAACTTGAAGATTTTTTCTTATCACGTTTTAACCCTTAACTTCGCACTGTTGCATTTCTGCAACATGATTTATTTTAATTTAACAGACTCAAAATTTTTTTAATTACCTACAAACTACTTATCTGAGAAAAAAAATTGCAAATAAATACATGCTAATTTTGTCATTAGATGGAAGTAAATTTTTCGAGAAATCGCAACATTTATAAGAATCTCTGATGCCTCAAAAACTGTGTTTTTGCTATAAAAAGAATCCATTATATTTGATTCTTCCTCTTGTTTATTAATGAAATAAATTAACTGGTAAGAAATTTAAACATTTTATGATGAATAATAAAATCCTCAAATCAAAATGTTTTGTAATTTACAGCACTATGCGCAATGTTGCATTTCTGCAGCAAACAAAAAAAAAATGACTGAAATCCAATTTAAAACTCCTTAATTTTTTTTTTCATATTTTTCCCTTTTATTATTACTTGAGAACTAGCTGATATAATTTTTTCATAGAAATTTTAAAAAGTTAAAGTTAGTTAAGGGTTAAAGCATTCAGGTGAACTAAAATTTTATATACACGATTGTTTTGGATGACAATAAGATACTTTAATAATTAATAAGAATTAATTACCACTTAATGCTGTGATTCTGTCATATGTTAGTTGTAATTATTTAATAAAAAGTAGCTAAAATAAAAAATTTCCTTTATTGATCTACTTAAGAATTGACTTAAAAAAATTTATATTACTTATTTGTTTTTTTTAAGCTTTTCTTTTCATACCCGGCGTATAACATGCACTTGTAAATATCGATCTTATTTTTTTGTGTTAAAAGTGCACGTTATATGCGGATTTTGCGGCAAGTCTGAGAAAATATACGATACACTTACTTTTCTAACACCAGGCTACTAAAAGATGAGTACAAGTGCCTCAAATATTGAGATTTATGGGTTTAATCTTTTAATCTTTTTTTTATAGTATTATCTGCAAACAAACTGAATCATACAATGGAAAGAAACTGAAGTCCAATTGCTTCAAGTTAAAAGATTCGTTCATATACGTACTTTGTTTCCCAAATTCAACCAAATGAAGTTGGTTTTATTCAACCCAACACCTATTCAGCATTGTCATATATTTTCAGTCTGAGAACTTCAGTCATAACTTATGTGACACGTCAACAGTTGTGTCTCCAATTGAGTTTTACTAACTACAAATGCAAATCAAGCGAAGCATTACTATAGACTGGACTAATTGCAGGAAAAAGGTGAACTATAATGCTTCAATCTCGCAATAAAACTAAACTCGGGGTAGGCAACAAAAACTTAAAAATAGACTGAGAGTGTGTCTAATCACAAGGAAGAAACAGAATTCGTTTTTCCGCCTTAATGGGTATTTGGAGTTTTATGCTGTAAGACTAGAATATTTTTGGGTCATTTCCAATTGTTGACAAATAAGACTTGATAACTACAATTCAGGAAAATATTATGAATAGTAGTCATCAAACGGCAACGTGCTAACGGAGTTGTTAATGTTTTTATTGACATGAAAAATAATTCGAAAATTTTTTCAGACATCAGAACTGAAATGCAATTCAATCATAGGAATCACATTCTGAGTCATAATAATTAGCTTCCAATTATTCTCTAAAAAGAGATTTTATTTAAAATAAATTACGTAAACATTGCTATTTACTTTCATAAGCACACTAAAAAGCACACAGTTTTTCTTACTTTTTATTCTTGTATTTAAGTTTGTTTTTAACATCGTACTACAGGATATTTACTGACGCGCCCTACCTCAAAATCTTGACCCAAGGTCAAATGAATCATGTGATTGTAACATCGCTAATATATTACTCTTAATTTTTATACTACAAGAAGCTCAATTTTTTAAAGAACAAAATTAACATAGAACTCATTTTTAAGTAATTTGCTATTACTGGCTATTTAGTAATTTGCTATTATTTTATATTACAGGATACGGCATAAAATAAAGCTTTAAGGTATCCGAATACGTTCGGAACCGTGATTTTGCAAAAGCGCATAAATGGATAATTTTCATGATAATTAGTGTCACTTAGATTAGAATACATGTATACAATTGTTTTAAGGACATTTTGACAAAAAAAAATTATTTAAGTACAATATTTTGGCAAAAAATTAACTTAGAATAATTTTTTTTTCAAAATGTTCTCCTTTTGTGAAAATTGCTTCTATTATAATAATATTTTGCCTGTATATAGTTCAGACCTCTCTACAGAGGCTCAACTAGAATTTTTGAAATGCATAACTTGGAAGTCGGTTTATTCATATTTTACGAAAACAGAAGGGAGAAATTTTAAGAAAATCCGCCGATCATTATTTCAAATGTGGTTGTAGCTCTGAAAATAATATGAATTTTCAACATTCATAGTTGAGCCTCTGTATAGAAGTCTGAGCTATATGCAGGCAAAATATTAATACAATAGAACCATTTTTTACTAAAGGAGAACATTTGGAAAAAAGGTTATTCTAAGTTAATTTTTTGCCAAAATATTGTATTTAAATAATTTTTTTCTTCATAATGTCCGCTAAACAATTTTATACATGTATTCTAATCTAAGTGACACTAAATATCATAAAAATTATCCATTTATGCGCTTTTTTAAAGTCATGGTTCCGAACGTAGTCGGATACCTTAAGAAAAAAAACAGGATCCAAGCTAATAAAAGAAGCAAAGTTATACTGAGAGTTACTAAATGCGTGCTAATTTGATATCGGGGGTAGGAGCGCCAAGCTGTGGTTTATGTTCGCCAAGATGGGCGATAATATTACAATATGGTTACCGTAATATTTTTATCGTCTGTCGATGTGGTTGCCATGGGGATAACGTATATTAGAAATAACTTTAATTCGTTTTTTCCCGCTGTAACCCTTTACTTTCAGACGATATTAATAAAAATTTCTTATTTCTGTTAGAATTTAAACATTTTCAATGTAATTTTTCTATTGCTTGCGTCTTCTGTTTAATTCTCTATTTTCGAATATGGATATTTCTAAAATGAGTGAGTACTAGAATATATTTATTTCTTAAAAGAATAAATGTTGTGCTGTTAATTATCGCTATAATTCGTTTTTATTTTCATTTTAAAAATGTTTTTTTTACGTTCTTTGTTCGATGAAATTCGTTGAAGGAACTTACAATGCAAGTTTCATATTGCAAGCTTTCACTACTATGTAATTGATATTCTAAATTACTTTTAACATACATTATGTAATTATTTTATTCTTAATGAAAAAAAATGCAATTATTACTATGGGTAATAATCCTATATAATATTCGTTATTTATAATTGTTTCTTTTAGCATTTATTTATAAATATTATTACATATTTTGTTATTTATTTATAATTAATATTTTTATTTATTTATAATTGTTATTTAATTATAATGTTATTTATTTATAAAAATTATCTTATTTATTTATAACTATTTCTGTTCTTTATTTATAACTATTCTTATGTTGTTTATTTATAGTTATGTATTTTACGAGTTCTCTTATGAATTATTTTTATTTTTTTTACAATTCGACGATTATTCTTATAATATAATTAAATAGTAATTATTAATATGATTATTATTTCTAATAACCGTTATAAAATCGTACTATATGAATATTATATATAATTACGATAAAATAATATTTTCAGATTATTATATGCTGTTTATAATACTATTATTACTACATATTACTTTTTATTAGATAATATTATTATTCATTATTTATTGATTGATCTAGTTTACTATCAATCTCTTCCTATATCCTTTATTTTAAATACATTTCAATGTATTTCAAAACAATTCTTTTAAATTGTGTACCATTAAATTACCACTAGGACGCCATATTGGATTTCAATCCAACAAGAAGCGCTGCTTGGCGTGATCCTTATCACACCAAGCAGAACTTGGCGCAATTACCCCCGTTATCAAATTAGTTCCACTAAATGTAATGTGTTTTTATACTTTTTCAATAATTTTAGAAATATTTTTCTTATTTGCATATCAATGCCAATTTATGAAGTATACTTACTTTACAACAAGCATATAGGCACATGAAAAGAAAAACACAGCCTGAGAATATGCAGACAGTAACCGCCGCTTTATTACGTGGCAATTTTAAAATAGATGGTATGACTGAGAAACAGGAAATTGAAAGTGTCATTCCAAGCACCATACAAAATGAAAATGAGAGTCTTGACTGTATGCATCTGTTCCAAATTGGATCGATCTAAGAGAAAAAAGAAACATTTGTATTTGTAAAGCTTAGCAGTCAATATTGGAAAATAATTGTAATTACTCATAACTTACTTTTTATAACCCTGTAAATGTCAACGGCTTATACATCCGCCTCGCTCAACTAGGGCGTTAAATGCCTCAAATTTAACGCGCGTCCTTCCTAATTAAGATTTTTTTTTCTGTTGTTGTGGCTCATGCCACCTGTCTGACGTAGTCAGAACGAGGCCCACGAAATTCATCGTCGCAAGGGGCTAGAAGTACTCCTGTCGTTGACCTTGAGCACCATACAGGTGACAGTACGAATTAGCTCGGCGAAATTCCCCAAAGGGACGAAAGATGGCGACACCACCTATCTCCACCTCCACAATTTTGGCATGAAACTGAAGGGGAGGGAAATATTATCCAGTCCCCTGCACTCGTGTTTCAGCCCACAAGATTTTCGGACCCACTGATTTAATGAGCACGTACTCCGTGTGTACGCGGAGGGTATTTGGTGGCATCGTGCATCAAACCCAGGCCTTCCGGTCTGGAGTCTGATGCTCTAACCACTAGGCTACCCGCGGCCAATTTTTTTTCTTCATGCTATTCGTAAAACTCCTCCGAAGGTTTTGGAATGACAGTGTGTGTTTCAAAGGAAATTCGCTTATTTGGGAATTTCTTCCCACCCCCCTCTCCAAATACACCGCATACGCACGTGTATGTGAAACATGGTGGCACTAGAATTTAATCTCATGGACGTCTTAAGGCATAACCAACTAAACCCGAGCTAGGGCTTTATCTTGTTCTAGGCTCAACCTTAATAAGATCATGATTCGAACAATTTATACGATCAAATGTTATTTCCATTTGAAACGGTATGTCACGGAATTTCGAATGGTATGTCAACTGGCTGCATGTGATGTCCGAAGTCCATGTATAGAACGAGGCTTATCACCATAGACCATGATTACTCATTCAGTCAAAAAGCGGCAGTCGGTCGAGCTGGTTTGTGCAATTGTAAATCATGCACATTTGTTTCAGGTTGTTTGTACGAGTATTTGACCATGTATGCTGTGTACTTACTACTAAGTGTCGTAGATAGAGACTACATTTGTGTAGGGGACCAGGGCCTCAAGTTTTAAGACATCTTTGGTGAATCTAGTAACTTTTAATCGACAGTTAAGGTGTTGAAAGGTTTTCGAGTAAAACAAAAAAAGTCATGGAATGTAATGCTTTACAATGTCCCTTTTTATCTTACATCCCTTCATTTTTCGTAACAATGTGACATTAAAAACAATTACTGCTGGAAAAGTGGTAAAATTTTTCTTCCTTTTGCTAAATTTCTGTTGCCTTTAATTTTTAAACTACCGTGTTTTCTCAACTAATTGATTAATGGTTTATTAAACATCAGAAGCAAAATGCATGCTATTGACGACGAACTTCTTAATTTTGAAACATGGTTAAATGATGAAAACTAAGCTGGCAGCCCTCTGTCCTAATTTCGATACCATATTTAATGGCTTTTAAGGTATACGACAGCGTTCGGAACCGGGATTTTAAAAAAGCGCATAAATGGATAATTTTCATGATATTTAGTGTCACAGATTAGAATATATGTATAAAATGGTTTTAAGAACATTATGACAAAAAAAACTCATTTAAATAAAATATTTAGGCAAAAAATTAACTTAAACGTTCTCCTTTTATAAAAAATGCTTCTAAAATAATATTTTGCTTACATTTAGTTAAGATTTCTCCAGAGAGTCTGAACTAGGATTTTTGAAAAATTCATATCATTTTCAAAGTTACTACCAATTGAAATAATTATCGGCGTTTTTTTCTTAAAATTTCTTCCCTCTGTTGTAGTAAAATATGGATAAATCCACTTCTAAAAAAAAGAGTTGTACATATCAAAAATTCTAGTTCAATCTCTCTACGGAGGTCTGAGCTATATACATGCAAAATATTATTATAATAGATGAACTTTTCATAAACGGAGAATGTTTTGAAAATTGGACATTCTATGTTCACTTTGTGGTCAAAATATTATACTTTAATAATTTTTTATTGTAATAATACTCAAAACAATTTTGTATACTATTCCTATACTAAGTGGCACTAAATATAAATATTATCCATTTATGCGCTTTTGCAAAACCACGGTTCCGAACGTATATAGTCGGATACTTTATCAAAAATTCCAAATAATTGAGAAGTGCATGTGTATTATCACAAACACGTTGGTGGAATTGCTGAAAATAAAATATACGATACATTTTGTCAACACTCCTCCACTGTCTCATAACCTTTTTGCACGTGATTTTCAGTTAAATTTCGACAAATAGCGTAGTCATTTTTGTTGTCATTTGATTACTGCACTTTCAGATTAATATACATCATTCCCATCAATATTCAAATTAATCTAAATTTCTAAAAATGAGTCTAGGATCTCCAATTTTTTCTTTTTTTTACATACAAGAGTAAATGTTCGAATTCATATGTTATGAACTTATATTTCTGGTAACTAGTTTGATTTTGACGGAAATTGGTTAGTGACGCTGACTGCTGAGCCGTAGGGCTTGGGTTAGAATCCCGGAGAGGGCATAGATGTTTATAAATGTACAGTGGCTGCACGGCATGGGGGAAATCTTCATATTCGTCGAACCACAACCCCTCTCTTGAGGTTAGTGGAGGCCCTTGACCAACCCTAGGGTGTTCTCCCTCAAAATTAAGGTGGAATCGAGCCAAATCGGTCTGCCACCTGTAGGATGTTCCAAGCCGCAGATAACAGGCGTAAAACTAGCTTCTTTACTTCGTGTTCAGAAGCAACGCGAGAGGTTTTGCGATGGACTTTATAATTGTGATATATACTAAAGTAGAAAAGGCTGACACTTGATGCTTGTAGACTGAGGTGGCAGCTCCACATCACATCGTGAGAACTTGGGGCTTCTTTTGATGTAATGTCCATCAAAGCCTTTCTAAATGGGTAATGTTTAGTACCACAAGTGATAAAATGGGTTGATACTCTCTAAATTTCCAATCCTCGCCATCAAATGGATTTTGCGCCTCAAAGGATTTAACAAGAGCCATACAATTTATATGCATGATTTTTATTGGCACTAGGACCGATTTACACAAACAATGGTGTCTGCGTCATCAGGTCTACTCTGTAGCAAGCATTTGAGAAAAAATATGGTGACAAAAGCTGTAGTAAACACATTTTGAATTAATAGAAAAGAGAATAAGTTCGAAAACAAACTCATACATTTGTCACAACTATATAATTTATGTGTGTTTATACTTTTAAATCTTTTGCTTTAAAGTTTAACTGAAAAAAAATTTCAGAACCCAACCATAACGTTCAGAATTTTTTTAAACAAAAGGATAAATGAAAGCTATTGCAAATATTGAACATGTAATAATAAAAATGTATATGCACGCGTAATAAATGACTTTTTACTTAGTAAAACTTATTATTCTTCAACATGGTTGCGAAAATACACAAATAACTTTAAAACGTTTCAAAATTCTTTAAATTTATCTCTTACTCTTTATTCATATATTTATTTTTCGTTTATATTATATTATAGATTATATATTATAAATTATATCAACATGGTTTGGAGAAATTTAAAAGGAATTATTGCAAATATTGCTATCAAAAATTTAAGCACTACCAGAAAAACTAAAATAATTGCATATAACTGTTAAGTTTGCTTTTTTTAATCATATGGTATAATCTAATATTCGAAACGATGCATGCAGGAACATCTGTTAAATATGCATACAAAATAACAATAAACATTACACTAATTCATATATAGAAATATACTAAACACTACCGAAATACTTTGGAGGCATCAATTTTACATTCGAAATTAAAATTTCTTAGCTGATTCTAGAAGTACGCAAATATGTAACTTACAATTTCATCGAATGAGTTTGGAGGCATATTAACAATGTAAATGCTTTCGTACACAATATTGTAATCCACCATATGGAACTAATAAACAAATTCACGTTTCTTCACGTCACAGGGATATGGATCTGCAATAGATCCTCCATCCCCTATAATAAACAAATAATTCTCATGTATAGAAAATGATTTAATATTTTCTGAAAGAAATACGTTTTAAGGATAATTGCTTGTTTGAATTATACATTCTAATAATAAAATATTTATTCTGATGACCTAGTTTCTTCACGTTTCTTCACGTCACAGGGATATGGATCTGCAATAGATCTCTGATGACCTAGTAGTAGCGTGTTTCTTTTTATTTTCTTTATGATGGAAGTATGTGTTATAAAAACAACAGAGGAAATTTTCAAATAAATTCTAGATTTGAAAAACATGTAAGAAAAAAAGGATGATTACCTGGAGGACTTTTATGATGACAATTTTGAACATTTGAGCAATGTTAAGTCTCTGTCTCAACAAGACAGGTGCTCGTGGTAGTCAAGTGGTTACAGGTGTCACTAATTTGAGACCTGTTGCCACTGAAGATCCACCATGTATAGGGGCTGATGTACGTTAAATTTGTCATGGCTCAAACTCCTCACATTTTCTCGGAATGGAATGGTAGTTAGAGGAATAGAGTGCTAGCTCAGGTGTTGTCTTCGTCATATGAACCAATATAGTAATCTTCCTGTTGCTTCAGATTGATTGATTGATTGAATATTAACGTCGCACTGTTCAGCTCCACGAAAGCTTTTGGCGACGGACCACGTAATTTTGAACCATGGTCAAGTGACGTGGACGACACCTGAGTTGGCACCCCCTCTCCTAACTACCACACCACACCAATGGGAGGACGTTTCAGCTCTCGACAGATTTAACGTGCATCGCTGCCCTACACGGTGGGTCTTTAGTGGTACTGGGCTCGAACTCGTGACAAGGCATGCCACGATCCGATACCTATACTACTCGGCTACCGCGGCCCTGTTGCTTCAGAATATAACGTTAAGGTATCCGACTACGTTCGGAACCGTGATTTTGCAAAAGAGTGTAATTGGATAATATTTGATATTTAGTGTCACTTAGATTAGAATACATGTATAAAATGGTTTTAAGGACATTATATGCCGAAAAAAGATTATTTAAATACAATATTTTGGTAAAAAATTAACTTAGAATAACCTTTTTTCCAAATGTTATATTCTTTTGTAAAAAATGCATCTATTGTATTAATATTTTGCCTGTATATAGCTCGGACCTCTGTATAGAGGCTCAACTAGAATTTTTGAAACGCATAACTTGGAAGTCGGTTTATCCATGTTTTACGAAAAGAGAAGGGAGACATTTTAAGAAAATACGCCAATAATTATTTCAAATGGTTGTAACTCTGAAAATAATTTGAATTTTTCAAAAATCATAATTGAGCCTCTGTACAGAGGTCTGAGCTATATACAGGCAAAATATTAATACAATAGAAGCATTTTTTACAAAAGGAGAACATTTGGAAAAAAGTTTATTCTAAATTAATTCTTTGCCAAAATAAAGTATTAAAATTATTTTTTTTGTCATAATGTCCTTAAAACAATTTTATACAGGTATTCTAATCAAAGTGACACTAAATATAAATATTATCCATTTACAAGCTTTTGCAAAATCACGGTTCCGAACGTAGTCGGATACCTTAATAAATTATCATGTATATGAATAAAAGAAGAAAATGTAAATATTTTGCACTCAAGGTAATTTTCCTTTTGCAAATTCTTTTAAAAGGATCCATTAAGAGCAAGACTTAAATACGAACTTAATTTCTCCAAATATTTTGTACAAGGGCTCTAATTAACAAGGAAATACACTCCATTGCCCACCATTTAAAGAGAGTAACACTTTCTTAAAATGCAATAAGATATTATTAAGCTAGCTGATGATTTAGCACACTTTCCAAAAAAAGGCCCGAAAACACATTATAAACTATAAATCTTAACTGTATTCCTTTGGTCATATTATTGAGTAAGATCAATGCTCTTGGCCGGCATTGTTTCGGTCGAGCCACGGGTTCAAGTCCTGGTGTTGTTAAGGAACTGTCATGTAAAAGTGCTGGCGCACTTTAAAACTGTCCAGACTTTAAGTCCTAAGAAGAAGTTTGAAAAGTAGTGTGACACTTCGAGTATCGTCTTCATTGCTTGAGGGTGGTTTAGAATTACGAGATCCGTTACCAATATTCCTCTTGTAGCTTAAAAATATGACGTTCATAAGCAATCAATCGATTCTAGGATTATTGATACTTGACAAATACAGTCATATATTTCTTTAATTTAAAAATGTTTCTACCGTTTGAAAAGATCTCCCCTCCAATAAAAAATGCCATTAACTCGGGCACATAAGGCACTTAATCTGATATCACTCTATAGCTACATTACGAAATACAATTTGGGGCTGCGGTAGCCCAATGGTCAAGGTATCGGATCATGGCAGACATGTCATAAGTTCGAACCCATTACCACTAAAGACCCGCAGTGTAAGGCAGCGATGCACGTTAAATCTGACGAGAGCTGAAACGTCCTCCCGTTGGTGTGGTGTGAGAGCTAGAAGAGGTGGTGCCAGTTCAGGTGTCGTCCACGTCACTTGACCATGGTTTAAAATTAAGTAGTCCGTCGCCAAAAGCCCTCGTGTAGCTGAACAGTGTGACGCGTTAATATTCACTCACTCATGAAATACAATTAGAATACCAAAGAGACAACTGAGTAGTGTAGTTGGTTTAGTGCTGGCCATGTACTCCCGAGTTTGTGGGCTCAACGCTGGTCTAAGTCGATGGATTTTCAGGATGCAAAAAAATAGACAGCGTCCATGTATGATTATACGGCATATTAAATATCAATTGTGTGTCTGTTTAACTTGTGCGCTCTTGATAAAATTAAATTTTTATTACGATTTCGCATCATCAGAACTCAGGTGCCTCCATCTGAGGAGGAAACAGGATGTCAAAATTACATTGTGGCAATTGGTATCCACCTATAGGATGCCGAACTAAAAAGTGAAAACAGCTCCAGGAAAATGAACTAGATCTGCAATGGTAAAATACAAATCCATTTGAAATTATATATATATATATATATATATATAGTATAATAAAATAAAAGTGAAGAAGTTCTAGAACCTACAGTGCTAAAGAAGGAAGTAATTGGAATTCACAAGACACAACAAATGTAGATACAAAAAAGTCTTTGGACTAAACTGGAGACCTATTATAATTTCTAAATCTATCGCTGAGTTAGGCTAGTGATTTAAGGTTAGCAATGCTTAATGGATCCAACCTTCCCCGTACAGTAGAAATTTTCGACATAATGGGAATATATATATATATACGAGTTCACGAGACACAACAAATATATATAGAGAGAGAGAGAGAGTTCCAAAGGAAAAAATCCACCTTCCTGGTGAACTCCTCTTTTAATGCAAATTAATATATCTATAAGAAGATAGATGTTAATGCTAGTGTTAATGCGACTTATAACATATGTTCGTTTGGTAATTTAATATTGCTCTGGAAGCTTTACATAGGTTGTGCATTCGGGAACTTTTAATTTTTTCTTACTTTATAATACATATATATAACTTACTTAAAAATACATATTGTCTTTAATTAATATATTTTTTTTTAATTAAAAATTGAGATTTTTTCCATTTTATAATTTTTTTAATGTTTTAAGTGTATTAAAGCTAGTTCTTCATATTCAATTATTGTAATGTGATGCAATTTTTGAAAATTTATTTAGGCTTCCTAGTAATTCTGTTTATATTTTTAGTGATTTGGGACTAAAGAGACGTATCGATGCTTTTTGCATTTATTCATACTTTTATCAGTTTTTCCTCGATTAAAAAGAATCAAATTCTGCTTTAGTGTGTTATTTACGTTGTTGTTTAGCAAAAATTGTTAAATTCCGTACTAGTTTTGTTGAGGAGTATAACAATCAAAAAAGTCCACTAAGAGTAATTTCTTATACATCGATAATAATTGTATTAACATACACAGTTTATGCAAAAATAAATCAAGTTAAAAAGCTACCTCACTTAAGGCATTGACAGAATTATTTCATGCTTTTAATACATCATTTACTAAGTTTAGCTCAAAACAATCTCGTTTAGCTTAAATGTTAGGAGAATTATTTCCGTCAGTTTATTTGTGAAAACTAATCTAAATACTTTGACATACAAATTCTGGATTTATTGGTAATAAAAGCTAATCTGGAATTAATTAAATTGAGGTATTTAGTTTTCACAGAGCAAGGCTGAAGAAATATATTTACTCTTTTTCAAAATCGCTGTTTAACCTTATTGATTTTTTATTATTTATTAATTACTATTTACTATATTTTTTTTGTGGTAGAATCCTTTCAAGCAGCATTTTTCCCCCCTATATATCCTCCTAATATTAAAAAATATTTATATAAGTTTAAGGAAAATTTTTTTAAAATTTAACCCATGTGTGAGTGTGCACGCGTGCGCGAAATAATTTTTTGTGTATTTATTTCATTATAATTTAAATTACAGTCGAACGCCTATATAACCAACCTCTATATTGCGAATTTTTCTATATAGCGAACTTTTTCCTGGAACCCTGAACATTTCTCGATTTTCTACGTAAAATAGACTCTATAGAGAAGTGCATTTTCTATATAACAAACTTTTTCTTTTGTGATTCAGTTTTTTTCCCTCCTTATTTTTAAAGTATTTCTGAACATTTCAAGTTATTCTCTCTTTAACACATTTTATGGTAGTCAGAAATCTTGAACTAGTTTTATTAGATCGTAACCTGCCGAGAGCAATAGAGTTCTGGACATTTCATCCAAGTGAAACCTTTAGCCCCTACTGTCCAGTTCATTAGCAACATCTTCGACATTCCCTTTCGCACACAGTGGAATTGTCCCTGTGTTCCAGTTATAAAAAATAATGTATGTTTAATATTACTTGTGTAAGCATTAAAATAGAAAATGTCCTTAAAAAATTCATTCATTTTAATATAAAATTTTCTTAATATTGAAAATACAGTGTGTTCTTCTACATTCTTTTTTCTTGTTTTCCTTAAAGTTTTTCTTTTTTTTTATGGGTAAGATATATAAAAAATAAACTCATATTAGTTTTAAGAAAAGTGTGAATAATTATCTTTTTTAATATATAGTATTTATGAATTTAAAATTTGTTTTATGGGGTTCACACATAAAGTATATTGAGAAATGAACCTCTGTATAACGAACTTTTTTCTGGGATTTAGTGACTCTTCGTTACATAAAAGTCCAAATGTAAAACAACCTTAAAAATTTTGGACAGTTTTTGTTTAAAAAATTCCATATATATATGGGGGGAGTAGCATGAAAAAAACATTCAAATGATGAACATTACATTTTAACCCGTAAAAATTTTCCTTGAATAATCTCTTTTACACACAATCTCCCGTTCAAAAATATTTTTATGTGGTATTTATATATACGCAAAGTTACAAGACGTGCAGAATATTCAAAAATGTTCATTTTGTGTTGTAGTTTATACTTTTCAGAAATTATGATTTCAAGTCAACACTTTTACCTTAAGATAATGCAGATCAACACCATAATTTGAATCGAGAATAAATTACTTCTAATTTAAAATAAAAACAAAATGTATTAGAAACAGAAAGTTTATTTTCCGTTCCCTGATTTTTGTGAAGTGACCCACTAAAAAAAATTTACTAGAAATCATTTAAATGTAAATAAATATAAAAATCGTTGCAAGTCAAATTACAAAAGTGGGAAATTCAGAAATTCATATTGCATAGACAAACGTTCTTTTAGCGCTATTGATAGATTTGTTTTATTTTACGTTCACTCTGAAGCAACACGAGAGCTATTGGCGACGGACCTCATAATTTTGAGCTCCAGTCAAGTGACAAGAATACCCGATTTTGGTACCTCTTCAAAGCTTCCACAATCAGCTCCTCCTCGACAAGGTGAGTCTTCAGTGACCCTATGGTTCAAACTCGTGACCATGATCACTTCGCTACCACGGCTATAAGTACAGTAACCAGAGGAACTTGACAAAGCAATTTGGTGATAATTTGATGTAGGAGTGCTACGCGCCAAATTTTTGATTATGTTCGCCAAGATGGGCGATAACATTACAATATGTTACCTTGATAATTTTATTTGTGTGGTAAGGTGGCTGTCCAATGGGGATAATGTATATTAAGGCTGTTTTCGGTTAATGTTAAAGAATAGGACCCGAATTTGGAACATTTTTTCAGATATAAAATAAATGAAAAATTATATTCTGGCTTCACTATCCTTTAGAAAGCAGCTTCTGTTTTATCATACTTCCCATTTTTAACAGAGTTGATTCATTTTTTTCTGGTATAAAATGTGTTTCGCGTTTTTTCTCCTATACCGTAATGCAGTGGTGCACACAAGGGGGGTCCTGGGGGTCCGGACCCCCCTCCAAAGCTCTTGATTTTTTTCCGATTGGTTATAATTCTATATAAGTATATAATACGTAAAATTTAATTAAATATTTGTTATTAATGATCAATTTTATTAATTAATGCTATTTATTCAATTAGTTTTTTACTGTGTTTTGTTCCTGAAAATCGACAAAATCAAAAATAGCATGATACAAGAATGGTGAACTTTCAACCCCGGACCCCCCTCCCTTGAAAAATTCCTGTGTGCGCTACTGCCGTAATGTTAAATGGGCTTTGCCTTCACGTATTAAAACAAAAAAAGTATTCAGGGACTAGAAATTTTTAAAAACACTATACTGTTAACAGAGATACGAGTCATAATACTGTAAATTTCCATGGAAATTTGAGTCATTTTTCTGTCTGAAAATGTTCTTTGCGTTTAGTTCAAGCTCTTACTTTTACCGAAAGCGGCCTTAAGAGTCAATTTTATTGTTTTTTTCTGCAATAACCCAATTAATTTCACACGATTTTCATTTTTATTTCTTGAAAAACAACCATTTCTATTGCATTTGTTTTTCAAGATACTATTTCAGTCTTTTGTTGTACTCTGTGCTATTTTCGCGAATATGGTTCTTTCTAATATCATTGATGAGGACCTGGATAAATATTTTTTTAAAGATTGCGTGCTGTACTTATAATAGCTATAAATAAATCGCCCATTTCCACTTTATTTGGCTTTTCAATAATGCATTTTTGAACGTTCCTTGTTCGATGAAATTGAAAGAACTCGCAGTTTTTGGAATATTGCAAGTTATGAGGTATCATTAATTGATATTCATTATTAATTTTAGTATATCTTATGTAATTATTTTATTTGTAATATAATACAAAAATAACAGTTTATAATAATTATTATACTATACTATTTATTTATAACAATTCTCTTTTATTTTACTTTTAAATATTACAAATGTTATATATTTATAAATATTATTTTATGTATAATTATATTATATATAAGCATTATATATAATATTTTAATACAAGAACATTAAATAATTAAATTAGATTATATGATTCTTTTATATCAGTCGCTTCCTTTATATAAGGAAGGCTTTAAAAAGAAAGCAACGAGTAAATACTTTAATAACCAAGAATAACATTTATTTTATCAAAATTTACAAGAAGCGGAAAATATCCCAAAATGGACTTAACCGCATTGCCTTCCGCGCGAGAGACTCTTATAATAATTACTGTTAAGTTATATTATGATTAGGTATAATTATTACACTAAAATTAAATGAATGTTATATTTACTATTAAATTGTATTACGTAATAAAATATGTATACTAATAATTATATTATAATGTTGCATTCATATACATTTATTGATATTAGTTATTTTTAATCTATTCCTATATCCTGCGTTAAAAATATATTTCAGAACCGTTCTTTTCAATTATTTTCCTGACGATATGTTACTACTAGGATGTCATCTTTAATTCCACGTAACTCGACAACAAGCGCTGCTAGGCGCGATTGAGGAATCGCGCCAAACAGAGCTTGCGGTATAGCACTCCAATACCAATTTATTTTTCTATGAATCTTGTCATACATTGTGCAGTATGAAAAGGCTTCTTTTTCCCATTCACAAATAAAATTTTCAGACAGGAAAATGTTTACATTCAAAGATTAACATACCCTTCACAATTATTCATCATATTTAACTAAATGAAGTTCAGCTCACAATGTTTGGCGATTTTCTAAAAAACAATAAGGAAGCACGGTTACTGTAGTCTTTTCACTTACTTGACTATCGAAATAATTGCTCAAGAATAGTCGAATTAAAAAAAAAATTACAAAAATATTAAAAAGCAATATCACATTCAATTTATTAAAATAAATTTTTATAAAATAATTCCTTTCCAGAACATAGAACCATTTTGTAGTTCAGTCTTGCTAATAAAAAATTATCAAACTCTAAAAAGAAATGATGCAAATTCTAATGCGACTGTACAATGCAACAATTTCTGATAGTCTACATCAATTCTGAATCCGTCTCAAAGAAGAGGAGACATGATAAAAATTTCTTCAATTTCTTTCGTGCTTTTCTTTTCAAGTGGATTTTTCGTCTTGTCAGGGGATTCATCTACAGATGAACATTTTCCGACGACTGCCATCCTCTTCTTATTAAGTAGGAGTCCATTAGGATTCAACTTTGTTGGATCCAGAGAAAATGTTGGAACAGGCCTAGGAGGTACAAATATATAAGGACGATGTTTATATGGAATATTTATAGGAGAACTCTGTATTTTACTCAGTCTCTGTTCCGTTCTTGGAATTTCAGTACTGTTCAGCCTTGTGTTTAGTTCTGCAGAATACTTACTCCCAAAGTCATATGGTTCATTCACCGATCTAGGCAAGGTTCCTTCGGGCTTAGAATGAGGTTCTGATAATTGTTCGGAACACTGTAACAAAAAGAAATTATTTAAGAAATTATGCGATTATTAGTGTCTCAATTTGTTAAAAATGTACTATAATGTTTCATTATCCACATAAAAAAAATCCGAGTGAAATCTTAATAAGAACATCAATATTATAAAAGGAGTTTTGTAAACCTACAATCAAAAAGATTCAAATGACACCATGTGAAATACTACGAAATTTTTATGTGTTTCTATTAGTTATGCCTTAGTGAGCCTTTCTGAATAAAAATTGGGTAAAATCCTAGGAGCGCCCACACCCTAGGCGAGAAACCGAAAAAGCGCCAAGCCAGAACGAGATGGCGCCAAACGAAACAAACAATGGCGGCAAGTGAATATAGTGGGACAAGGTGGATGGGTAATGAAAATATATGTAAACAATACAGAAATTAATCAAATGTATTAAAGATAAAATTAAAAAACAGCACTTACTTTCTTACTACTATTCTTTTTCGTGTGGAGGATACAGCGTGACAGCAGATTTTAAAAAAAGCCTTGAAGTCCTCATCGACCGTGGGAGCGCCGCTATACTCTACGAGGCAATGGTCGAACATACCCATTCAAAATCTCCGTTCAAATCCATCCAAAAAGCACTCTTTCGTTCGTATAATCCCATTCGCTCATTACATTTAGAACATTCATAATTCGAAGCAATCACAACCCTTCCTTCCTGCCTGCCTTCCTTCAAACACCATTCAATCAATTTTTCTTACATTTCGCATTCAACAAAGTAAAAAATTCGAAGGTATACTCACTCACACACGTGCCATACTTCCAGCCCGATGCCCAACAACAAAATGACGCAATTCGAAATGCCCGCCGATAAAATACGAAAATTCCAGAAATATTTAGGTTTACCATATATAATGTATCAAAGTAGAGTTACCAAGATGGCCCAATTATCGCCTACCAAAATAATTCGTTCAAAGGGTGTGGGCTCTCCTAGGACTGAACCAGTTTGGTAAATGATAAAATTTATGCATATTTTTATCTTTGTTTTTAAACAGACCTTTTTTGTGACCTCGAAATTTTGAACCATGGCCAAGGAATGAAGACGTCACATGAGCTGGACCCCCTCCTCTAAAGTCGCACAACATCCGAATGTAGGGCTTTGAGCCTATATATACCTAGAGGGCTTCCGTTCATTTACAGATCAGGTTTTCAGTGACACTATGTTCCAAATTTTTGACTTTAACCCGTTACGAGTTTGATCATGAATACTTGATTACCGCAGCCACTTTCTCTTTCATCGAAATGCAGTTGAAGATTAATGTAGAATAGTCTCTCCTTTACCTACTGCTGAGTCTATCCTATGCGACAGTTACACCTTAGTGGAACTAGAAAAAGAGTAGTCCACGATTTGTTGGTGTGTGTATAAAAAATTATATTACATTTAATTGCTACACACAGATTTAGCTTGTGAGGAAAAGAAATATCAATCATCTACTCTGAAAATGCAAAAAAAAAGACGGAGCGAAAAGATTCTACTTTTTTGCGAAATATCACTGGAACGAATAATATATGTATAAAAATTAAGTCAATTCCTACATAGGTCAAGAAAGAACATTTTATTTTAGTTACTTTTTATTAAGTAATTACAATTAATATAAGCATGTACATACATATGGCAGAATCGCAATATTAAGTGGCAAAATAGAAACTGATTTCCCTTGCAATTTTCCATTTTCCTTTCTATATAGGGTGTTGGACTATTATTTGTTATTATTTATTCATTAATTATATTTAATTATTTCAATAAAAAAAATATTAAAGAGAAATCACATTCTCAGAAATTAGGAATAATAGTAGGAATTCGAAAAAAGAAAAAATCGTTTTGTGGCCACCAATATTGTAAATCGTCTGCTTTAGAAGCTATAAACGCAAAGATATTAGCTGTGTGACTATGACTAAAATTATTTTTCCTGAAAATGCATTCGATTTAGTTATTCAAATTTCGCATCAGAAACACAAGTACTTCATTGTCGAAAGATCTTGTAATTGCAAACGTATTTCTCAGCTAAACCCTACTCCCACAAACGTACATATACAGATTTATACATAAATTTTGATATTCACTTTAAATATTTTGTAAACGTTATTTCCTGTCTTACATGCGTGTATGTGGATTAAAACCTGGATAAATCCATTCTGGTTAGAACAATCTTTTTAGAGAGACCCAGTGGTTCTCAAACTTTCAATATTGGCAACCAAATTTTCGGTCAAAATTTTCATCGTCCCCTGCCCCTGCATACAATAGAAATGTATAGAATGCTATAATAATGCACTTTGATGCTAGAACTACAAAACGACCTTAATTATAAACTATACAAATTATCAATATAAGTATCTAACTTTCTCAATGTGACTTTAAGGTAATAAATATTTTGTTACAGGATAAGTATTATGTTACTTTTCCTAGTTCAGATTGCATTTTGTTTTGTTTCCTTTCTGTAAATTATTTTTAAATAATCTTTTATTTTCAACATGCTCGTAAACCCCACGTAGGGTTATCATGCCCCACCTTTCCCCCAGTTTGAGAAACGTTGGATAAAACCCAATTAAGATTTTTAAGAAACAGATTTAAATACACACAAAACACATCTACATATATAAGATGAAACATCTTAGAATATATTGAAGAACAATTACATTTGATCAATTTACATTTGAAAATTTACGTTAAATTATGTCCACTTCCCTTGACTGTTTTTATAAGCATCGAGAGAAAATATATTTGCATAAAATTCATTTTTCTTTGAAACTAGAGCAGTGTTTCTCAAACTGTGGGGCGCCCCCCTAGGGGGGCATGATAACCCTACAAAGGGGGGCGCGAGCATATTGAAAAGTCGAAAACAAAAGACTATTTAAAAAATTCTGACATAATAAAAAATAAAGTACACATTTGCATTGATATAATACAGTTATAAGTATATCAGTACTGCGCAATGTATTTTATAATTAATTTAACAAAATTAAGTTAAGAACAAGTTTTATAAATTCCAGTGACCACATGGGCTTATCATATATAAAATTATATGCAAAAATTAACATTAATGGGGATAATTAGTACGCTTTAAAATTAATCTCTTGATTGACGATCAAAAGTTATGGGGAGGGGAGGAATAAATAAGCAAATCCTCTAAAATAATGAAATGCTTCCCAAACACGGTCAAAGTAGTTTTATTGTATACCAAAGCCTTCGGAATAATTTTATAGATAGCAGTTCACAGAAAAGATTGTATTTCGGAAAGACATATATAAGTCGGGGGTGATTAACGCACTGGTTGTGCGAGACGTTTATATACGCCAGTGGCACTTAAAGAAGTAAGTCGTATTGTAGTTTTAGCCTCAAAATATATTGTCGAATTCAATACATTGTTATTGTATGGAGGGGGGAGGCAAAAAGAAAACTATGATTGAATTTTGGGTCGCCAATATCAAAAGTTTGAGAAACTCTGAACTAGAGGCAAAAATACTTCATTGCGAGGATGTGGATTAATTTTTTTTTTAATAAGCTTTGAACTAAATGTATTACGTTTCATTTAGCACATATCTGCATCCACAAATATTCCTTTCATAAGAACGATCGTTATAAAAGTCAAATGCATTTTATTTTAAAAGTAAAAAGGTATTAACTATTATACATACTTCACAACAATGCAAAAGATTTCTTAGTCCAATATAAACCGTTTGTATTAAAACGTGTAAATATCCCAAAATACGGGTGAAGAGGTTTTGACGAATTGGTATCGGGTGACCTTCCGTTCTTAGACATCCCCTTTTCCAAAAATCATTCAATTCTGTGAAAAAGAAGAAAGTAACATTTAATTTTAGGTTATATATTATATGCAACATACAATGCTAATAACTAGATTCAGTGCTGTTATACAGATTTATACATACCATTACTGTTTTTATCTAGTCGATTACCATACAGAATTAAGTTAAACATGTCTTGTAATGTACACTGGTTGTTGTAAGTATTGAAATAAAGAGCATAAAATAAATGCACTCTTTACAGTTTGAATAGAGAAATTATTTGAATTCCCTGTGAGTTTTATGCTAAAATGCACAGAAAAGAAAACCCTAGAGCAACTTTGAAAATATATTATAATAATTGATTTTATTTCGTTGTCAAGAGTAGAGATGAATTTTCAATGATATATGCTGCGATGAGATATTTCGATGGTATATGCTGCGGTAGCTTAGTAGTTACGGTCACAGACTCGTAGACGGTATTGTTGAGTCGTGACTTAAAATCCTAGTGCCACTCATGTAGAGAAGTTGAGTCACTTTATAAAACTGTCGGGGCTCAAAGTACTCGCGTTGGCGTGGTATGGTAACCAAGTGACCGCGGTAGTCAGGGTAACGGACTCGTGGCTGGGAGTGTCATGGGTTCGAGTCCAATACCACTGAAGACCTGTGGTCGTGATAGCCTGGCGGTCAAGGCATTGGATCATGGCTAGCATGTCACGAGTGCGAGCCCAGTACCATAAATGACCCGCCATGAAGGGGGCGTTGCAATTAAATCTGCCGAGAGCTCAAACGTCCTCCCGTTGGTGTGGTGTGGTAGTTAGGAGAGGGGGTGTCAGCTCAGCTTCGTCCTCATTACTTGACCATGGTTCAAAATTACGAGGTCCGTCGCTAAAAGCCCTCGAGTAGCTGAACAGTGCGACGTTAATATTCACTCACTCACTCACCACTGAAGACCCACCATACAGAAGAGGCCGATGCAAGTTAAATAC
>BMAV01016262.1:271984-292797 GCA_019973955.1 Trichonephila inaurata madagascariensis | reverse complement strand
TATAAATAAATAACAATATTAATTATAAATAAACAAAATATGTAATAATGGTTGTAAATAAATGCTAAAAGAAACAATTATAAATAACGAATATTATATGATTACACATAGTAATTGCATTTTTTTCATTATGAATAAAATAATTACATAATGCATGTTAAAATTAATTTAGAATATCAATTACAAAGTAGTGAAAGCTTGCAATATGAAACTTGCACTGCAAGTTCCTTCAACGAGTATCATCGAACAAAGAAAACGTAAAACAAAAATATTTTTAAAACGAAAATATAAACTATTTATAGCGATAATTAAAAGCACAACACTTATTCTTTTAAAAAAATATTCTAGAAAAAAATATTTTAGTACTCACTCACATTTTAGAAATATCCATATTCGAAAGTAGACCATAATTAAACAGAAGACGCAAATAGAAAAATTAAACTGAAAATGGCTAATTTTTTTAAGATATCGTCTGAAATTAAAGGGTTATAGCGGAAAAAACGAATTAAAGTTATTTCTAATATACTTTATCCCCATGGCAACCACATCGACAGACGATAAAAATATTAAGCTAACCATATTGTAATATTATCGCCCATCTTGGCGAACATAAGCAACAGCTTGGCGCTACTACCCCCGATAATCAAATTAGCACGAAAAATAATTTATATTTTTTTCCAATGCGAAAATATACAGACTTACGCGAATCGCTCAGTCCCACCTATCTCGTAAGTTTAAGGTATTACTGTATGTTGCAAGGAAAGAAGCCGGTTTATGCGTAAGACATTGAATCTAATCAGTTCAGCTTGACTATCTATTCCACAAAAATGTATTTATTCAATATAGCACAGTAGCGTATACAAACCTCTTATGGGGAAAGGGATTGCAATTATAAAAATCACGTAGATAAAAGTGCCAAAGAATAATCTCTGTGGTAAAAATTAAAAATTCTTGGTGTATGGAGGGATCCACCCCCAAATTCCACCCATGTGCATGCCACTGCAATATGACATGCTTAATTGCCACAAGGAACAGAAATTTGAAATATTCGCATAACAAAATACTTTTTGAATGTTAGTTTACTGGTAAAAAAATATTTAATTTACTTTAAAAGATATTTTTAAATGATTAGTTTTACTGCCAAATGCAACCCATTATGGAATTTAATTTGATTTACAAAAAAATTCATTATTCGAAATTTTGCATTTTGCTTAAAAAGCATTCATTTGTATGGAAAGTAATTTCTAACAGCTTTTCAATTGAAATTGTGAAATACTACGCAATTAGTCATCTGAAATCAACTACTTAACGTAATTCGTGAAATATATATTGAAACAATAACTACTTATAAATATGATATATTGTTTAATACTGAATTCTTAACCTATTTATGGCACAGTAGTGACAAATGCTGCAAAAGCATTAAAATCAGCTCAAAGCAGAATACTTACGGATTCAGGAAATACGTAATCCATTTTCGTTCTTCTTTTGTGAGTCAAAAAATAATTTTATTTAATTATTTAATTAATATTGGAAGATATATTTATAATTTCTTTTATAAAAACGCACACGTGTATCTGTAGTTGCAAAATTCTCAATATGTAAACATTGATTGATTGCTTGGATTCTATGGCAATATGATCCTATGAGAAATGATAGCTAATATATTTATGATTCTCGTTGAGAACATTTGTGTAAGACTTTATATATTTCTATCTTACAACAAAGTCCCCTAACCCCACAGCCGATCTCTCCCATAATTCTGAACCATAGTCAGATGAGGAAATTGACACCTGAGTAGGAACTCCACTCTCAACTCTACATCCTGTTTATTAATTTCACTTTACTTACCGCGGTACTAAAACAAAATCAAGATAAATACAAAATGAAATATGTAGATTAGTTGTTATATATTTAACCGTGAAAGCCTAATGACAATGATCGTGACTTTTTAAGTAGAAATTTTTAATAAAATCTGTGTGAAATAATAGGAGCTATTGCACCTTAAATTTAGCATAACCTCAATATCTCATCATCCCATGATTAGGTTTAGGTTCTCGTAACTTGAACATAGCTTGAACCTCGGTTATAATACCTCGTTTGGGTCCAGTACTACTTAAATCAGTGCTTCTCAAACTTTAATAATTTGCGACCCAATATTTAATCATAATTTTCATCGCGCCCCACTCCATACAAAAACAATGTATTGAAATCAATAATACTATACTTTAACGCTAAAGCTACAACACTAGTTGAACCTCTTAAGTGCCACAGACGTATATAAACGCCTCGCTCAACCAAAGCGATAATAGCCCCTTACGTATACATACGTCTTTTCGAAGTGCGATCTTTTCTATGCGCTACTTTCCATAAAATTTTTCCCAAGATTTGGAATGCAATAAAAGGTCCTTAATAAAGTTTATAGAGGATTTACTTTTATTCAGAGGATTTGCTTATTTTTCCCCCCTTCCCAATGCATCACATACGCTCACCAAAGTGAAAAATGGTGGCTTTGGGAAGCGAATCACGTAACTTTTAATCGGCAGTGAAGGTATTAATTGTAAACCGTACAAATTATCAAGATAAATATTAGTTTTTGGATATAATTCATCATATGACAAGCCCATGGGGTCACTAGTAATTATTAGCCGTGTTTTTAACTTGTGGTACTGTTAAATTAATTATAAAATACATGATGCAGTGTTGATACATTCATAAGTGTATTATATCAGTGTAAATATGCATTTTATTTTTTATTAAGTCAGAATGTGTATTTGGTTTCTTTACTTTTTATAAATTAATAGTTTTAAATAATCTTTTGTTTTTGACTTTTCAATGTGATCGCGCTCCCTCGTAGAGTTATCACGTCCACCAAGGGGAGCGTGCCCCACAGTTTGAGACAAGCTGACTTAAATAAAACTTTCTTGAGGTTTACGTCATACAGAAAGTCAAGCAGATTTGATTTGCTAAATATCGTCTTATAATTATCGAAAAACAATTTATTTTTTGCAGACGATTGTTTCGAACGACGTTGAAGTGACAATGAAATATTGCAGCTGGTACTTCACATCATTTAATGTGAGAACTTTCAGACCGATCTATTTAAAGGTAGTAACTCTCATTATTAATTTGATTTGATTTTAATTTATGTTACATTCTTAAGCAGCATGAAAGATATTGGTGACGGACCTCATAATTTTGAGCCGAAATTAATTGACGTGGATGAAAACTGGTTAGTCTGTGACGTCTCTCGCGCCTTTCTGATTAACATGACTCCTATGTTCTTTGACGGCCACGATTAATGGCAAAACCTTTCCAACCCAATACCAAGAAGATAAACGAAAGTAACATGTAAATGAGATATACTATAAAAGGATAACGTGGCAAACCTAAACAGAGGATAGCATAGTGATAGCATAATATAGCGTAGCAGGCTCAGAGGTTGTAGTGTGGAATCGTTCTGATCAATAGCGTGACAAAGCTTAGTGTGAAATCTTGCGGACCAAGAATAAGCAGTCAAGAATTAGCTGCATTGCGGATCAAGAATCTTCAAATATAAAGTTATAGATTATATTCTCTAGGTCAAGGGACCAAAACTGGAAAAGGTAATATTAGATATAAGTAATTAGATAACAGGATTATTTAGGATAATTGAGGTAGAGGATCTAATTGCGTGATCTGACTTAAATACGTGATTTACTTTGGGCTTGACTCTCACTCTAATTAATAATTGTCAAAATTAGAATTTAAGTAATATAAGTTACTCTTAATAAAAGTTGTATTAAGAATTATGTCTCATCATTTTGATAATCCCACACCTCTAGCTTACGCGGAACCGGCAAGACATGGTCATCACAGGATGGCTATGTCTCAAGTCTTCCATTCTAAGCCAATGTAAGAGGCCTTTTGTTCTAAAAATTTAAGGGGTGTTGGAAACCTAAAATCTTCTTAATATGACACTTTTGAGATTTTTACATTTTCAAATTGTATAAATTTTAACCTTTCTAAAAATACCCTAATTTAACCTCTAGGGTAATTAGAAACCCTTAAAACCTATTTTTAAATAATCATTGAAATTAAGCCATGCCCATTTAAATGGCGAAAAATGTAAACAAAGTATTTTGTTTTTGTTTAAAGTTGAATTAATGATGGAAATCAAAACCTTTAATCCAGAATTACTAAAAAAGTGTTTACATGGAGGTACAGAAAATCCCAATGAAAGTGTAAGCAATGTAATACTGTCTCGTGTACCGAAGAAAATATTTCTACAAATAATAGTATTATCATTGGGTACATAGGATGCAAATTCATCATTTAATATGGGAAATGTATCACAAAACCAGAAATTTTAAGAAAATTTAATATTGAGCTTGGTGATTACTCGGCAGAGGCAAAGTAGCGCCTCAACAAACAAAGGCTGTTAAGGTATCCGACTACGTTCGGAACCGTGATTTTAAAAAAAGCGCATAAATGGATAATTTTCATGATATTTAGTGTCACTTAGATTAGAATACATTTATAAAATGGTTTTAAGGATATTGAGACGAAAAAAATTATTTAAATACAATAATTCGGCAAAAAATTAGCTTAAAATAACCTTTTTTCAAAATGTTCTCCTTTGTGAAAAATGCTTCTATTATAATAATATTTTGCCTCAGACCTCTGTACAGAGACTCAACCATAATGTTTGAAAAATTCACATTATTTTCAGAGTTACAAACCATTGAAATAATTATCGCCGCTTTTTCTTAAAATTTCTCCCCTCTGTTGTCGTAAAGCATGGATAAACCCACTTCTAAGTTATATATTTCAAAACTTCCAGTTGAGCTTCTGTACAGAGGTCTGAGCTATATACAGGCGAAATATTATTATAATAGAAGCATTTTTTACATAAGGAGAATATTTTGAAAATTTGTCATTCTATGTTCATTTTTTGTCAAAATATTGTACTTAAATAATTATTTATTGTAATATTATTCTTAAAACAATTTTATATACATTTTCTAATCTAAGTGACACTAAATATAAATATTATCCATTTATATATATATATATATATAAATGCTTTTGCAAAATCACGGTTCCGAACGTATTCGGATACCTTAAAGGTAAAATATTCATGTTTAACAAAAACAAAGGAAGTTAGGGGGGAAAAAAGACTTAAAAGGAAGAGAGAGAATGGTGAGTTTCAAAAAATTGTAGATCATTTGTGGAGTATGGTGAGGAATGGTTTAATAAAAAAAAGTAATTTTAAGCTAAAGTTCATTTATCTTAAAATGTAAATTTTTGATTTCCGATGTACCTTTTCTACCGATAATGTTCACAGGTATGTAAGTTTTTAATGACATTTTTATAATATTGGCTAATATATACTGAACATGAGGATTTTGTAAAAAAAACCTCACAAATTTATTTTTTACAAGTTTTTTTATGTGAAAAATGGGTTAAATGTCACTATGTTTCATAAAATATTTTATAAATTATTAAAAAAAATTCAAAATTAACTAAAAGCTCATTTCAGTATCATGAGAAAGGTATACTTTAATTGTCTGAAAAGTTTCAAGCATTACATATATCAAATTTTTAGAAAAGGTACATCGAAAACAGCCAATTTAACATTGTCGGAATAAAGGTTTCCTACTCCTCTTAAATTTCATCAGCCTCTTCCTCTACTCTGCTGGTCTTTAATGGCTCTATAACTCAAACCCGCGACTCTACAACAATAGCCACAAATTCAGGATCAGGACCACTAGGCTATCACGATCAATTTCATTACCGTATACTCAGTAACGAAAGATTTGTTATTCGGTATTCCATTCATTATTCTGCTGGACGTATTTTTGATGAAATTCAGAAAAAGATTTCCTTCATTTCAAAATGAGTAAACTACTCGTTACACCCTAATAGAAGTCAGGCGAGAGTAAGATATAATCTTAGAAATCATCTTAAGGTATCCGACTACGTTTGGAATCGTGATTTTAAAAATCACATAAATGGATAATTTTCATGATATTTAGTGTCACTTAGATTAGAATACATGTATAAAATTGTTTTATATAAGGACATTATGACAAAAAGAAATATTTAAATACTATATTCTGGCAAAAAATTAACATAGAATAACCTTTTTTCAAAACGTTTTCCTTTTATAAAAAATGCTTCTATAATAGTGTGTGGTGTGTGTGTCTGTCTCTCTTTCTGTGTGTTTGTGTGTGTGTGCTTAGATAAAGTAGACTTCCCCAGAGAGTTTGAACTAGGAATTTTGGAAAATTAACATTATTTTTTCAGAGTTACCACTTACTGAAATATTTATCGGCGTTTTTTTTCTTGAAATTTCTCTCCTCTGTTGTAGTAAAATATGGATAAATCCACTTCTGAGTTATATGTTTCAAAAATTCTTGTTCACCCTCTGTACAGAGGTCTGTGCTATATACAGGCAAAATATTATAATAGAAGCATTTTTCAAAAAAAGAGAATGTTTTAAAACTGGGTCATTCTATGTTCATTTTTTGTCAAAATATTTTACTTAAATAATTTTTTATTGTAATATTCTTATAACAATTTTATATACGTCTTCTAACCTAAGTGACACTAAATATCATAAATATTTTCTATTTATACGCTTTTGCAAAATCACGGTTCCGAACATAGTCAGATACCTTAAACATGATCTCAAATTTTTATCAGGGGCGGGAAAATAGCGGCCCGCCATCAGAAAATCTGCTTTGAATCGATATTTTTCTCCCTTATGTGATCAAAGATCTGTCTTGTATATTTCACTACTAGGAAACATAGTTCCTTTGTTAGGAAATCAAAGTATCTGAAAGTGTTTCTACTAATATATCATTTGCAGAGTTTGAGGACGAGGTCAGAAGATTTCAAGATTGTAAGAAAAGGGATTCTAAACTCAATTTGATCTCTATCCTGTTAAGCTGAATTCACACCAAGGCTGTCAGCGTTGAGCGTCAATCCAATCAGAGACCTCATCTCGCCCTAGATGAAGTCTGATTGGCTAGACGCTCGACGCTGACAGCCTTGGTGTGAATGCAGCTTTAATGCTGTTGATACAGCACTTGAAAATCTATTACTAGAACATATTGACTTGCAGTCAAATCTCAGTGCGAAAGAAGTACTTCGTGCTACGGCATTAACTGACTTTTACAAGCCTCTGTTTCCTGAAACATTTTGTGGACGTGGTAGCCTAATGGTCAAGGTATCGAATCGTGGCTGTCATGCCACGAGTTTGAGCTCAGTACCACTAAAGACCCACCCTGTAGGGAAGCGATGCACGTTAAATCTGTCGAGAGCCCAAACGTCCTCCCGTTGGTGTGGTCTGGTAGTTAGGAGAGGAAGGTGCCAGCTCAGGTGTTGTCCATGCTACTTGACCATAGTTCAAAATTACGAGGCCCGTCGCCAAGAGCCCTCTTGTAGCTGAACATCGTGACGTTAATATTCACTCCCTCACTCGCTGAAATTTTTTAATGTATGAAAAATTCCCTTGAAAAACGTTTATATTTGGGTCGAACATATATAAGAAAAAAGTTTTTCTTGAATGAAGATTAACAAGAGTAAATATAGATGCAAGTAGACTGTGACATTTATTGTTACTTATGCTACCTGATCGACAGTAACGTTAGATCAAGGACCACGAAATTCATCGTGGCAAGAGGGGATAGTAGTACGCCTATTGTTAGTCGCAGCTTTGAGCACCCTACAGATGACAGTATGATGTCTCGGTTCCTCCCCAATTGAGAGGGAGAACACCCTGGGAGTGGTCAGGGGCCTCTCACCTCTCTTCCCCTTTCACCAACCTCACGTGATGACTTGCGTCTCGACGGCTATTTAGAGTAGCCCCATGCCGCAAAAGCATTATACATGTCTTTTCCTGGATTTGAACCCAGGCCCTACGGCACAGCAGTCAGCGTCACTAACCATTATGGGAGGCAGGCTGACATTTACTTGCAGGATGTGATTAGAATTTCAACAAGCAATCTCACTCTTGATTTCAAAAAAAAAATGTAGAAAACTCCGATAAGGTACATTTGTTTCATTAAGGTAATTTTAAAGATGAAATTTGCTTTCAGCTACAGATGATACAAAATCATGCTCAGAAAATAAATTGCTGCCAATATTTTTTATTTAATTTATATTTATTGATTGTTATATATTTTATACCTTTTCTGAGATCTAAAATTAACTAATGAATTGAAACTTTTTTTAAACATGTGGGGGGTCTTTCGGTATTCTCCTTTCCCTTCCCTCCATGTGGCCCGCGAGTCAAAACATCAAAAACTATGTCACGATGCATTGGAATATAAATAAAAAATTTTAAACCGCGTCTTAAATAATGACACTCTTTATATATTATAATTGACAAATTCTGTGTATACTCAATTTTAAATATGCAAATCTAATTAAAATACTACTTGTACTTTAATTTATGCAAAGCCTTTTCATAATTTTTTCTTCCTCGTAAATAGTTTTCTTAGTAAATAGTATATCGTAAATAGTATATCTTAGCACTAAACATGTTATTCACACTATGATCTGACTTAGTCAATAAGTTTTCAAGCTGTATAGAAGGTCACTCGCACTTTATGGAAACGATTTTCACAGTTTTCATGCCATAAATGCCATATTTTTCGTTTTGATTTGCTTCTGTCCATGATTCTTAATAACAGCTGTTTTTCTGAGGCTCGGTTTAATAAACCAAAAGTACAGAGAGAAGCGTAAGGAGATTTTACAGGTATTTCATCGAATGGTATACACTTTATTCCTGTTTCTTTTTCTTTGCTAAATAAACGGCAGACGCATGACTAATGGCTTTGTGCACATGAAGCTCTACTTTATCAATGTACTTTCTATATAATGATGGAGTTTCTTCATCAAAAATTTGTTCTAAAACATCCTGCTGATAACAGAATTAATTTTACCTTTACTTGACACTTTTTTCAATTCCTACTATTAGCTCACACTCTATATATTTATTTATCTTGGTGGAATTTTCAATCGTTAACAAAATACATTTTAAAGTGCTCAATGGAGCTGAAATTTTATATACATGATCGTTTTGAATGACAATACAATAATTAATTATAATTAATAAAAAGATTAAAACTATTTAAAGAATTAAAAATACAGCTACGTTAGCAACATGTTTGGCGACTTAGCGACCATTTGGGCGACTTGTGTCAAAACTTGAAAATGCTTTTTTTTCCCTCACTTTTAAAAGCATTCAGTTGAACTGAAATTTTATATACACGATTGTTTTGGATGACAATACGACACTAATGATAATTAAAATTAGAATCACGACATTAAGTGGTAATTGTCATATATATACATATTTATATTATAATTGAACTATTTAATAAAAAGTAGTTGATCTAAGTAGGAATTGACTCAATTTTTTTTTCTTTTATATTGTTTATTTTTCTTTGGCTTTGTAACAAAATCCTGCAACTACCATGAATCCTTTTTGTATACGGATGAAGCCAGTCATTCCCGTCAGTTGAGCAATAGAAAATTAATATCCATTTATTACAGTCATTTAAATATACCCAAACCTCATCGAGTGTTACCACAAATTTCCATTTTATGAATATTTTGAATTTATATTTATTTTTAAAATTTGAGATTTTAATTTTTAATTTTCATGTTGAATCTAAAAAAAAAAATACCCTTTCCCTATTGTTTTAAAACTTTAAAAATTTTTAGCAGTTTTTAAACCATATAAAATTTTCGGTTTTATTTCTTAGCCATTTGAAAAGATTTAGATTTATTGGATTTCTAGCAATAAAATTTTTACGAAATTGAAAATATGATGAGATTTTGTTTCTCGGTCATTATCATCGATTATGAATCAATTAGTCAAAACTTTAAACTAGACTTTTAAATAATAATGAAAAACCAGTTTAAGTAGTGAATACTACTTTTCAAAAATTAAACTAGAAAAATATTAGTTTTGCATGTGAAAATCCAAGCATTATATAATTAGAAAATAGGCGTTACAAAGCTGTATTTTCTCAAGAATGAAAGTTCAAAATATGCTCAAAACAGACAATGCCATGACTGATAACACAACATACAATGATTTTATTATAAAATATTTTATTCTTCAAACAGAAAATTTTACAAAATCTTTAATTCCTTGTCGATTGACACCCGGGGGCGTCATTCATTTCATGTGCCTTTGTAGATTTTTTTACTTTTCCAAGGTGTCAAGAACTCTTGTGAATGCCAAGAATCATACATCGCACTATACAGTCTGTGATACTATTACAAATTTTTCAAATGTGATCTTAAAAAAACATTGCATAAATTGTACTGTATGATATGCAAGTACAATGTGAATAACAACTCACTAATTTAAAAAATATATCAAAGTATTACGCACTTTTTTCACAACTACAATCTTATTTTCCCAGATACGAATATTAGACTACGAATCATGCGCGTGTGCAGTATAGCTCTCAGCTGTAATAGGAATGTTTTGGCCCGCCCCCTTGGATGATTCACATATTTTATCAATTTTCTTGATTGCACAATGCAACTTTATATTTACAGTCTAATTAATTTCGCCCGTTAGCGAGACAAAAACCAAAACGTATAATATTTTTTATGTTGGTGATCCCTGAACATGCAGTAGAGACAATTTTAAAAATTTCTAGTAAATACCAAAGAAACTGTATTTAAACTTGTGAATACCGGTATTACAAAGTTGCACAAATGGCTCAAGATGCCGGTATATCGGTATTGCAATCCCTAATCTCAATGCACTAATTCCTTGAAATTATAACCCACAGCTAAAAAAAACCAACAGTGTGATATCTGGTGATCGTGGTAAACACAGAACCGGACCCACTTGTCACACCTAGTGATCGAGATATACCATATCCAGCTAATCGCACACAAGAGCACAGAAATGCGCTGGGTCATATGAACCATCATGCATCATTATTCATTCATCATCATTTATTGAAATTTTCTCACTAATTTCTGGATCGTACAAATACAGTTTTTTGGGCATTTATATATACTAGCTAGTATACCCGTTCTTCGCATGGGTGAATTGAAAAATTAAACAATACAGCCTGAAGGATAAAGTTTTTAATGAGTTAATTTTACGGGAATTGTAAATTACACACAAAAAATCTTTTTGCATATCTCAACTGAACAAAACAAAAAAAACCATGTTTGCTAAATTTTATGTCTGTAAATATAATAACTGAATTTTTTTTTATTATTTATGACGGTCCGTAACTCTTTTGCGAGTCTATTTTTGAAAACACCTACCTACTCGGAAAAGTATCACATTGTTACAGATTTTGTGTAATAAACGCTTAAAATAGTTTAGATAATTTGTATCTGGATGTGCAATACGTTAATATTAATTTCTGATGCATTTATTTTATGTTAAATAGCTGTTACTCGCGACTTCGTCCACGTGGAATTTAACAAAAAAAAGTGTTCATTCGATTCGCAGATTTTACGAAAACTTAATAATTATGTATTCTAAGTAAAGAAATACCTATGCTATAAGTATAATGTCATTCTTCTACTTTGTGAATCTATGTTTCTTTTTTGTTTTATTTTTTTCTTTGTTTTTTGATGAGCAAGGGGTGAAAGGGACGCATGACCTTTGACACTGTCAATGGAGTGAGGACTGTCAAATCATTCGGATCTAAGGACATGAACGAGAAATGTGAGTGGCAGCATCCTAATCAAACAGAAAAGTTTGATATAACTGCTAGAAATCGTTGAGAAAGAAGATTCGCGAAATAAAATAATCCCCATTGAAATAAATAATCCCTATTTGAATCGGATATTGCTCACCGTTTCTTTGATTTTAATTTAATTTTCTCGGAACCCTAATTTTTTTTCTAAAATAAAAGTATCCTAAGTTACTCCTTATAACATTAGCTATCTGCCAGTGAAAGTTTCGTCAAAATTTGTCCAGCCGTTTGAGAGATTAGCCGGGACAAACAGACAGATCGACAGACAGACAAAAATTTTAAAAATTCATTTTTTCATATAAGTACTGTATAGCGGCGCATACAAAGGGGGAGTCCTAGGGGTCCGGACACCCCCATAGCCCATGATTTTGTTTTCGATAGGATTATAACCAATGTATATATTACATAAAATTTAATTATGTACTCGTTATTAATAATTAATAAAATTAATGCTATTTATTTATTCAATACTTAATCTTGTATTGTTCCCGAAAATCGACAAAATCGAAAGAACATGTTGGGCGGCGTATCGGAGCATAATACCAAAATGGCGGCCTTTCGATCCTGGACACCCCCTTGAAAAATTTGTGTGCACTACTGGTACCGTATATACTTTTAAATGCATTTAGTAAAAAGCTGTTAATTTCAAATAACAGACTATTTTTATTTATATGTATAGAAAGCCCCTATTTGAATCTGATATTGCTCACTATTTCATTGGTTTTTATTTAATTTTCTCGGAACCCTATTTTTTTTCTAAATTAAAAGTAGCTTAAGTTACTCCTCATAACATTCGCTATCTGCCAGTGAAGATTTCATCAAAATTGGCCCAGCCGTTTCAGAGATTAGCCGGAACAAACAGACAGATCGACAGACAGACTAAAATTTTAAAAATTGTTTTCATATAAATACCGTATATACTTTTAAATGCATTTAGTAAAAAGCTGTTAATTTCAAATTACAAACAGACACTTCATTTTTATTTATATATAGATAGATATATTCCCGACAAGGAATCTGGCTATGTAGAGTTTGGGCGCTATTTTTGGGACACATCTTTTGCCTAAAAATATAACTTATAATACAGCGTTTCTCAAACTGTGGGGCGCACCCCCTAGGGGTGGGCGTGATAACTCTGCGAGGGGGGGGGGCGCGAGCATATTGAAAATTCAAAAATAAAAGATTTAGGAAAACTATTAATTTATGGAAAGTAAACAAACAAAATACATTCTGACATAATAAAAAATTATAAATACGCCTTTACACTGATATAATACACTTATAAATATATCACTAATGCGCAATGTATTTTACAATTAATTTAACAATTCTAAGTTAAGAACAAATTTAATAGTTACCAAATATGTCAAAAAATTAATATTTATCTTGGCAATTTGTACGGTTTATAATTAACCCCTTAACTGCCGATTGAAAGTTACGGGATTCGCTCCCCATTGCCACCGTTTTCTACGTAAGCGCGCGGATGTGACGTACTGGGAGGGGAGAAGAAATAAAGAAATCATCTGAAATAAGTAAATCCTTCGTTAACACTGTCAAGGTCTTTTTATTGCATTCTTAAGTCTTCGAAATAACTTTATAGAAAGCAGTGGACAGAAAGGATCGTACTTCGGTAAGACGTATATATATACGTCCGGGGAAATTATGACTTAAGTTGAGCAAGACGTTTATCTACGTCGATGGCGCTTAAGAGGTTAATGCCGTACTGTAGTTTTAGTGCCAAAATGTAGTATTATTTAATACAATACATTGTTCTTGTGTGGAGGGGGGGGCGATGAAAATTATGATTGAATATTGGGTCGCCAATAGGGAAAGTTTGAGAAGCACTGTTATAATAAGTCTACTAACCTTTTATTTAATAGTGTAAATTATAGACCAATTACATATCCACATGATTAAACGCGTTATTTAAGAATGAACATTTCAAATTAATATCCCATATCTAAGCTTACACAGCAATTCAGTTAAATCAATTTGAATCCAAATATGTGAAGATTCTAAAAAAAATGTGACAGAAATTTTATCTACGTTTTCCTACTTCAGCATAAATTTTACAGTATAAAGATATAAGAAACTGATAATTCGGAAAAATTATTAATTATTTAAAAAAACTAATAACTTTATTAAAAACGAAAAATGATTCTGCGATATAATACGCTTAATTCGGCATAGGGTTTTCAATCCCGTGTTATATTTTCACGACCCCAGGACTTCGGGATTACATTATCCAAATCTCGGGGTAAGGAATGGACTATTTCTGACTACTATAGATGAAGAAAATCATACTTATACATTATATAGCGTAGTTAAAATTACATAAAACTGAAAAAATAATTAAAAAATTGTTTTAATATTGTTAGTTGTTGAAACAAATCAAAAAACAAAATAAAACTTCATTCGTCATAAAAACAAAAATAGTACATGATGAAATTATAAGGTTTCTTGTGTTTCTGTAAATAAGCTTTTGAAAAACATTTCATCATTCAAACGGTTTTTTATTTTTGTTACAAATTCTCTTGCCGAAGAAAATGCTCTTTCAGACTCAACACTAACAGGCTTTCCTGTCATTAAGGCTGTTTTCGGTTAATGTTAAAGAATAGGGCCAGAATTTGGAACATTTTTTCAGATGTAAAAGAAATGAAACATTAATGATATTCTTGCTTCACTATCCTTTACAGAGCAGCATTTTTTTTTATCACACTTTCCTTTTTTAACCAAGTTGATCCATTTTTTCTGGTATAAAATGTGTTTCGCCTTTTTTCTTCTATACCGTAATGTTAAATGGGCTATGCTTTCACGTATTATAACAAAAAAGAAAATATTAATGGAATATTTTGGCATTTTTAAAAACACTATATTGTTAACAGAGGTATGAGTTATAAATATTGCAAATTTCCATGGAAATTGAGGCATTTTTTTTTTCTGTCTGAAAATGGGCTTTGCGTTTTGTTCAAGTTCTCGTACTTTTACTGAAGGCAGCCTTAAATAGGTGTATGTTCTGTACAGGTAGTCAAAACACGTCTCCTTCCATGTTCAAAAAGAGATTTCTTTTTGAATCTCAAATCTAATAGACTGCCTTTTTTGGTACATATCCCTCTTACATAACTTTATATAGTTCTTAACTTATACTTGTGTTGTTGCTCATGCCACCTTTCTGACGTAGTCAGATCGAGGCCCACGAAATTCATCTTGGCAAGGGGCTAGAACAACGCCTGTCGTTGGCCCCTTGAGCACCCTACAGGTAACAGTACCAATTAGCTCGGTGAAATTCCCCGAGTAAGTGAATATTAACGTCGCACTGTTCAGCTACACGAGGGCTTTTGGCGATGGACCACGTAATTTTGAGCCATGGTCAAGTGACGTAGACGACACCTGATCTGGCACTCTCCTCTCCTAACTACCACACCAACGGCAGGACGTTTCAGCTCTCGACAGATTTAACGTGCATCGCTGCCCTACACGGCGGGTCTTTAGTGGTACTGGGCTCGATTTCATGAAATGCCTGCCATGATCCGATACCTTGACCTTGGGGCTACCGCAGCCCGCTTAATTCCCCAAAGGGACGATAGATGGCTATACCACCTATCTCAACCTCCACAATTTAGGAATGGAACTGAAGGGGAGGGAAAATGTTCTTCAGTACCCTGCACTCGTGATTCAGTCCACAAGACTTTCGGACCCACTAATTTAGCGAGCACATACTCCGTGTTTACTCGGAGGGTATTTGGAGGGATCGGGCATCGAACCCAGGCCTTCCGGTCTGGAGTCCGATGCGCTAACCACTAGGCTACCCACGGCACTGACTTACACTTAGTTACACTTAATGGTTTTTGAATACAAATTAATACGTACATGTTTCTTAAAAAATTTAAGAATTAAAATTTTAGAAAATTTTAAAGGAAACAAATTTCAAAATATAAATTCAGACAAACATTTAACCCCAAAGGATTAGTTATTTTAATCATGGGATTTCGGGATTACACAAACCCTACTTCGGCATAGCGTTCTCGGATCTCATCTAGGCAGATTACATTGCATAAAGTTTGATAAAAACTGTTGCCATCAATACTAACAAATCAGAACCTTACATTCAGACAATGAAATATCAATATTTACCAACCTATACCCATTAGTTTGAAATTCCTTATTTCTTTACTAGCATGACATTATTTGCATTAATTTTAGCTGATGCAGATATGCAATGAACATTTGAGCCACCTGACACTTTGCGAGTATTGTGAGATGGTTCCCATGGAAACGACTGTTTTCTCGGTGATATAGTCACTGCTTCTACATTGTGACTTACTAGACATATTTTCAAATAAACATAAGAGGCAAAAAACCTAAGCCAACAAAAAAGAAAAACTTTCCAAGAATTACGAGATGGAACCGAATAACAGTAGTAAACAGTAAGAATAATGTAAATTAAATGTACTGGAAATTAGAGCTGTGTTGAGTTGCAAGATTCCTTCTCTAATTAAAAATAGACAAAATTGAAACTTGACACAGCACAATTGGGACAAAATAGTTTCAATGACGCCATCCACCTGAAAACGGAAACTAAAGAAAACAGTTTGTTCACAATGTGTTAAAATGCACAATCCAGTTCTTAAATTTGATATTTTTTACTGCTCTTGCTATAATTTTGGGCCGGTTTTGAGGTGGCTTGTTTTAAAATACTCACAATAATCTGCATCAAAATTTTTTTTAAAAAAATTGAACGTTTAAAGTACCATCCCCTCCCCCTCTTGTTCATCAACCCATCTACACGGCGGACCTTTATTGGCTTAACGTCTCACTATTCAGCTACTAAAGGGCTTTGGGGGACTAACCTCCTAATTTTAAACCATGGCCAAGTGACGATGATGACACCTGAGCTGGCATCCTTTCTCCTAACTTCGACACTACACCAAAGGGAGGACGTTACCTTGACAACTAGGTCGCGGTCCTTCCGTAGCACTAAGCTCGAACTCAATAAACACCGACCACGAGTGCGCGACCATGACCACTAGGTTGCTACAGCCACATAAAGTATGAAAGTCTGAAGTTTAGAAACGGGAGTTTTTATTTATAAAACGCTTCAACAAAACTCGTTCTTAGAGGATCTCTACTCAACAAAAGAAACATACTTGCCAAATTTAAAATCTGCCTGTCTTATAGTTCAAAAATGGGAACTTTTATTTCAATTTCTTGTATCTGTCTTTTTTACCGTTGATATTTGCAAAACCAGTTCTTAGCGGATCAACTCGGCAAAAGAAACATGCTTGCCAAATTTCAAATCTGTAGGTTTAATAGATCCGGAGATCTCGTAATGAGCGAAGGCGTGGTTGAGTGAGTAGATTTTCTTATTTATAAAGTATTTAAAATCCTAAAGCCTAGAAGACTAGTTTAAAAAGTTAAAAGTTGTAGAATGTGTTTCATCCTTCGAATATTTCTTGGGAGAAACCTAATCCATGAGTAAAATTGGTGTATTTTGAATCTCTTGTAATTTTATTTCCTTCTCAGTGCATGCGAGAATAAAATGTTTCAAGTTGATTTGTATTTTGATTGCTAATAGTACAACTTATTAAAGCCATCTTTGACTTTGTTTGATACATTTCTTTTTCGATATCATTTCAGATTTGGATTTCACGATCTGCTAAGACGGAATCCAATATTCGTTGATAGAAGTTTTTTTTCTAATTCTCATTTAAATTATTTCGCTGTATTGTGCTTATATTCCAAGTCCTGAAAATAATAACGAGTTTTATTTTAAAATATTTCGAAAAATGTCAACAGTATACTTAATTATTTTACGTAGCGATTCGAACCGTTACTAGGATGAAATTTGGCGTCTTGTAACGAATTCTACTTAAAGAGAAACAAATTCGTTTTCACTTTATACAGTTACGTATTTTAAAACGTAAGAAAATCAAATTGATTTGCTATGATTGTAATTAAGAGCCTCAAATTATATTAAAAAAGAATTTATAAATACAGACGTTTTAAATATGACTTATAATTCAGTTGCAACAATTCTAAAGAGAAAAAAAACGAATGTTTAACAAAATGATTAGGTGCTTAAGTACTATCACAACCATCCAATTTTCAAGATAACTCACCAAATTGGCAACCCCGATTTCGCTAATATTGTAGGCACTGAATTTGCAACCATGTGCTTCGTTTCCTCTTTCTCTGATAAGGCAAGCTCGAGTACTACAATGCGTGAATGAGATTTACCGAATTCTTAAATAAAATTAAATACTGTTATTATAATAACGTATAAAATATAAAAATAAAAGTAATTGAATACTGATAATTAGTTATTTTTCTTTTTTTTATTATTATTTATTTATAATTACTCATTCTTTTTCTTTTGTTGATTTTATTTATTTATAATTACTTATTTTCCCACGTAGTATTTTTCGAATACATGTTCCATATTCCCGTCAGCGTATTCCGTTTTAAGAATTCGTGCTATTTTGTTCAATGTCGCCAATATCAGCTATATTGGCGACATTGAATAAACAGTGAACGACATTGAATAGGCAGCTTAAAAATACCCAAGTACCAATGTTTGCATTGCCTTGCATCACAGATAGTTTTTGAAACAGAATCAATTTTATCAGTTTTTCTTTGAAACTTTACCTTTTTGAGCCCATCTACAAGTCTGTTTGTGAACTGGTTTCTTGGACATACACAGTTTCTGTAACTTTAAAAATGCTGATGGCTTCTCTTGCTGCTGCCGAGCTTTGACTGTCTACACGTATTTTCCAATGACTCTTTAACGTCATTTCTAACAAAAGTGACAATAACTGCAAGTTAAATAGCAGAACACCGCTAATTTTATTCATGCCAGTAAGCGCACGGGCTTTCCTTTTCAACTGATTATTTCTTAGTATCCTTTTTCTTTTACAGGAAATTTTTTGTTCTTTTCTTTTCATTTCTAAATTTATCAACTCCTTAACAAGCTTATCAGATTCTGATAACACAAGCCTTACATCATTTTGGCACCCTGCTCCTTTTTTGTTGATATTCTTGAAGCACAAAATATTTTTACTACGTCTGGATTCCATGGGAAATTGTATTTTCATACTTAAATTTGTCAAATTTTGAAATCTTAATTTGGAGTTTGAAGATACAAAGCCTTCGTTCAACTCGGAAATTTTGCTGGTGGCATCTCTTTCCAAGTTCTTACATTTTGAACATTGAGTATTGAATATTTTTCGAATAAGCTCGGAATTTGTGCCATTGACTTCAGTAAATTTTATGAATAGTGTTTTGCTTTTTCGAGAGTTCTTACAATTTTTTGAAGAACTTTCTTTTCCTGGAAGTTCTTCTGTCATCTTTTGAGGTAAGCTTTCATTGAAGCAGTTTTCAGAATGTGTTTTGGAGTGCTTGAACATCTAAAACAGAAAAATATTTTGCGTTAGTTTTCGTGACTAAAAATAATGTTCCCATTTACAGCTGAGAAAACTTTTAACTTGGGAGAGCTACTATTATTATTATGAAACGTGTGTGTACTATCACTGCAAAATTTTGAAATATCTACTTTAGTAACCTTCTTCTACGGTCTACAAAAATCTTAGAAATTCACTTCTTTAATGGATCTTGGAAATTCTATTGCATTTTGAAGAACTTGGTGAAAAAAATATATGTCGATCAAATTTACATTTTTTTCCTAAAAATATCCGTAAATACAAATCTTATAAAATTCAAATAATAATAATTAAATTAAAAGTGAATACAAAAAAAAATTGTAAGTCAATTCCTACTTGGGTCAACAAAGAAAAATTATATTTTATTTACTTTTTATTAAGTAATTACAATTAATGTAAATATGTAAATACATTTGACAAAATCATAATATTAAATGGCAAAATAGAAAGCGATTTTCTATTTTCCTTTCTATATATGGTGTTGGACTATTATTTTTTTACAATTTCTTCATTAATTAAACTTAATTAATGAGTTAATACTTGAAAAAACTGTATTAACAGCAAGTGTCATGCACTATAAATTTAAAAAAGTGTATTTGAACTAGAGTGGAGGAATAAAAAGTATTTTATTAACGATTGAAAGTTTGAGCAAGATTATAAATAGTCGGAATGTGCTCATTAAGTCGCTCGTGATCGACAAGTGGACCGCCGACATTTCGGGGTGACCGCCTTTACTGACACCTAAGACACCCTCACTAAAAGAAACATTTATGGAACACCACTAGCTAGATTAGAGAGAGAGAGAATCAGCTTTTCACAATCGATTACTTAAGAAATAATTTAATAAATGTATACACGACACATGCACTTTCATTGGAAGCAAACAATGGTGCTTAACACTTTCACTGCCGCTGTAGAGAAAAAACGTGATCACTGCGGTGACAGCCGTTGAATTAAAGTTCTCCACACACCGATTGAAGGGGTAAATAAATGATGATCAATTCTTCCCACGATAGAATGGGATTTGCAATTGAGACATGCCACACCCCGCGCTTTCATGGGATTGGATTCTGGAGTTGATGTCATGTTCTCCGATTATGTGGGAATCAGCAGAGTACAATTGTAAGTACATACCGTAAAATCCGGCGAACAACGCGCACCTAATACCTTCAAGATGCATTTTTTTAATTTTAAGGTATATTCGCCGTATAACGCTAACCCCCTTTTTTATAAAGGAACCTACAATGTACTTTAGCAGTGCTATTTTGTTTTAAAGCCCTTTATTCGAGGTATTAGCCAAGATTTTGATAAAATAGTACATTTCTAGAAAAACAACCTTTTTAAGTTCATAAGGTATGGAATTTCTTTTAAATAAACTATATTCCGACCTTTGTAGTTTTTATGCACATCTTTTTTTCTTATTTTTGAAGTTATCATTTTTATACCTGGCGTATAACGCGCACCCGTAAATTTCGATCTTATTTTTTTGTGTTAAAATTGCGCGTTATACACCGGATTTTACGGAACGTCGGTTTCAGATTCTTCGGTTCACGTATGTTCTCTGCTCTCTACAATAAATACGTTCACGCTCCACGCGGTCTAGCAGTCGCTGACAGTTGCTCAATCATACAAGTGACACAAA
>BMAV01016262.1:240602-259406 GCA_019973955.1 Trichonephila inaurata madagascariensis | reverse complement strand
ATATTACCTGGCAAACGTCAGTCGATTTTTATCAAGCTTGGCATATAAATAGAGATTTCCCTTGCAGGTTTAGAAAGTAATAGACCAAAATCTGTATCCAAACACTTTGAGTTGGTGCTCAAACTAACGTCGATGCTTTTTTGCAACCATATTAATATTATTGCAGGAGTTGTTAAAAAAACTGTTAATACGACCATCTTCATCTCGTGTTTGTTTTTCTTAGACGACCACTTTTCTTAAGGTCCTTTAAGTTTTCCCGAAATGTTAAAATTACCGATAGGGAACTAATTTGATAACGGGGGTAATAGCGCCAAGAGCTGCTTGTTGCTGGAATGAAATCAATATGGCGGCCAAGCGGTAATTTAATGATATACAATAATTTAAAAGAATTGTTTTGAAATACATTGAAATGTATTTCAAATAAAAAATATAGGAAGAGATTGAGAATAACCTAGATCAATCAATAAATAACGAATAATAATATCATGTAATAAAAAGTAACATGAACTAATAATAGTATTATATAAGCAGCATATAATAATCTTATAATATTTTATCGTAATTATTTATAATATTCATGTAGTACGATTTTATAACGGTTATTAGAAATAATAATCATATAATATAATTAAATAGTAATTATTAAAAAGAATAATCGTCGAATTGTAAAAAAATAAAAATAATGCATAAGAGAACTCGTAATACATAACTAAATAAACATAAGAATAGCTATAAATAAACAAAATAAATAGTTATAAATAATTAAGAATTATAATTAAATAACTATTAAAAATAAATAACAATATTAATTATAAATAAATAATAAAATATGTAATAGTTATAAATAAATGCTAAAAGAAACAATTATAAATAACGATTATATGATGATTACACATAGCAATTGCATTTTTTTCTTCATTATGAATAAAATAATTACATAATGTATGTTAAAATTAATTTAGAATATCAATTACAAAGTAGTGAAAGCTTGCAATATGAAACTTGCACTGCAAGTTCCTTCAATAAGTATCATCGAACAAAGAACGTATAAAAGAAACATTTTTAAAACGAAAATAAACTATTTATAGCGATAATTAAAAGCACAACACTTATTCTTTTAAGAAAAAAATATTCTAGAACTCACTCATTTTAGAAATATCCATATTCGAAAGTAGCCCATAATTAAACAGAAGACGCAAATAGAAAAATTAAACTGAAAATGGTTAAATTTTTAAAGATATCGTCTGAAATTAAAGAGTTATAGCGGGAAAAAACGAATAAAAGTTATTTCTAATATACGTTATCCCCATGGCCATATTGTAATATTATCGCCCATCTTGGCGAACATAAACAGCTTGGCGCTACTACCCCCGATATCAAATTAGCACGTTTTCCTCCATCATTATAATTACACAAAGCGCTGTCTAAGAGCAAAAATTATTTATCAACTGGTGATAAATGAGATTGGCACTTTTATACTTAGAAATTGGATACATGTAATGCAATCAACAGGATGTGATGGAATAATCTGCAAAAATGATGACGTTTGTTAAATACTAAAAATGGACTACTAGTTTTAAGCTATTGATAACACTCTAAAGGCATATGTTCTTTTCAATATATTTTCAAATTTATATTGCTTATGAAATATTTTTCTTTACGAAAACAAGCCATCTGAATTTTCAATACAGAAGATAAAAACATTGATTTATAATGACAAAAAGCATGACCTTTTTAAATATATTATTACAAGAGTGGTAAACTAAATGCATTCTGGAACTAGTTTGATATCATGGGTATACGCACCAAGCAGCGCATGTTGGAAAAATCCTAGGAGCCCACACCCTTGGCGACAAACCAAAAAAAGCGCTAAGCCAGAACGAGATGGCGCCAACCAAAACCTACAATGGCAGCAAGTGAATAAGATGGATGCGTAATGAAAATATATGTAAACAATACAGAAATTAATCGTGTATTAAAGATAAAAATTAAAAAAACAGCACTTACTATCTTACTGCTAATCTTTTCCGAGTGGAGGACACAGTGTAACGGGAGATTTTAAAAAAGCCTTGAAGGCCTCGTCGCTAAGTGAATGCCCGTGGGTTGATTGAATATTAACGTCGCTCTGTTCAGCTACACGAGGGCTTTTGGCGACGGTCAGCGTCATTTTGAACCATGGTCAAATGACGTGGACTACACCCGAGCTGGCACCCCCTCTCCTAACTACCACACCAACGGGAGGACGTTTTAGCTCTCGACAGATTTAACGTGTATCGCCCCCCTACACGGCGAGTCTTTAGTGGTACGAGGCTCGAACTCGCGACAACGCAAGCCGCGATCCGATACCCATACCACTCGGCTACCACGGCCGAATGCCCGTGGGAGTGGCACCATAAATATTCGGCTAGGTAATCGTCGAACATACCCATTTGACATCTCCGTTCAAATCCATCCAAAACAGCACTCTTTCGTTTGTATAATCCTATTCGTTCATTACATTTAGGACATTCATAATTCGAAGCAATCAATCCTTCATTCATTCATTCATTCACCATTCAATGAATTCTTTCTTACCTTTCACATTCAACAAAGTAAAAAATTCTAAAGTATATTCACTCACACACGCTGCCATACTTCCAGCCCGGTGCCCAACAACAAAATTCGAAATGCCCAACAACAAAATTCGAAATGCCCACCGACAAGATATGATAATTTCAGAAATAGTTGGGTTTACCATATCTAGTGTATCAAAGTAGGGTTACCAAGATGGCGCAATTATCGCCAACCAAAATAATTTGCTCCAAGGGTGTGGGCTCTCCTAGGACCGAACATTTCACATTAAATAGCTTCGGCATAATATAATCAAAGAACTACTTTCTCACAATAGTTCAAAATTCGACCTGCTATTATTTGTTTGTAGGTATAAATGCTATAATTCAACCTCTAGTTTTTAAATGTAATGATTATAAAATTCAAAACAACATACAAATTCGCGTGTGTGTTTACGTTAATCAGTAATAATCTTTAATGCAATAGTTAGTTTTCATTTAATTTCCCTATCTATTCAATAATTTAATTTCAGTACAAGAAAGTTTTAAAACAGTAATCATTAAATCAGTTTCAAAAATATTTCCGGTAGTTAAAATACTTCATATAGCTAAAATTTACTTTTTAAGCAATAGTAATTATACCTGAACACAAATAGTCACGAACTAAATAACAATCTAAAACGAATGAAGTAAGATATTTCAAAAAATGAAAGGTTTAGAAAAATAAAATTAGGAAGCATATACATACCAAGAAAGAATGAGGATTCTTTAATAAGCGTAATTTGGCGAGGAAAATCAGAAGGCGTTTCATTCTTTTCTTCTAAGTGTATTACTCCTAAAAAGGTTTTATATAAATCTTGTATATTTTTCGCGAAGTACTTAGGGTATCACACTCTTGACTTACATTCCTGGCGAGTCACGATCTCAAATCTTGGGGCCATCGAAGATACAATATACAGAGTGATGAATGCAGTTTGAATCTGTAGAGAGTCAATTGATTGGTTGTTTATTAACATAGTACTACAAAGTAACACCAGAGCTATTTCATACAAACCTCGCTATTTTGAAACATGGTCTAGCTCAAGGCAGATATCTGAGTTGGCACCCACTCTCCAAACTCCCACGAGTGTATTTGCATCAACCCATGATGGGTCTTTGATGGCATCAGAGTGCGATGGAAGCAACACCACGAGATTGTAACTACGATCACTAGGCTACTGTAGAGCAGTGCTCCGCAACCTTTTTATCGCTTCGGACTGGTCAACGATTGATAATTTTACCGCGTCCCGCTGAGGGGTGGACACGTTGATTGTTTTTATATTAGATTGTTTCGATTTAACAATTTTAATTTAGTTACATTTATAAATATGCCTTCAGAATAAAATATAGTTACACCAAAAATGAATAAAAGTGATTTCCGTGGAAAGTTGCGCAAATCTGTGAGAGAAATGCACCACTTTAAATAAAATGGCAATAGTTTAATGTTCTTTAGGCGGCCCGGCACCCTTTGATCCACGGACCGGTACCGGTCAGCGGACTGGGGGTTCCGGATCACTGCTGTAGAGGATCAAAGCCCTCATGTTCGCATGATATGGAAGCTTGAAGAGAGAGGTGCCAGTTCAGGTGTCGTTCTCGGCCTTAATTGTTGTTGCAAAAAACAAGGTCTTACACTAAAGCCGTTTCACACCAAGGCAGGCAGCGTCGAGTGTCTGGCCAATCAGAGACTTCATCTCAGGCTAGATGAAGTCTCTGATTGGCTAATGTGAATGCAGCTTAATAGTGCTTCAGGGTGAGTGAGAGTTATTGTTGTTGTGACTAATGCCACACCTGCATGACGAAATCAGATCGAGGCCCGCGAAATTCATCATGGCTAAGGGCTAGAATTTTTACGCCTGTCGTTAGCCTTAGCTTTGAGCACCATGTAGGTGACAGTACGATTTGGCTCGTTTCCACCCCAATTTTGAGGGAGGACACCTGGGAGTGGTCAGGGGCCTCCCACCTCTCTTCCCCTTCCACCAACCACACGAGAGGACTTGCGGCTCGACGGCTATTTAGAGTACCCCCATGCCGCAAAGGCACTATACATTTACAAACATCCATGTCTTCTCCGGGATTCGAACCCAGTAACTACGGCACCGTAGTCAGCATCGCTAACCACTATACCGGTTCGGCGACAAGAGTTATATTAATTTCATAATACAAAGCTGCATGCGGGCTATTGTGACGGACCTCGTAATTTAAAACCATGTTCATGTGACGAAAATGACACCTGATCTGTCACCTCTTCTCCAAACTTTCACAGTACATCAACAGGAGGATATTTGAGCCTGGAGAGATTTCACGTGTATCGGCCCCCTCTACACTGAGAGTCTTCAACGTGTTGGTTCTGAGTGCGGCCTTAATAAGCAATCAATTTGTATAGCTCTTTTTTTTTTTTTAATATGTATTCGAAATCTAAAGAACTAAATATCCCAATTTTAAAATGTGTGATCAGATTTAAATTGACTTCATTCGAGAACTATATGAATGTTCTTAAGGCTGTCTTCGGTTAATGTTAAAGAATAGGACCTGAATTCGGAACATTTTTTTAGATATAAGAGAAATGAAAAATTAATATATTCTAGCTTCACTATCCTTTAGAGAGCAGCATTATTGATCATATATCCCATTTCTAACCGAGTTGATTCATTTTTTTCAGGTATAAAATGTGTTTCGCGATTTTTCCCCTATACCGTAATGTTAAACGAGCTATGCCTTCACGTATTAAAACTAAAAAGAAAGTATTCATGAAATATTTTAATTTTTTTAAAAACACTATATTGTTAACAGAGGTATGAGTTATGATGTTGCAAATTTCCATGTAAATTGGGGCATTTTTCTGTCTGAAAATGTGTTTCGTGTTTAGTTCAAGCTCTCGTACTTTTACCGAAGATAGCCTTAAAGGAGGACATCGTAACCTTGGAGAGGCCATAGTCATGTTTATGATCATGAGCTCATACCTGATATTCTCAACACTTGAGTTCGAGTTCCTATGCCACTGATGATTCGTCTTACAAACGACCTAATGGGCGTTAAATTTATCGTGGCTCATTCAGCTCAAGCTGTCTTTTAAGTTGTTCTGGTAGTAATGACACAATTGAAATAGTATTTTACAGATAGTGTCAAGTCTCATTTATAACTGTATCCTGATTACTAGGGAAAACATATTCGAATGTGACCATGGAAACATTGGGATACTGTTGTTTATAGTCAGGAGTACCTTAAACAGCCCTTAATCATTTACTGGCCTATTGAGTCCGATAGTTACACCACGGTATTTAATAGACAGCATTTTAAAACCCGTTGTATTGAGGTCCTTTTGCTTACTTCATTGATTTTACTAATATCCAACTCATATGAGTTTCTTTCAAATCTAACATTTTATTGGCCATTTATGTCACAGTACTTCTCCTTTTTCCCCATACATAGACCATATTTGTGATGAGAAGAGTAGGTGCCTTTAACTATCAGTTGCTAATTATAAAGCTCATTAATTAAGGAACGTTTGGCTAAGTACAATGCCATATTATAGTTCATAACCATACCAAAGCTGGAAAAAAAGTTGGATGATTTTATTTTCAACAGTCGAATTGAGGAACAAGCCACTTAAATTTTTTGAACTAGCAATTTTTTCTTATTCAATGCTGGCTTCTTTTACAATCCCTTTGACCATTTTTCCCAAGTGATTAGGCCGCGGTAGCCGAGTGGTATACGTATCGGATCGTGGCTTGCCTTGTCACGAGTTCAAGCCCAGTACCACTAAAAACCCGCCGTGTAGGGCAGCGATGCACGTTAAATCTGTCGAGAGCTGAAACTTCCTCCCGTTGGTATGGTTTGGTAGTTAGAAGAGAGGGCTGCCAGAGCTCGCGGTGTCATCCACGTTACTTGACCATGGTTCAAAATTACGTGTTCCGTCGCCGAAAGCCCTCGTGTAGCTGAACAGTGCGACGTTAATATTCAATCACTCAACCCACGTGATTAGACAACTTCTTCATGGTGTATTTCTTAGAGTTTATGTAAATACTATACAGCCCCCCTCCCATCATGACGTGTTCAGTGATATGTGTGTGTGAATCGGTATTGTAAGAATTTCATTAGTTAACAAGTACATAAGCCACACTAGAACCTAAATTTCATGCAAACATTTTCCTAAAACTTTTCCCCACAAAAGTTTAAGTTAAAAATAATCATTTGATAAAAAAAATCTTTTCAGACACGTTTAATGTGAGTCTCGACAAGAAGCAAACCGAGATGATTGTCTCTAAAAAGGGGGGGGGGGGCCCTGGGCATTTGAGAGGCATAATGACGTTTCATGTTACTATAGGCAAAAGTTATATTAATTATTAGAAATAAAAACTAAAATAAAATGACTTGTCTCATTCTTTGACCTATTACTCTGTTTTTCTTAGCAAGTTGCCATAATTTTTGCTCAGTGTTATAGTAGTCTAGTATAAGAAATGTGTGTGGGTGATATATATCCTAGAAGAAAAAGAAAGATCCCTTACATTAGAGACTAATCTCATCGTCTTCGGCGCATTGTGTAACTTCTAGGAAAAAATAATCCGAAGAAAGATAAGCTATAATAATATTAACCGTTTGCGCGTACAACGAGCCCCTTTCTTGCTCTTCGGATTTCGTGTCAAAAAATGCCAGCGCATTTAGCCTTTACAGACAATTGACAGTGTGCTCACAATTTGGTGAAATGTACTCAGTCGCTCATTATTACAATCTACTTTTTTAGCAATTTAATAATTTAAATTTTTGTCGACACATAATCAAAGAAGTTCTTTGGTGTTTTTCTATTGTGTTTTTCAAAACCCTGTGGTACATTAAGGAACTAGTTTGATATCACGGGGCATGCTCCAAGTTGTTTATGTTAGCCAAAATGGGCGATAATAATGGTTTTTACATTTATTTATAAATATTATATGTTTATTTATAATCATTCTGTTATTCCTTTATATTTGTTATTTATTTATAATTATTACGTTATATGATTATGCTTATGTATATTTTTTACATTACAATACGAAGTGGTTATTCTTTTTTATAATTTTTGTTTATTATATTATTAAATGTAATAATAATTCATACAATAGGATTATATATTGCTATTAAATTATATTGTAAGATTATTATATACTGCATAATATTAGTACATGTAACTTTGTTAGATTATATTGTTATTCATTATTTATTGATTAGTCTTGGTTATTCTCAATATCTTCCTATATCTTCTTTAGAAATATATTTCAAATCAATTTCTTAAAATTATCTTCCTAATGATTTCATACCGCTAGGCCGTCATCTTTGATTCCATTTCAGTGACAACAAGCGCTGAATGGCGCCTTGCCTTTGAACTAGCACCACAGTTAATATAAAAGTGTGTGTGTATATATGCGAACGCATGCGCAATACATTTTGTTCATTTTACTGGCTTCTTATCCATGTCTCTTAATGTTGTGCAGTTTATACACACACACAAGGTCCGTCCCAAACACACACATACCACATAATTCTAAAGAATATAATTAAAAAATTTTAAAACTTTTATTTATAAATTTGCCGAGACTACAAAAAATATTTGCGACACATACAGATCTACAAAATAAAATCTGATGATATTTTAACCATAGCATATACATTCTTTTTATTATTATTACTACCAAATCTTGGATTTAGTTGAGCCTAGATAGTTTGGGCCCTAGAAAATACATGGAAAGAAAACTTCCCAAAGTACTGTTAATTTACTGTTCTTTCCTGGGATAAACAATTTAATGAAAGTGAAAGCTATTTGAAAAATGCAAAAGACTGACTCAACATTGAAAATCGTTGGGAATATTAACCAGATATAGCTATGTAGCTTTAGATGGGACATTTTTTTTAAATGGAAATAATAGTAATATTCGTATAATGAAGTTGACAAACCTTGTAATTTTCGGATCAATTTATGAGAAGTAGCATTATTTGTCCAAAATCCATAATTCCCAGTTAATGAGATTTAAGGTTAATCCTTAATCCTTCCCCCTTCATTATACAATAGTCTTAGCAAAATCTCCAGGAGATTATCTGTCCTTAAACAGTATAAAAAAAAAAGAAGCAATATAAAAAAATAGTTTAAGTCAATTCCTACTTAGATCAACAACGAAAAATTTTATTTTAGCTACTTTAATTAAATAGTTTCAATTAATATAAATATGTATATACATAGAACAGAATCTCAACATTAATTGGTAATTAGTTTTTTTAATTATCATTAAAGTATCGTATTGTCCTTTTAATTTCAGTCCAACTGAATGCTTAAACACGTGAGAAAAAAAACCTTTTCAAGTTTTGACACAAGTCGCCAAAAGGGTCACTAAGTCGCCAACGTGGCTGTATTTACAATTCTTTAAATAATTAGTTTTAATCAATTAATTTTTATTAATTATAATTAAATTATTGTATTGTCAACCAAAATAATCCTGTATATAAAATTTCAGCTCAATTCAGCGCTTTAAAATGTATTTTATTAACGATTGAAAATTCCACCAAGATAAATAAATATACAAATATATAAATAAATATATAGAGAGAGTGCGAGCTAATAGTAGGAATTGAATAAGTCAAGATCACATTAAGTGCTATAAAATTCAACCAAACATGCAACAGTTTCCATTTTATATATAGGGACAGGAACATCTTAAGACTTTTTGAGACCTTGGGTCCCTATTTAAAAGTAGATCCTGGACCTCTACACAAATGTAGGCCCCAACTGTGACCCATAAAAGTAGATGGTACATTGCATACGTTGTCAAATACTCGTACAATGATCCGAAACAAATATATATGATTTACAATAGCACAAACCAGCTCGACCGACTCTCACCTTTTGGCTGCATGGTTTACGATGGTGTATGATTGTGTAGACCTATACATGGACGATGATCTTCGCGTATAACCAGTTTTTTTGGAGAATACAGCTGGAAGCATTTGATCGTTGAAATTATTCGAATTATGATCTTAAGCCGAGTCGAGAACGAGATGAGGTCTCCATTGTGGTCAAGGCCTTGAGCACAGCCTTTTAAGCAGGTGCCTGTAAAGGGGATGGGCATGACAGCAATAACCGAAAAGGCAGGATCGTAACTCTAGCCGCGAGTTACAAGTCTTGGCGCCATTCAAAAAGACCAGCCGAGTAAAAAAGCTAAAAACCCTCATGATGGTTTTAAATTTGAGAGTGGTGTACCAGTTTAAGTGTGGTTTAACCGAGACTAAAAATAACAAAATCCATCGCCACTTGCACGCGTGCATTTTCAAAGTGCGATGCTAATATAAAACAAGTCAAATTGGTGATGGATATAATTCAAATAAGTCATTCACACCAAGGTGGTTAGTAGAAAGCGGTGAAGATGTAGCCACAGTCCTTTTCACTAGGAAATTAAGGCAGAGCTCCTAAAAGTGTCCATATTCGTGACCCAATATTTAATCATAATTTTCATCGCACTCCCGTCATACAATAACAATGTATTGAATTCAATAGCATACTTTGACGCTAAAACTACTATACGACTTTTCCAACGCGTATATAAACGTCTCGCTAAGCCTATGTCCGTGCGTATATAAACGTCTTTCCAAAGAATCTTTTCTGTGCACTGCTTGCTAACCATAATATTTTTCCGAAGGCTTTGGAATGCAATAAAAGGACCTTGACAATATTTGCGAAGGATTTACTTGTTTCAGATTATTTGCTTCTTTATTCCTTCCCTCACCCCTCAATACATCACACACGAGCGCCTATGTGGAAAGCTGTTGGCATTGTGAAGTGAATTGCGTAACTTTCAATCGACAGTTAATGTGGATTAATTATTAACCGTACAAATTATCAAAATAAGTTAATTTTTGTGTATAATTTTATATATTTCAAGCCAATGAAGTCACTGGCAATTATTAAACTTGTTTTTAACTTAGTATTGTTAAATTAATTATAAAATAAATTGTGTAGCACTGATGCATTTATAAGTGTAAACGTGTATTTTATTTTTTATTATGTCAGGATGTATTTTATTTGTTTACTTTCAGGAAATCAATATTTTTTAAATAGTCTTTTGTTTTCGACTTTTCAATAGACTCGCGCTCCCCTCGCAGAGTTGTCTCGTCCCCCCAGTTTGAGAAACACTGAATTAAGGTCTTCTATTGGCTACATCTGCACCACTTACTACCTTGATGTGAATGAGTCCTTAGTCGGGATTAACGCGCAACATACAAGTAGTCTTCCAGTTATTCATACGAGCGTCTTTATTAAATTCATGATTTCATTTGATCTTGCGTTACTGTGTGAGCTACTACAGTTTTCAGAGTTCAACTCCAATCATACAACGTATTATATTCGAGGAACATAACAGATTTTCAACGATCTGTTTTTAAAAGTATAAACCACAACGGTGTCTTAATTGGGTTTTTTTCGAATTAAACAGTTGTACCCTATAGACGAATGTGCACAAAACTAAGGTGCTTCATGTAGCAAAAATAAAAAACACCAAACACATTAAAGCAAGTTTAATAAAAAAAAATTAACAAAATAGACATTTTTCAAAAATATATGAATCAATTTCAAGAAAATAGTCAAAAAATTAAAACCCCTCCATTTTGTCTTAAATTAAGAGTTCGTAAGTCTAAGTGTTTCTTAAATGCAGATTCTGTTATTCGAGAGAGCGCTTAACTTTATTTAAATAACCCATTTAAATTCTGAAAAATGAGCTTAGGAAAGTCCCTATTTAAATATTGATTTCAATGATCAAAATTCTTGTGAAACTTTATACGGAAATTTTTTGCAGATTCTAGAAAGTTAAACCTTTTTAGATGCTGGTTAATAGTCTAATTCCTATTTACAGTTGCCTGTTTTTCTCCAGGCTAGTCCCAATAGGGGTATTAACCAGAAACAGCGTCTATGATTGGGAATTCATGCAACTCCTCCTTTATGTGGAAATGCTCAGTGAAATTCATCAATTTGCTGCTGCTCACACTTTGCGACACTGAAAAAGAAATTAAGATTTGTTATACCAAAGTTATAAAAAAAGTATTTCAACAATAAAAATGCCGATAGAAATGCATATATAACTTTATTCAAGAGTTGCAGGGTACGTCCTTCTATATAATCAGTTATACGTTTTAGACAGCACAATAACTGTTTCAGACATGGAAATCGCATGTGTGCAAATACAAACAATATCCATGCATGTCAACATTTGCCAACCAGATGTGGAAAGAAATACAGCTTGGAACTTCAGGGTTCTTAATGTGATTATATATATAATTAGTAGTTTATTAACATTGTACTTCGAAGCACCCGAAATATGTTGGCGAATGAACTTGTAATTTGAACGACGCTTAAAGGAGGAGGGTAATACCCGAGCTAGCACTCTACTTTCCAAACATCCTCACCATATCACGTATAGACTTTGAAGACCTCTGCATGATGGGAATTTATGTCAAGATTCGATCCCTCGATTTGGCAAATTCTTAGAGTAAGCGAGAGAGTTATATTAACCAACTTGAGAGGTGTTGGCGACAAAACTGGTAATTTTGGGCATCGGTCAAGTGGCAAGGATGACACCTGGGCTGGTACCTCCCTCTCCTAACAGCTATATCATGAGAACTGGAGCACTTTACTTGGCAGGTATTCAATTACATCGGGATTTGAACCCGTGACACGATGGCCACTAGTTTGTGACCACAAATATTGTACCAAGGCCAATGATTGATTGAATATTAACGTCGCACTGTTCAGCTACACGAGGGCTTTTGGCGACGAACCACGTAATTTTGAACCATGGTCAAGTGACGTGGACGACACCTGAGCTGGCACCCCCTCTCCTAACTGCAACATCAACGGGAGGACGTTTCAGCTCTCGACAGATTTAACGTGCAACGCTGCCCTACACGGCGGGTCCTTAGTGGTGCTGGGCTCGAACTCGTGACAAGGCAAACCACGATCCGATACCTATACCACTCGGCTACCGCGGCCGTACCAAGGCCAAGAGGAAGCACTTAAGCAGTCTGAGCTAAAGGAATAATCTCCCACGTTTGTAATGATACAAAAATATTACATCATTAAGATACATGAGCAGATTTATTAAATTGCATCAAGTTTCAAGGTAGATTGTAAAAATATTAAACTAAATATGGCGAAGAATTAAAAGTTTTGATTTTTAACCGATAGAAAATATTTTATATAAATTTAAGATCAGTGCTACTCTTCTTTGTAAAAGGATTTCGCTTAAAGAATCGAATGATAGTTATGCATTGGATAAATGCATAACTATCTTGCTTATCTTGAGTTTTCTGAAACATTTGCACGAAAGTTGATTAAAATCTTTTCACAAAATGTCAAAATTTTGGTACTGATTTAAAATTGTGCACACTGGTAAATGTAAATGATTCACAACGAGGTTGCCAAAAGAAACGGTTCGTTACCATGGCGACCATTGTGGCTAATTTCTACATATTTTAGCCACAAAAGACCCGCCGTGTAGGGCAGCGATGCACATTAAATCTGTCGAGAGCTGAAACGTCCTCCCGTTGGTGTGGTGTGGTAGTTAGGAGAGGGGGGTGCAAGCTCAGGTGTCGTCCACGTCACTTAACCATGGTTCAAAATTACGGGGTCCGTCGCCAAAAGCCCTCGTGTAGCTAAACAGTGCGACGTTAATAATCAATCAATCTACATATTTTAGTAATTTTCTTTATGATGGTAACGCTACTGACATGTTACGCCATCGACTAATATCATGAAGAAAAAGACGATGAAAAATGCTGCGAATTAATCTCTGCCATGCAGTTAATCTTTAATGATAAATTGCTAGCATCAGGTTAATAAGGTTTGTTCAAAAAGCATCCAACCTTTGGCCAAAAAAGATTTCTTAGTAAATTTGGGGGGTTCGGATCCTAACTAAATTCAAATTCGGTCCCTTGAGCTTTCACACCAGAGTTCTGTCCACTGCCGAAAGGAAGGCTTCTTTTGGAATGTTGTTTTACCTCCGTTGTCGTGTTCTGCTTTTTGCTCATCTCTGCTCTGAAAACGGGATACTTTCAATAGTATTTCGTTGTTGAGAACGTCGAGAATTCCCAGGAAACTAAGCTCAGCGTAGATAGTATCCAGCAGGTCCAGTGCAACAGCGAGATTGAGTTCTTTCTGTTCCACAGACAGAATCTTGGGAACATATTTTGCAGCCGCTCTATGCATGATCACATAAAATTACATGTGGAGAATCTGTATTGATAAACTTGATCAGTAGTCTCTCGTATGGTTAAACAACGATCTTGCATTATCAGATTTTCTACCTTTTCAAAAACAGCCGCATTTTGAGTGGTTTGTAGCCTCCCAGAATGCACAGGTCACTCTCCTGTGATAAACACAGAGCCACTTCTGAATCTGTTAAACCCCTCCTCAATTTGTGTGAATCCCATAGCACTGTCTCCCAACATTTACTGAATCTTATGAAGTTTCACAACATGATGTAGTTTTAACAAAAAATTACATCTGCTAAAGTCGTTGTCATCTTCAGAGAAATTAAAATCCGAAGAACACGTATAACAGCAACTCACTCGACTGGCAGCAGGAAACGACTGGTACGCAATAACGAAGATAAAAAAAGTTCAAGCATGTGTAATAAGGCTATCTTCGGCTAATGTTAAGGATGTTTTTGCCATATGTACATGAGTGTGCACTTAACGCTGAGCACATTTTCGGACAGAAAAAAAAATGACTCCATTTATAAAAACTTGCGACATTGTAACTCGTTTGTTTATAATGTAGTGTTTTTAAAATTTCAAGATATTTCATAAATAATTAGTTTTCTTTTAAAGTGTAAAGGGATAACTCATTTAGCATTACGGTATAGGAAAAAATGCGAAACACATTTTATGAAAGAAAAAATGTGTCAAAAAACTAGAATAAAAATGCGTAATATGATAAAATCAAGGATTCTCTACAGGATAGTGAAGCCAGAATATAATATTAATGTTTGAGTACTTTTTTTTTATCTAAAAAAATGTTCCGAATTTGGTCCTATTCTTTAACATAAACCGAAGAAAGCCTTAAAGAATAGGGGCCAAATTCGAAATATTTCAGATATAAAAGTACTCAAACATTATTATATTCTGGCTACACTATCCTGTAGAGAATCACTCATTTTATCATACTACTCATATTTATCCGTTTTGACTCATTTTTTCTTTTATAAAGTGTGTTTTGCATTTTTTCCTATATTTTAGTGCTAAATGAGCTATCCCTTCACATGTTAAAAGACAAAACTAATTATTTACGAGATATTTTGAAATTTTAAAAACACTATCTTATAAACTGCATGAATTACAATGTCACAAGGTTTTATAAAAATTGAGGCATTTTTTTCTGTCCAAAAATGTGCTCCGCCTCAAGTCCACGCTCTCTTATATATGGCGAAAACAGCCTTGAGGTATCCGACTACGTTCGGAACCGTGATTTTAAAAAAGCGCATAACTGAATAATTTTCATGATAATTAGTGTCACTTAGATTAGAATACATTAAAATTATTTATTGTATTAACTATTTTAAAGACATTTTGGCAAAAAATTAACTTAGATTAATTTTTTTTCCAAATGTTCTACTTTTGTGAAAAACTCTTCTATTATTTTAATGTTTTGCCTGTTTATAGCTCAGACCTCTTTACAGAGGCTCAATTAGAAGTTTTGGAAAATTCACATTATTTTCAAAGTTACCACCAATTGAAATATAATTATCGGCGTTATTTTTCTTAAAATTGCTCCCCTCTGTTGTCGCAAAATATGGATAAACCCACCTCTAAGTTATGTATTTCAAAAATTCTAGTTGAGCCTCTGTAGAGAGGTCTAAGCTATATACAGGCAAAACATTATTATAGAAACATTTTTTACAAAAGGAGAACATTTTGAAAAACGATTAAGTTAATTTTTTTGCCAAAATATTGTCTTTAAATATTTTTTTTTTATCAAAATGTCCTTAAAACAATTTTATACATGTATTCTAATTTAAATGACACTAAATACCATGGAAGTTATCCAGTTATGCGCTTTTGCAAAAATCACGGTTCCGAACGTAGTCGCGCGCGGATACCTTAAGCTATCTCCTCCCACTGTGAAATGTGGCACAACTGTATAATCTCTGATCAGGAGAATTAAAGGTCGGATATTTTTTTTTAACAGACCATGTACAAGCACTTGATTTTTTTTAAACAAAAGTTATGAAAATTCAGAGAAATAAAGAGAGTTCACAAACACTCAACAGAAGCGTAACATTCGTTATAAATTACCTTGTCCTTGAGTCAGAACGAGCCGTCCCTACGGGGCAATATACAAAATCCGTCTGTGTCCCCCTTTCCTGTACATATGTAGCTTCTGCACCTATCAGTACACCAAAGGCTTCTACTAGTGTTTCAAATCTCAGATTTTCCGTTTCTTTTTCCCACTTGTTTACAATGGTCCTTTCAAAGTGAGTTGCTGAAACCAACAATTTAAACTGCAAATGATTAATAATACATGTCACCTTGTGAATTATCTCACGGGATTTCCAGTCCAATGTGGAAGGCAACCCATATTCCTCTTGCTGCTTCTTTTTGATATTTAAAACACTGGGATCTCCTTTTGGCATTTCTGGATTTATCAAATCCTCTACAAGCTTCTTGAATTCTGACAAGACAAGAACTATCTTGTTTTTCAAAAGTCCTGCCTCCCTGGTTACATTACCACGGAGCCAAAAATAAAACCTACTAGATGCAACTTCCGTAATTTTCTTTGGAAAATCTATTTTTATGTTCGAATTTGTCTCTTGGCCACCTGGCTCAGAACCTGAAGACGAAATTTCTTCGGTCAGCTCGAGAATGTTATGTGTACTGGAGATATTTCTTTCCAAGGTTTCACATTCTGAACACTTCGTATTGAATATTTTTCGAACAGTTTCTGTTTTCATGTCGAAGTTTATCTCTAAAAATTTTATAAACAGCCTTTTGGAGTTCAGAGAGTTTCTTCGATTTTCTGAAATGGATTCGTCTTCTGAAAATTCCTCTTCCACACTTTCGATCTCGGATAGCTTTTGTTTGAGCCTGTTTTCAGAACATACTTGAGAGCTCTTTGACATCTAAAACAGAAAACATTCAGGATCAACTTTTTTTAAAAAATTAGTCGACAGTATAATGCAAAGCCGAAATTTTCCTTAAAAATTTTCTATAGATATCAAATGAAACCTTTCTGTGAATTTAACCACTTCTCTTCAGAAATAATTCGACAAGGAATTGATATAGCAGGTCTTATCCCTGAATATCTTGATAATCTAGTTTAAAATCTCAATATTTATATATTTCATTTTTAATGTCTATTTATTGAATGACGACGTTATGATATATTTTCTGGTCTTTCAAACTATGTTTGTCTGATTGATTAGGGAATGAACCAAAAAACAATTTTGGGGGCAATTTTATTTGCTTAACCCCCTTAACGGTTCATAATTTTGAAGAAAAAGGTCCTAAAAGTGCCTATTTTTTTTATTACAAAAAATATATATAAAACTAAGTGTATGTTCAATATACATATTTATTATATATATATTAATTAATTTTCTTAAGAAAAGCCAACATTTAGAGTTATGGCTGAAAGTTGGTTTTCTAGCAAAGCCAAAAAAATAAAAATAAACACGTTTTAAACATTAAAGGAGAATTTTATTAGACCTATGCAATGTAAAACACACCATATTAGTAATTTTTTTCTTGCGAGATAAATTTTAAAGTATGAGATAAGAAGACCAATATATCACAGTACAGATTAATTGAATATTAACGTCGCACTGTTTAGCTACACGAGGGATTTTGGCGACGGACCACGCAATTTTGAACCATTGTGAAGTGACGTGGACGACACCTGAGCTGGTACCCCCCTCTCCTAACTACCACACCACACCAACGGGAGGACGTTTCAGCTCTCGACAGATTTAACGTGCATCGCTGCCCTACACGGCGGGTCTTTAGTGGTACTGGTCTCGAACTCGTGACAAGGCAAGCCATGGTCCGATACCCATACCACTCGGCTACCGCGGCCACTTGACGGGAGCGAGAAGTAAGCGGTTAAATATACCGAATATGCAGTTCTGAAACCAAATTCGGCAATTTGAATACAATGCCCCAAAATTTGTCTACAACAAAAATATTTTCAATGCGAGAAATCCATCCGAAAACTATTGCCCCACAATATTTCAATAATGCTACTTACATCCATAACTGCTAAATTAACAAGAGTTAAACTAGCCGGACCCGCAAGGAAGGATGCGAACAACCATTTGAATGGACGGCTTTGTGAATTTAGTAAGAGATAACTAAAACCTCCGCTTCCAAGCAGAGCTCCAAACAGTAGTCGTTTCCATGAAGACTTGAGTCTCGCATAAGTTGACCCAGGAGCAGACTAAAAAAAAAAATGTTGAACTTTTAATTCATATGCTAATACAACACAAAAAAAAATTCAGTTATATTAGGAGCGACATTTATTCATATTTATTATATATACTAATTAGCTTAAAACGCATAATTCTTACAGGTTATTATACACATGTTTAGCAGGGACCTCACGTTTATATAAAAAGCCTTAAAATTATTCAATTATATCAAGATGCTGTACTTGCGTATTAGCGTCACCGCAGATAAATTGGCACTACGTGAATCACACCATAATATCAAAACAACAAAGAGTCTAACGTGTATCACATGAATATAAAAAAAATTCCTACTTAAATCAACAAAGAAAAATTTTATTTTAGTACTTTTTATTAAATAACTACAACTAATGTAAATACGTATATACATATGTCAGAATCACAACATTAAGTGGCAATAAATTTTATTAGTTATCAATGAAGTATCGTATTGTCATCCAAAGCAATCTTATATAAAATTTCAGTTTATCTGAATGCTTTAAAACGTGAGGGAAAAAATCTTTTAAAGTTTTGACCAAAGTCGCTAAATATAAACCCAACGGGGCTGTATGTGTAATTCTTCAAATAATTAGTTTCAGTCAATTTTAGTTATAATTACATTATTGTATTGTCACCCAAAACAATCCTGTATAGAAAATTTTAGCTCAATTGAGCGCTTTAAAATGAGAGAAAAAAACCTTTAAGTTTTGATACAAATCTCCCGTCCTATACACACTACAAACTAAAATCTCCCGTCCTATACACAC
>BMAV01016262.1:190831-218629 GCA_019973955.1 Trichonephila inaurata madagascariensis | reverse complement strand
CGGTTGATTGATTGAATATTAATGTCGCACTGTTCAGCTACACGAGGGCTATTTGGCTACGGACCACGTAATTTTGAACCATGATCAAGTGACGACACCTGAGCTGGTAACCTCCTCTCCTAACTACCACACCACACCAACGGGAGGATGTTTCAGCTCTCGACAGATTTAACGTGCATCGCTGCCCTACACGGTGGGTCTTTAGTGGTACTTGGCTCGAACTCGTGACAAGGCAAGCCACGATCCGATACCTATACCACTCGGCTACCGCGGCCACTCGGATGCTTCGGATTCCACAAGGGACATGTGTGGGTTGCTTGATACAAATCTGTGTCTTGAAATATGGTACAGTTTGTGCTGTCTAATTGGATTCATGGGTAAAAGATGTGGCTTCTGGAGAAAGGGACCAATGGGGTGACTCGTAAGAGAAGATGTTTCGGCAACTGGTTCAGTTATATTGAGTGAGGGAATGAATATTAACGTCGCACTGTTTAGATACTCGAGGTCTTTTGGTGACGGACCTCGTAATTTTTTTACCATAGTCAAGTGATGAGGACAACACCTGAGCCGACACGCCTCTATTAATTACCACATTACACCAACGGGAGGACATTTGAGCTCTCGACAGATTTGACGTGCATCGCTCCCCTACTGGGTGGGTCTTCAGTGGTACTAAGCTCGAACACATGACACGGCGCTCACGAATTCATTACTTTGCCCACTAGGCTACTGCTGCCACTTAATCTATTGAAATTAAGGGATTGGGAAATTGTGTGAAAAAATAATGAAAAATAATTCAACTTTAAGAAAAATTAATCATTTAACAAGAACTCTGTGTTAGGAGGAAAACTTTTTATTTATCTGATTTAGTGTCCTTATAAGCGGGAAGAATTTTTAGTATAGTTTAGGCATTCATTTTACAAGTCAGATAAAATTTTAAAGAGTTCTATGTCAGGAATTATGTCAGATGCATTATTTTCAGTTTTTTAAGAATTTGCGGAATCCTCAGTTGTCACATTGCTCCCCATTTTTAATTTGTTTATCATTGTTATTTGGGTGAGGATGCTGGGGTGGTTTCCGCGAAAACAATGTTAGCGAAAGAAATTCCTTCTATTACATTATTGCCAATAACCCCCTCGTGTTACTTTATAATGAGACATTAATAAACTCTCAATCCCTCATTCTTATTTTTGGATACTTATCGAACGCTTCCTGCGGTCTATTTCTGCGAGACTCAAATGTCTACTAAACCCTCCTAATATATCTCGTAATTTCGAATAGAGATCAGACGATAGGTTGACATATGATCTGGCATCCTATTTCCTACAACTATGCCTCTTTAAGTAGTTAAGTTTTACATCTATGCCACTAATAAACATAACCCTATCTATGCCTCAGACTTAAGTTAGTGTCTTCAAAGAACATCGGCTCCTCTATACGATGATCTTTATCAAATTTAAACTCCAAACCTGTAACTCATCTTAGACACTCCCTCTTTCCACGTTCGTTCCACCAATCAGGTAGCTTCCTATCCAAACAGGACGGCCACTTTCATGGTACCACTGCCACCAAAAGACACTGATATGGGATGGAGGCTCACTTCACGAGTCAATTGCCCAGTGACGTCAAGTGTATCCTGTAACTCATCAAAAGTCAGGTACCCAACAATGTAGCTAACAAAAATTCATTTTTCAGAATCATCTTTCTATAGAATCATTTTGCCGCTTCCGTAGCCGTGTAGGAATAGTCATTAACTTGAGGTCGGAATGGTTGCAGTTGAGTGATGGATTCGATTCATGATGTAACTAAAAATCTATCCTTTTGGCATGGTGTGAAAATTTATAGGTTGAGGTTTCCTCCTCATCCTCTGGCATTGATTCAAAGTTATGTGGTCCATCACGAATATACGGCTAAAAGCGGCGTTAATAAATCAATATTCGAAGGTTGGGGCATAAGTCATGGCAACTATTTTTTTTCTTGTATGTATGTGAATAGATCACAAACGTATATGTGTCGTGTGAAAGTTCTGCAGGCATAGTGTGTATACAAAAGAACAGATGGCTCTGTGATAGCTGGTAGTAGCGCAGCGAGGGCTTTGGAATCAGTCAGTTTGTGAGTGTCGTGTGATGGAAGTAACCCGTGTTGAGCAGCATTCTTACATCAAAATAGCCGTTCTCCAAGGAACAAATGCGATGGAATATCACAGTGAATTAGTGGAAGAACTTGGAAATAATGCCTTACCATACCGTACAGTAGCATAGTGGGTGTACTGCGTACTGTGTTGTCATTTTTTTGCACCGTGAGGACCACATTGCCCTGTATATATATACTACCGTAATAAATTAAGGTATTACGATATTTCAGTGCTATTCATTGTACACACATGGAGTTAGCACCTTGAACTTTCGTCTGTATATGTCACATTTTCCAACCGGACTGGTATCTTCAAGAAAAAAAACAGGTGCCATGACTTTTGCCCCAACACTCGTACCATCATTTTTTATGACATTAACTCCTTAACGCACACTTATTTTTTGAAGAAAAAAAACCGGCAAAAAAATCAATTTTTTTTTAAACCTAAGAAAAAAAATCTAGAATCCTGTTTTGTCTAAAAATAAAAAAAATACAAAATCAATCCAAATTTTTGTTTTAGTTTTGGATTTTTATCAACATTGCAGATAAAAAAAAAAAAAGAGTATATCATACAGTAGCACAAGTATGTCGATTTTCATTATCTTTCTTTTCAAATATCTTTTTATCAATAAAAATTATTATTTTTATACTTTTTTCAACAAAAATAAAAATAATAGTATTTGTTTAAAAAAAATTATTCAAAAAAATTTTTTTCACTTATATATTTGGATTGAATATTAACGTCGCACTGTTCAGCTGCACGAGGGCTTTTGGCGACGGACCACGTAATTTTGAACCATGGTCAAGTCACGTGGACGACACCTGAGCTGGCACCCCCCTCTCCTAACTACCACACCAACGGGAGAACGTTTCAGCTCTCGACAGATTTAACGTGCATCGCTGCCCTACACGGCGGATCTTTAGTGGTACTGGGCTCGAACTCGTGACAAAGAAAGTCTCGATCCGATACCTATACCACTCGGCTACCGCGGCCACTTGATATATTTGGAAGCAAGGTTCAGCAAATAGTCCAGATTTGCAGTTATTCACATGTAGCGACTCTCTTAGCTTTTCCTTTTTTTCCTTTTTCCTCTTAGCTTTTTCCTTTTTTTCCTCTCTTAGCTTTTACTTTGCTATCCCATTTTAGCTCAGCATACTGTTTAGTATCCTTATCATGTGGGGGAGGGGATATATACAGTCAGACCTCTATATAACAAAGTCGCTAAAATCCGGAAAAAAGTTCATTATATGGAAAATTCGTTATATAGAGGTTGGTCTTTTAAGGTATCCAACTACGTTCGGAACCGTGATTTTGCGAAAGCGTGTAAATGGATAATATTTATGATATTTAGTGTCACTTAGATTAGAATACATGTGTAAAATTGTTTTAAGGACATTATGACGAAAAAAAATTATTTAAATACAATATTTTGGCAAAAAAATAACTTAGAATGACCTTTTTTCCAAATGTTATATTCTTTTGTAAAAAATGCATCTATTGTATTAATATTTTGCCTGTATATAGCTCAGACCTTTGTACAGAGGCTCAAGTATGATTTTTGAAGAATTCAAATTATTTTCAGAGTTACAACCATTTGAAATAATGATCGGCGTATTTTCTTAAAATTTCTCCCCTCTGTTGTCGTAAAACATGGATAAACCGACTTCCAAGTTATGCGTTTTAAAAATTCTAGTTGAGCCTCTGTACAGAGGTGTGAGCTATATACAGGCGAAATATTAATATAATAGAAGCATTTTCTACAAAAGGAGAACGTTTGGAAAAAAAAAGGTTATTCTAAGTTAATTTTTTGCCAAAATATTGTAATTAAATGATTTTTTTTTCTTCATAATGTCCTTAAAACAATTTTATACATGTATTCTAATCTAAGTGACACTAAATATCATAAATATTATCCATTTACACGCTTTTGCAAAATCAAAAGGTTCCGAACGTAGTCGGATACCTTAATATACTTTAAAAAAACCACATAAAACGAATTTTAAATTCGTAAACACTATATATTAAAAAAGAAACTATTCACACCTTTTTTCAAAGTAATATATGTTTATTTTATACATTTTACTCAAGACAGCAAGGAAAACAAGAAAAAAGAATGTCGAAAAATTCACTGTATTTTCAATACTAAAATAATTTTATACTAAAATTAATGAATTTTAAGGACATTTTTTTTTTATAATTTAAAGCATACAAGTAATAGGAAACATACATTATTTTGTAATTAGAACATGGAGTCACGGGACAACTCCACTGAGTGTGAAAGGGGATATGGAAGATGTTTCTTTTGAACTGGACAATGGGGGTTAAAGGTTGCATTTCTTGGATGAAACGTCCAGAACTCTATTGCTCTCGGCGAGTTAGGATCTAATAAAACCAGTTCAAGATTTATGACCACCGTAAAATGTGTTAAAGAGGGAATAACTTGAATTTTTTTCAGAAATACTTTAAAAAAAAGAACAAAATTGAATCACAAAAGAAAAAGCTCTTTATTTGGGAAATGCACTTCTCTATAGAGAAGTTATTTTACGAAACAAATCGTGAAATGTGCAAGGTTCCAGGAAAAAGTTCGCTATATAGAAAAATTCGTAATATAGATGCTCGTTAAATAGAGATTCAATTGTATATATATATATATATATATATTGGGGGAACAAAACTGGGAAAAATGACGCATTCCGTTAGTAGAATTCCAGAAGATTTTTATATTGTGTGTACTCGATCTTTTTATATTTGTATCACTATCGCTTTTCTATATTTCCACAAGTTTTTCAATTCCTACACACTATTAGCTCGCACTGTCTATATATTTATTTATTTATATATTTGTATATTTATTTATTTATCTTGGTGGAATTTTCAATCGTTAATAAAATACATTTTAAAGCGCTGAATTGAGCTGAAATTTTATATACAGGATCATTTTGGATGACAATTCAATAATTTAATTATAATTAATAAAAACTAATTACTTAAAACTAATTATTTAAAGAATTACAAATACAGCCACTTTGGCGACTTAGCGACCCTTTTGGCGACTTGTGTCAAAACTTGAAAAGGTTTTTTTCTCACGTGTTAAAGCATCAGTTGGACTGAAATTAAAAGGACAATACGATAAATGATAATTAAAAAACTAATTTCCACTTAATGTTGTAATTCTCTCCTATGTATATACATATTTATATTAATTGTAACTATTTAATAAAAAGTAGCTAAAATAAAATTTTTTGTTTTTGATATAAGTAGGATTCGACTTAAAAACTATTTTTTTATATTACTGGTTTTTACTAATTTACCGTCTAATCCGTCAGAGGTTGATTGTGGTTTAAAAACACACATCCCATGCCATAACCCTCGTATAACCGCAAAGCTACGTTAATTCGAAATATATGCTTATAAAAAGATTTTGTGACCCCATTCCAGCTTGTTTTCTCTAAAATTAAAATAATTTTCCAACTGTTCTGTATTATTGAAGATTTGACTTTTAAAACTTCTTTTGGATTCCAGTACAATTTATGTAGAAAAAAATTTTTAGGACTTTTTATTTACCGATTTAATGTATTACCTTAATTTATATGTGACCGGGAATTGAAGAAGTAGTTAAAAATAGGATTTTTTTGCTTATATAATTTTATAAGAAAATAGGCAATGCGCATATTCTCCTCAAGAACCTTCAAATCATTTCTTTTCCGATTAGCTTGCATCTAGCATTATTTTTCACAAAATGATTTGGATATTTATTTAATTTTTTTCCAATAGTATCTCTTTTATTTTCTATAAGTATCTTCTTTCTATTCCACCGTACGAAATCTTTGCTAAACACTGAATGTGAAAGAACTAAACAAGTATTCCATTTTGAATTGTAATATAACTAGAGAGATATCAGATCTTTAACCATACAAAACGCCCATTTAAAAATTTCAATTTTATTTTATGTAAAGAACCATCACAAATCTCTATTTTAAAAATTTAAAATTTTAAAAAAAAAAAAAAAAAAAAAAAACATGAAACAATCAATTGCACATTTTTACTTCAGGAAAAAAATAATTCAATAACGAAATAATTCCATTCAAAAACTAAAAACATTACATTTCTCTCAACACTTTTTTTAAGTTTCTACAACTCTTTTAGAACAACAGCAATCCAAAACTGAAATTATTTCTTTTTTCCATCGCAAAATTTATAGATTCCTTCAAATTATACACATTGGCGCTTTTTTGACGTCTTTTCTCCAGCATTTTCCATAATTATCAGCCATGCCCACCGGCTAAAAGTGAAAAGACTGACATTTATCGCGAATTGTGGTGATAAGGAAAACATATTTTTCTCAAGGTACTAGTTATTGCTGCAGCATAGATGTTATAAATGTCTTGTTGTCGGCGTGTTTATTGAATCAGCGGGAGTGTTTATTGGAATGCATATCTTCGCCACGAAATGAGGCCTTCTGATGTCGTTAAGATTCCAGTTTTTAAAGCCCTCGTAGGCTCTAAATTATTCCTTTCCTTTTCTTCTTTTTAATCTTAAAATAAAAATAGATTTCTGTGATATTCATGTATATTTATTCAATTTAATTTTTGCTTTTTACTATATAATAAAGTAAGACGTTCTCGAATAAATATAGTTATATATATTTTTTTATATTACGTTGTTTTTCTGGCAATGGATACTTTGAAGGTTGACAAACTTATTTAAAAAAGTACCCATTGTGTGTGTGTAAAAAGTTCTCTTACTCTGTTTTACAGATCAATATTGATTTCTAAAACGGATATTTCTATTCACAACGTTCACTAACGGATTAAAAATAGTTTTTTTTTTATTTCTAGTAGAAGATTATGCACAGTTATTAACAGAGTTCATCAATCTACCTAGAACATTTACCGAAAGCTGGTATCTTTTTTTTTATTGTGGCGCCATATTGGAGGATACCAATCGCCGCAGAAATTTTTGTCGCCCAGTTTCCTTCCTAGAGGGAGGCACCTGAGCTCTGACGATGCGAACCTGTACTAGGATTTTATTTTACAGATTTAATATGAATTAACTCCGTGATATGTGCTATGTAGCTGTTCAGGACTATCACACTAGTACCCAATCACGCCTCTTATTTGTACTGTTTGGTCTTCTACAGCCGTCATTACACCAATGAATTCATTGCAGCAATCAGCTTTAGACAGTGGTTTTCATACGGTGCAGGTGTTAACCTGTAACTCAGAATGACAAGTTAGTTTCAGTATCTCGATTATACGACTGCATTCGAAATCATCCATTTGACTGTCGAGAATGTTGTAAAGGCATTATTGATTACCGTAAAATTCGGCGTTTAACGTACGCTTTTTACACAAAATCTAACATCGAAATTTACGGGTGCGCTTTATACACCGGTATTAAAAAATGATATCTCTAAAAATAAAAAAGAGATGAGCATAAAAAGAAGTAGAATCAGTGCCGGTTTATCCATTGAGTGCTTGGGGCGAGCGCCCAGGGCACCAGAACAGACAGGATAAGCTGGACTTAACCACATTTTCTATGGTTATAAATTTCTATCCTCCAGTGCCTGAAGATCTCCTGCGTCCAGGACCCGAAATGAGCTTAAATCGGCGCTCAGTAAATTTCTGCACATCGAAATATTTTTTGTTTAAGAGAAATAACATACTTTATGAACTTAAGGAATCGACTACGTTCGGAACCGTCATTTTGCAAAAGGATATAAATGGATAATATTTATGATATTTAGTGTCCCTTAGATTAGAAAATGTATATAAAATTGTTTTAAGAATAGTATTACAGTAAACAATTATTGAAGTACAATATTTTGACAAAAAATGAACATAGAATGACCAGTTTTCAAAACATTCTCCTTTTGTGAAAATTTCTTCTATTGTAACAATATTTTGCCTGTATATAACTCAGACCTTTGTACAGAGGCTCAACTAGAATTTTTGAAAGATATATCTTAGAAGTGGGTCTTACGACAACAGAGGGCCACTGATTGTCGATAATTATTTCAATGGGTTGTATCTCTGAAAATAATGTGAATTTTTCACAATCCATACTTAAGCTTCTGTACAGAGGTCTGAGCTATATACAGGCAAAATATTATTATAATAGAAGCATTTTTCACAAAAGGAGAACATTTTGAAAAAAGGTTATTCTAAGTTCATTTTTTACCGAAATATTGTATTTAAACAATTTTTTTTTGTCAAAATGTGTCATTAAAAGAATTTTATACATGTATTCCATTCTAAGTGACACTAAATATCATAAAAATTATTCATTTATGCGCTTTTTTAAAATCACGGTTCCAAGCGCGTAGTCGAATACCTTAGAGTTCATGCTCTAAAAGTATATTATTATTTCAAGAACTTGGGATAATACCTTGAATAAAGGATTTCAAAACGTGAGCATTGCATACTTATGTTTCAGGTTTCTTTGTAAGGAAAGGGGTGCGCGTTATACAGCGACTGTATCTTAAAATTAAAAAATTGCACCCTGAAAGTATAGGTGCGCGAGTTCTATGCAGGATTATACGGTATATGTCTAACGAGAAATGATAAACCAATCGCAAATTTTACTTTATTTTTCTGCAAATCTAATTACGCAGAAGAAATGCTCGTTAAAACCAACGACAATATTCATTTCGAAAATGAGCATATTTAATTCCAAAACAGTTAAATAGATAGAAAAAAGGTCACAAAAATCAATCACAACCTTTCCATAGTGGGAATCCTCTAATCAGAGAGAGATAAAGAGATATCATTTCAGTTGTCGTTATCATTATTAAGTTATGTGAGATATTTTTATTTTATCATCATTTGCATCTTGTGTAATTATAACGTGTCATCAGTCAAGTAAATCAAAAATTTAGAATAGATCCTGAAGTAAGGGAGAAATAAATTTTCAAGAAATTTGAAGTCAGAGAAGCATAAAACTAGCATCCTTTTTAAATCTTTTTAAATAATACAAAACCACAGATGGAAATCCTAACTTTTTTTATTTGCACATAGATAATAAATTAGCCTACGTTATTAGTTTGGAAGGTAATGCGATTTGAGTTAAAAAAATTAAGGTATCCGACTACGTTCGGAACCGTGATTTTAAAAAGGAGCATAAACGGATCATTTTCATGATATTTTGTGTCACTTAGATTAGAATACATGTATAAAATTGTTTTAAGTACATTTGACAAATAAAATTAATTTAAATGCAATATTTTGGCTAAAAATTAATTTAAATACAATATATTTCGGCTAAAAATTAATTTAGAATAACCTTTTTCAAAATGTTCTCCTTTAGTGAAAAATGCTTCTATTATAATAATATTTTGCCTATATATAGCTCAGAACTCTCTACAGAAGCTCAACTAGAATTTTTGAAAAATTCACATTATTTTCAGAGTTACAATCATTTGAAATAATTATCGGCGTTTTTTTCTTAAAATTGCTCCCCTCTGTTGTGTCGTAAAACACAGATAAACCCACTTCTATGTCATATATTTCAAAAATTCTAGTTGAGCCTTTGTACAGAGGTCTGAGCTATATACAGGCAAAATATTATTATAATAGAAGCATGTTTCACGAAAGGAGAACATTTTGAAAAAAGATTATTCTAAATTAATTTTTAGCCGAAATATTGTACTTAAATAATTTTTTATTGTAATTCTATTCTAAAAAAACAGTTTTATATACATTTTCTAATCTAAGTGACACTAAATATCATAAATATTATCCATTTATACACTTTTGCAAAATCACGGTTCCGAACGTGGTCGGATACCTCAATACTATTAATACCCTCGTATGTTTTTCATTTTTAACCAGTTATTTATATATATATATATATATAACAGTGATTGACGAGTAAACTCGTCACGAACAATTCACAAAATTTTGTGTAATAACGAATATACACTCGTCATGTATAAAAATTAGTGCACCCATTGGCTATTTAAATTGTTAACTTTTGAGAGAAAAACAAAACATATTTTCACCTTTCAAGATGTTTAGTGTATTTGGAGGCTAGGCCGGAATAAAATAAATAAATAAAAAAAAAATATGAAAAAATTAAGATGATCTCGGGTGTACCCGTACGCACCCACTCTAAAACAGCGTATAAGTTCGCATAACGAATTTATTCATGTGCGATGATAATGTTTTTTAGATATTAGCCTAAAAGGGACAGAGGCGAGAATTCGAAAGTTGATTTATATAAGGTGGTCAGCCATGGGAATAATAACAACGTTTAAATTCTTACCATTATATATATTTAATTTTCCTTGCGTTTTTCGAGTAATATGTTGTGGCCGCGGTAGCCGAGTGGTATAGGTATCGGATCGTGGCTTACCTTGTCACGAGTTCGAGCCCAGTACCACTAAAGACCCGCCGTGTAGGGCAGTGATGCACTTTAAATCTGTCAAGAGCTGAAACGTCCTCCTGTTGGTGTGGTGTGGTAGTTAGGAGAGAGGTGGTGCCAGCTAAGGTGTCGTCCACGTCACTTGACCATGGTTCAAAATTACGTGGTCCGTTGCCAAAAGCCCACGTGTATCTGAACAGTGCGAAGTTAATATTCAATCAATCGAGTAATATGTATGTTTTCTGCTTATGCTAACCAAATAAATATTAGCAATAAAATCTCTCTCTCAATAATTTTATAAATCTTTTGATTCAATATTTTAACGGTGACAGTCACTCTATGATTGACGACTATACTCGCCATCGCTCGATTTTGGTCACACATAATTGCGTGCTTTCGAAAGGAGGCACAAATAAAAAAATAAGTAGCCTCAATTGTTATTTACTTTTTGTACATACGGCACAATTGTTCCGAAGGGTAATAAATTATTTCACCAACAGGTATTTTTTATTTAAGTTGCGAATAGGCTGCACTTCACTCCCAAATTATTTGACTTTAAAGCATTTATATGGAATAATTTAATCTAATGTTTTGACGAAATCAAGTGCGCATCTGACGTATGTTATCACATTTACTCCTCATTGGTATATGAAGTTTTGAAATATTTTGAACACACGTGAAACATTGAGCAATGCGTTTTGGACAACTACATTGTATAATCAGTGGGCCAGTTTTTAATTTGCACTCATTGTAAGGTTTCGCGCGTTTGTCATACCTTTAGGTGACCGGATTCCAATGTGAGAGGTCGCAATTTGAAATCTGTACTCCCGTACGTAAAATTTTTGACACTTTGGGAAAGCATTGCCCGATTCCTAAGCAATAGATGGCGCCACAATTCAAGTACTGTATTGCGTTTGGAGATCATTTTCTCTTCCCGTTCTACTTCATAATAATATCTCCATCCAAACAAAACCGTATCCTTGTGATGCTATAAAAGTACTGATATTATTATGAAGTATAATGTCTTATACTCTTTTTTAGAAAACATCTTTTAACAATTTTGAAACATCATTTTATCTGTTTTAATTTCTGTCTGTATTGAAAAATTATATAAAATGAATTATTGAATTAAGTGTTACGGTATATCGTGAACGCACAAATTATTTATATTAGAAAGAGGTAACATAACAATTTTTTTCCACAATGAATCAAGTAGTTGCTTTTTATTTCTTCATATAATTGTGAGATTTAATAAATATAAATAAAACAAAAAATTAAAAAGTTTTACCTATAATTGTTAACTGTATTTCTAAAGTCAATTAAATATTTGCTTGTAAGTGCATTTCGCTTGTAGTTGGAAGATTTCAACTTAAGTATGATGTAAAATATATATTAATTATATTGTTAAAAAATAAAATAATTTCACATAATTTTGGTTTAAAGTGTTATTTTATTTTGTTTCTCACTTTAACCTTCTAATTACATCTTCAGGTCAGCGTACGCATATTAAATCATGATTTTGATATATTCTTAAAAATGGGGTTATAATCATTTTTTTTTTTTTTTTGCTTACATTATTTGAAATTTTTTCATATTCAAAAACGTATATATAAGATATAGAGATTTAAGACACCTAAAATTATAAGAACAATTGAATCGAAAATCGAAAAGATAATTTTTCAATTCAATATCGGAAATAAATAATTTAATTTTTCTGCTTTCTTTGTTTCTTTTTGTTTTCTTTCATGCAAACGATTCATTCAGATCTGATTGCATGCTCATAACAAAACTTATAAGGAAATTTCTCTTTTTTAAATTTTCGTCTTCTGTGTTTATATTTCTCTGAACTGTCAGTATTTGTTGAAAAATGAATTTTTTCACAGTTTCTTATTACAACAATTAAATTCTCAAAACACGTTGACAGTTAATATATTTTAATTTTTATTTTTAATTTAATTCCAATATGCGTAGGTGTATAATCACTTATAACATACTAAATTGCAATGAATCTAACTTTTAAGGCTAAACAATAAATAGAAATATAATAAGACTGTGTAGATCAAAATTAAATGGCCACAGTAATACATCTCAGTGAACTCATAGACTTACACTTAGTTTTAACAGGTTCCGACCTTCCACTAATTTTAATTAATAAATTTTTTTAATTTAACATTTTTTTTTTTTTTTTTTTCCGTGGGTTTTTTTTTTTTTTTTTTTTTTTTTTTGTCACCTTATAACGTCACATTTTAGGTATCCAACTACGTTCGGAAGCGTAATCTTGTAAAAATGTACAAATGTTTTTTTTTTAAATATTTAGTGATAATTAGAATAGAGAGATGACATGTATAAAATAGTTTTAAGAGTAATTATTATAATAAAAAATTATTTAAAAGCAAAAAATATTTTGGCAAAAAAAGGAAAATAGAATTACCTATTTTCAAAACATTCCCCTTTTATGGAAAATGCTTCCATAACAGTAATATTTGGCCTATAAATATAGTTCAGACCTCTGTACACAGCTTGAACTAGAATTTTTGAAATATATAACTTAGAAGTGAATTTATCCATATTTCAATGCTTCAGTTGATACATTTTAACAAAAAAACACCGATAATTATTTCAATTGGTCGTAACTCTGAAAATAATGTAAATTTTCAAAAATTTCTAGTTCAAACTATCTGTAGATATCTCAGCTATACATAAGCAAAATATTATTATAGAAGCATTTTTCATAAAAGAAGAATGTATTGAAAAGAGGTAATTCTAAGTTCATTTCTTGCAAAATATTGAATTTAAATAAGTTTCCATTGTAATAATATTCATAAAACAATTTTATGCGTGTATTCTGATTCAAGTGACAGTAAATATTAAAAAAATATATTCGTTTGTACGTTTTTTCAAAGTCGCAGTTCCAAACATAGTCGGATACCTTAAATAGTGAAAACAGAATTGCTTAAAATTATCTAAGCTTGTGTGTTAAATTTTTGGTGGGCTACAATTTTGGGAGTTTATAATCAATTGTTATAAGAGAATTTTAATGTATTTTTTTTAAAAATACAGCCTTAGCTATAATTATTTTATCTTCTTACTTTTATGATTAGGAAAATAAAACGAGAAGATATACTATCCCACCCAGTAGCGCACACAGGAATTTGATTTTGTCAATTTTCGGGAACAAAACACAGTAAAAAACTAATTATTGAATAAATAATTAGCATTAATTAATAAAATTAATCATTACTAACAAATGATGAATTAAATTTTACGTACTATATACTTAGAAATATAATCAATCAGGAAAAAAAATCAAGGGCTTTGGGGGGGATTCAGGGCGCCGCGCCCGGCCCCCCCCCCGGGGGGGGCACTGCCCTATCCCTTTTGCAGAAAGATTCATTTATAAAAGAGAATGAACGATTTTCTTAAAGAGGAATTCCGAGGGGAATAAATTATGTATTCCATAAAATTATGCATCCTGAACAGTATAGTACTTGAATGACCTTTATTACTATAGTACCACAGTAATGCTGATCACTTCTGTATGAATGATCGATGTGTGTGAGTTGTAATTCCATGAACAATTAACGCACACAAATTCCATTATTCTAATTTCCATTTGCTTATAAATGAATGATAAAAATAAAAATGCGAAGATATGACAAATAAAAATGAAAAGATAACTAACTGTAAAATGTCAAATGGGTTTATTTATATTTTAATTTCTTAAGGTATCCGACTTCCCTAAAATCATGATTTTTTTTTTTAATTGATAAATTTTGTTATGATTTTATTTGATAGGTTATCTTATTAGCTTTATAAAAATACTGAGTTTTTTTATTTTCCATTCATTAGAATAAAAACCACAAGTGTTTTAGTAAAAGCAGATGCCATAACTTTACATAAGGTGTCAAACTTTAAAATGCGTTTTACTCGAAATGCGTTTTTTTTTTTTTTTTTGAAAAACTCAAATGGGGACAACAATTGCTCAAAAAGTTTCGAAAATAATCTGCTGATATTTTTTGTGTCTGACATGTATAACAGTAGAAGTGTTTTAACCTTCAGATGTATCAATCACTGATTTATTACAAAATTTATTGTTCTTTTTGTGAATATAATCTCTTTTTTTAAGCAATTTTATATAACTAAGATAAAGTGATCTAGTTTTTGTAAGAAAATATCTCTTATACTAAAGGTCATTTCAAAAAGGAATAGCAAAGTAATATATCAAAATTGAAAAAAAATGAGAATTTGTTTATTTACTATTTGTACAGAGCGGGAACCATTTATGAGATTGTTTGTCAATTTTTACCCATTTTAGTAGTAATAATTTATTTTTCTCTTCTTAATTTTAGCATATTTTTCTCAAAATGTATTAAATAAATCTAAACACTACAAAAAAATCTCCATATCGCCATTTTTAAAAAAAAAAGTTGTCGCAAGTAGTCGAGTACCTTAAGATTACAAGAAATTCTCCAAGACAATACCTTAAGCAATATGCTAATTAGTCAATCAAATTCAGGGGGAAACTTAACATTTCGCTTTAGTAAAAAGGATAACGATATTAATCTGGTTTCCTATTTTCTGATAAAGAAATGTAAGAAATCAAGTCAAATAATAACAATAATAATAAAACTTTAGTTGAATTATTGTGATTTATTAAACTTGTCTTGCTTGTTTTGCAAGCCTTTCAAATTTTTTGTTGACTCACATGTTATATATGATGCAGATGCCACAGCCTTTACAATTTCCCACAACATATGGTATTCCCAAGAACTTCCTACCTTTGCTTCCCTAATATTTTTCCAGCTCTGCCATTCGTCATCAAGCCGTAATTGATTCTTACTCTAGCGTATCCTTCATCCAACCTCCTTCATCTACCTAATACATTACACGGAAATGAAAAAATGAAAAAAGAATGAGAAAAATAGAACAAACAATGAACTAATAAAAAAAAAACCACATATTCAAAGGACCACCCCACCACATTAGCTTCCGGACAAGGGTGGAAAAAAAATGGTGCTTCAATTACTGAATACTCTCTGGAAGCCAGATAGCAAAACCTAAATATAGATTTAAGCGAGACCACACACCGGATGGTTTTTCCCTGTAACCGTAACGTACACAGAACTTCCCACCGTATACTCATTAGGGTTTTTGGCAGGGGTATGCGAATGCATGTGTTCTTTTTAGATGTTCGTTGTAAATCCAAAGAAAAGCACTGCCTGACCGGGTAGGTGATGTGTTTTCCTTGGCACTTCTTTGGAGGCATGGGAAAAGGAAGAATTCGAAGAATTGGGCAATTCGTTGGGCCTTTAGAAGCGTTTAATTACTCGTGAGGGGTTTGTGGCTTGTAATTCGAACGTTATAGAATGACAGTGGAAGTGACATCTATCTTCTTGTTAAAATAGTTTGCCGAGAAGCCATCAGTTTTGAAGAACTGTTCAATGTCACTTTTAGAATGATGGTTGATTGTTTATTTTTGGAATGGAAGTAATTCGAATCTTCGGAAATGTCACCCAGAATGAAAAATTTGAGTAGAAAACAACAAGCAGTCAACTAATGACAGGAAAAAGCTTTCAGATACAGAAGACCACCCAACCACGAAATTCTCAATTATAGAAAACATGCTTTTTAGAAAAAAGTGCATTAATTTTAGATTCGAGGTCTTAGCTTTTTATAATTTGAAAGGTAAAGTAAATCATAAAATATTTCAAATATTAGTACTTATTGCTTATATATCAAATGGTGAAATGTAAAAAGTTTATGAAATAAGATCAGCAATATAAAATACAGAACTGCTACTCTTAAATGCTTATTTTATCTTATTTTTTTATGCGCATGAAGCCTTTTTCTGTTTTCTGATGCAAAAGTTATTTAGCAGTCAGTACTTTAGGTTATAAAATGACAAAATCATAATTTGAGTATTTAATAGCTTAAGAACGTTTTAGACAAAAGTTAGCAGCCTATAGATGCTTTATGAAGGTATGATTATTTAATGTCGCTGAAGATATAAATTAATGGTAAATTTTCAGTGATAAAAGGAATTGCATAAATAATTTTTTTTTTACACTTTTTTGTTTAAAATTGAAATATCTGGAACTCTAAGAAAGTTCATGCAGATGCAAACTCTATGTCAAATATATTGTTAACGTAAAAGAAAAAAAAACACGAAAGAAATATTTTATTACACAATTGATTTATATTTTTACATTATGCGGGCTCTGGAAGTTTCAGAATTGTTTCAGTAAAATCTTTTACTGAAACTATTGGTCTTATGCATTTAAACTAAATTTTAATATCTGGGCTTTAAATTTCTCTATGTGTGTCTGAACTAATTGTAAATAAGCATTGACACTACAATATGAAAGGTATATAAAAGAATCACATATTCAAATGGAAATTAATTTAATGTTCAACACATTATTTCAAAATCAGATTCATACTGATTTTTTTTAAATAAGGTGTAATTCTTTCTCAGTATGCTATTGCAACAAAAAGGAAATTAAATATGAAAAAAATTTTTATCGTACATCTGAATTTTTAAATTTTAAGAAGTTTGTTGTTAATTTCAATTAATATTAGAAAATGCTAAACCTGAAACTGTGATTGAAATATATACATATATATAAATATATATATATATATATAGAAAAAATTCCACAGTATTAATGTATATCAGTGGCGCACACAAGGGGGGGTCCTGGGGTTCCGGACCCTCGCCCCATGCCTTCGATTTTTTTCCGATTGATTATAATTTTAAGTATATAGCACGTAAAATTTAATTAAGTATTTGTTATTAATGATTAATTTCATTAATTAATGCTAATTATTTATTCAATAATTAGTTTTTTACTGTGTTTTGTTCCCGAAAATCGATAAAATCAAAAAGGAGCATGATATAAGAATGGTGAACTTTCGACTCCGGACCCCCCCACCCCCTTGAAAAATTCCTGTGTGCGCTACTGATGTATATAATAGGTAAAATAATATTAACTAAAACACATTTATAGAAATTGCCTATTAAATACTAAGAATTTCCCAATTTAAGACCACTCGATAATTTTTTAGTTTTCCATATTAAAAAAACAAACAATAAAATGAAAAGTGAACTATAACATACGCTGTATAATATGGTATGGAGTATGAAAAATAAAACCTACTTAATAAATTGGCTTTATTCAAAAATAAATAAAATATATTTTTTGTACGGCAGTAAAGAGAGAATATAACATTTATTAAAATTAAAAATCATTTTTTTAATAAAGTAGTTCTAATTATGGTTCACTTTTCCACAAGCAAAAGAAAATATCTTTAAAAAAAAATCTCCAGCAGCATACAAAACTGCGCCTTACAAGATGCACAAAGCAACGAGAAAACTATAATATCCCGTCCACCACATTTTTTCAATTCAAAAACTACATATATCCTTCAGCAGGAAGTGATATCATCTGGATCACAGACACATAGCCATAACTCCTCTTTTTAACCAGAATTTTTCATTCCTATCTCCCATGAGCACCCTTTTAGCTTATAATGTCACGCTTACTGTCAGAATCCACATCGATCTCAAAAGTGCGAAGAAAAAAAAAGCTCACGCAGTTAATTGCAGGACGTGCAGAAAAGTCTAGAGGTACCTCATCACTTATAATTTCTGATTAACGTCGCCCAAAACCCGATCCCCCCAAGAACATCCCCCGATGCACATACATCACCCCTGGCACACATAAATCCATCCATACCACCCCTCACTCCCCGGAAATTTCACTCTTCTAAGACTAAGCAGACTATCTGTTGAGTGTCACTGATACAAATGACTGAGAAACATTATTTTTCCCGCTTTTTTTCCCTCTTAGAGAGGTACATTGCCTATTTGGGCACAGAATGCGACGATTTTTGTTTCTAGAGGGAAACTTGATCTTTTCCAACCCTGCGAATTACGGAGAGGGTAAAAAAATGTACTTGGAAAGCAGAGGGGGATGTTCTGTAGGGGGTGTACCAAGCCGATGTTGGAACGAAATGAATTGCCGTGCGAGTGCAGAGCGTGTAAGCCTGCTCAGGTTATTGGCTTACCGTGTTTCGTCTTTTGCTGATAGATTTATGGGATGGGAAATCAGCATTATAGAGGTAGGAAAGAGAGGGAAAAAAAGATTTGTTCCTATGGGTTTTTACTTTACATCTGTTATAGTCTCTCGTATTTAGGTAGATTATTTCTACCTTACCCGGACTGGAGAGGATAGGGGGTATAATCCATTTTTATTCCAAAAGGGATTTTTTTCGTGCCAAGTCTGGCGTAATTTATTAGGACAGTTGTTCAGTTCTTCGAGAATCAGGTGTTCCGTGTCCTGGTCAGATTATAAAAAAAGGAAATTTATGTTTAAACCAAGACAGACATATTGCACAAAGACATTAAGGATGGGTATAAATTATTCCATTCGTTTACCATTTGGTTTGTTGAAAAAATAACATGCTGTGAAAAAAACCCCCCACTGAAATACCATTTGGATATTTGTAATCTTAGATAATCAGTAAATTGCATTTCAAGATCTGTAAAGCAGGATTACGTGGGGGTTTGCAGCCCGCTTTCAGGATACAGCTGTTCATACATTGAGTGATGTCCTCACAAGCGAAGGATAAAATTCCGTCATTGCATTTAAGGTATCCAACTACTTGCGGCAATTTTTTTTTAGTACATTTTAAGAAAAATATACTAAAACTAAGGAGAGAAAAAGAAATTATTATTACTAAAATGGGAAAAACAATTGATAAAAATTTACAAAAAATTACATAAACGAGGCCCATTCTGTACAAAATGTTTATGAACAAATTTTCAAATTTGATGTGTTGCTTTGATATTCATTTTTGAAATGACCTTCAGGATAAGAGAAATTTTAAATTTTACAAAAGCTAGAGTACTTAATCTTAGCTATTACATGAAATTGCTCAGAAAACAGTGAATATATTCACATAAGAGACTAAATTTTGTAATAAAACAGTGATTGTGTGTGTGTGTGTGTGTGTGATAAATCTGAAAGTTACAACACTTCTACTATTATACAGAACATACACAAAAAATTTCACATTCCTTTATTTTCAAAACTTTTTCAGCAATCGCTGTCCCCGTTTGAGCATTTTCAAAGAAACTCATTTCGAGTAAAACGCTTTTTAAAGTACCTCTACTAAAACACTTGTAGTTTTTGTTCTAGTGAATGAAAATTAATAAACTTGGTATTTTTATGAAGCTAATACGATGGCCTATAAAATAAAATCATAAGACATTTCTCAATTTTTGGTAAATTCACGATTTTAGATTAGTCGGATACCTTAACACTCATCAGTTGTGGTATAGGAAAAATATACAAATAAAGCCACTAAATGCCTTTAAAGATATTTCAAACCTGCGCATCTCCAGAATTCCCGAGACTAATAATGACATATGTACTACAAAAATCGAAGTTATAAGCAAATTATTTTATTTTATAAAGAATTAATGATAAAATTATCTGAAATTAAAATCATTTTAATATGAAGAATGCATTTATATGTATTTTTGTAATTTTTATTATTTTTAATTTTAAGTATCACTACTGCGAAATAAAGCGATATCTTAAAAACAAAGTACCGTAAAATCCGACGTATAACGCGCACTTTTAACACAAAAAATAAGATCGAAATTTACGGGTGCGCGTTATACGCCGGATATAAAAATGATAGCTTTAAAAAGTTTTAAAAAATGAGTGTAGAAAAAAAAAATTTGACTTCTAAATAGATCGAAATACATTTTATTTAAAAGAAATGGCATTCCTTATGAATTAAAATGGTTGTAGTTCTAGAAGTACACTATTTATTTCTATTTAGAATAATACCTTGAATAAATTACTTCAAAATATAATAGCAATGTGTTCGTACCATTTCAGGTTTATTCTTTAAAAAGGAGGTCCACTTTATCCGGCGAATATACTTAAAAATTTAAAATTGCAGCTTGAAAGTATAGGTGAGCGTTATATGCCGAATTTTACGGTATTTATTAAAAAGCACTATAAAGTCTATTAAGGCCATCATTTTTTTTATGTCAGTTAGACATGTTATATTTTATAACCTACTAATTTTATAAAAGTCGATGAGAAAATATATAACTTAGGTAACTAATTATCATATAATAATTATTATCTTGTTAATAGTTTTAAGATGCATTAATACAGCAGTACTTGTAGATTTGTCATGATTAATAGCTAAATATTAATTTTAGTCATTTAAATTTTTTTCGATTATATATATATAACTATATCACAATATATAGGGAGAAACAAAAAAAAATATCATCTATGTACAACGTTTAAAACACAACTATGCATCGTTAAGTAATGTAAAAATACAGAAATATAGATAATTTAATATGAATAGAAATTTTTGTTTTATTACTGAAAATTGTTGGATATTATACAAAAAAATAAATGTAGAGAAATTTTAGGAAATTATTTATGTTTGATGGTTAAAGCAAAGCTGTGCGTCTTATAAAAGAACTAATAATTAAAAAAATTCTCATTTTGAATTTGTATTTTATTTTATTTTCTTCATTTATGCATTCAACTAATTAAAAATTTAATGTTTTTAATAATTCGGTATGAGTTCCAACAAAATGAGGTGGAAGAAAGACGAAAAACACATACACACTTGCAAATATGTTTAAAATATTTACTGCTCTTTTTTAATAAAACTTGTTGTACATCTGTATGAATATGTTTCCTGCTTCCTCAGCAAAACTAGTATAAATATAAATATGTTTCAAGTAAATCATTTGCATCAAAGTTGAGACCTTTTTAACAATTTTGCTATTTACGAGAAAGAAAAATATTTTTAACCATCCAAAATTCATTTTATTTCAAATATAAAATAATTTCAAAACGCATTTTTAAAATCATTTCACAAAAAAATTTTCTTCCATTCATTCAAAATTTAAAATTTGTCAAAACAACGAACTAATTGAACTTTCTTGAACCTTAATAGATATTTATTTCAATAGAAGTTTAATAAATTTAAGGAATAAAAAAATTTTAACCTTGGGATTTCTTTAAGGTATCCGACTGGGTTCGGAGACAATTTTCAAAAATATAACTTAAATAATTATTTTATTGTTATTTTTTTAAATATGTTGCAAAACTATGAAAATACAGCAAGAATTTTTTGGAAGCTTATTTTGAGAAATTTGTACTAAAATATTACAAAAAATTGCTCTTTTGCTAACAACTCTAAGAAAATATAAATATTACAAAAATAAATAAAATGTTTGCAGGAATGCAATTATTTAACATTTATATATATAACTCTGCTTTATATTAAAAAAAGCTCAAATTCTACTGTAAAATTATGAAATACAGGTGTTCGAAATGAAACATCCCAGAATTTTCCTATGAAACTTTTTTTTTTCATATAAAATTACATTAAAAAATAACTTAATTGAAAAATTACCCTTAGCTTTTAGCAGAAAGCATTCATTTTAATACTAAGAACAAACTCAAAAATTTCATAAGAATATTTCATTTACTTTAAGAAATATCACTCTTACCGTTAAATATTTTTTATGTCCAAAAATAACATTCTTCAGAAAATTCAAAATAAAGTTTATATTTGCAATAAAACTTTTTAAAGATTTAGGAAGGTATTAAAACTCCCCAGATTTGTATGTTGTGCCTTTCTGAACCTCATACTTCAAACTTTTGCATTTTTGAAGGGTCTTTCTTTTTTTTCCGAGACCTTTTCTTATATGGCTTAGAATGCCTCGTAGAATCCACAATTTTCGTTTTTTCGAGGTACCAAGAATATCTTTTCATTTCAGAACATAATTTCATTTCTAACTTTTGAAGTAGAGGTAATAGACCAGCAAATCCAGAATCAAAAAGTATTATTGCGATATAATTTCTTAAACGGAGTGTTTGTAGCTTAACAAAATCGTCTTTCGGGATTATACTCCACACGACATTGTTAAGACTCTGATTGTAGTTCTGAGCTTTCCCGTGAAGACATTTTCTTAGGAGATTTTGATCGCAAAGTTAAATATAATTCTTTTTAATAGAATTAATAACTGAATTTGAAAAATTCGTTTGTTTTTCTTTCAACGTTTCTCCAACAAATTCTGCTCTCTGGAAATCTCTTCTTTTTTTACAGCATTGATTTTGTTTTGGCATGACAACTTTAATTTAATTAAAAATAATTATAACTCTATATAAAAGTACTAATAAAAAGTTAAAAAGAGATCTAACTTTGAACACAAACGATAAAAAATATCAACTCGTTTAAATCAAAACAAACATTGCAATCAGTTAACTGTTGCCTATTTGAAGGCCAAATATATCTATTAAAATATTTATAAAGTGAAATAAAGTTTACTAAACATAAAAAGAATTCGTAAAAATATTTTAAAAGAATAAAAATCTCATTTTGCCGGTGAAAAACAACCGAAAACACACACTTCCGGTTTCGATTTTGGCTTACTACCTCAAACAAAAACAGCTACAACTCTTTTTCTAATTGACTCAGAATTAAAAATATGATATTTTTAGAAAGCCTATTAAACGGGCTACAAAAATAGACTATAAAAGAAATTTTGATTTTTCTTTTGATGAAAATGATGATTTTAAACCAGTCGGTACCTTAAAAATGACAGGCTCGCAAAATTCTACAAAACTATATATCGCACGCGTTCGATACTACCTTCTCTTCGATGATGGTATTTGCTATAGTCTACTTTTCTTCATCTCTCTATCTTTAAGGAAAAAAATGGAACAGATTGTGCTGACTTCCCGTATTTTTCCACCCCTATTCCGAGCCGCAAAGGCTCGGGGCAATCACTCCCTACAAAACCCCAACCACGAAAAAAAAGAGGGAGAGAGAGAGAGAGAAGGAAAAGGTTTCGAAACTTTATTTCCCCCAATTTTTCGAAACTTTTCCTTACATTTGATAAAGTAGGCCCCGGGGCTACATTGCTCAACCTTAGCCCCCTAACTTCCTCTGAAGGTCACATCTGCGGCCATATCAATAAAGCCCCTTTTCCGTTACGGTCAAAGGTAATTTATGGAATTCAGAATGCTTTCATATCGCCGTTATATCCTCGGAAAGTGTTCTTAATATTTTTCGCTGTCGAATCTAAGATTAAAGTAAGAAAATACTCATCGAATGGTCGGGTTTTGTTACGTTTGTCTGGATTGCTAAGTTTTATTTTTTTGGAAAGAAAATTTCGTGACTTAAATAAAAAAAATGGTTTCCTTTTATGTTATATTTATTATCTCGTTTTTCTAAGCTTGTCTCACTATCTAGGTAACAAAATAGCAGGCATAAAATATAAGCTACGTATTTCACTTTGAACATATTGTTTGATATAAAATTAAATGCTATAACTTAGAGATCACATTCGTTAAAATAATGTGTAATATCTGTATGCCTATTTTACCTTTACTATATTCATGGCACATCAAAATGAAATTATATTTGGTATTTTAAAACATAACTTAAATTATATATTGAATAAGAAATTGGCTGTAATAAATTTAGTTAGTATTCAGAAACAGTGGCGCACACAAGGGGGGGGGGGGCCGGGGGGGTGGGGCCCCCCCCCCCAAAGCCCTTGTTTTTTTTTGATATTGATTAAAATTTTAAGTTTACAGTACGTAAAATTTAATTAAGTATTTGCTATATTAATGATTAATTTTATTAATAAATGTTAATTATTTATTCAATAATTAGTTTTTTATTGTGTTTTGTGCCCGAAAATCGACAAAATCAGAAGGAGCATAATACAAGAATGGAGAACTTTCGCACCCCGCGCCCCCCCCCCCCTTGAAAAATTCCTGTGTGCGCTGCTGTTCAGAAAACATGTATAATTTAAGAAACAAATGTTACATACTAATCATTAAAAGTATAAACTCAGTCAAAAAGTTGTAAACTAAAATAAATATTTATTCTAACAGTTCATTGTTTTTTTTTAGATTCTGGAATCTATAAGAATCTATTTTTAAAAAACTAGGATGAATAGTTTTAATTTAACTTCAATGCAAATTTGGAAGTAGATACTCAATTACACAAGAATCAATAATAACATAAAATAAATTGGAACCACCCAGATTTGAAGTGAGAGTAAGACAAATAATTTGAAATTATTTTTGTTCTTATAACGAAGTTTAGAAGCAGATAATTGCAGATTATTGTTTTAAAGAAAAGGAAATGAATGAAATTTGAAAAGGATGTCTAAATAACGATTATAAAACTTCGAAAAAGTAAGCTACAAGATTACTTTTAATATCATAGCTTCTTTAGCATAGTAATCTTATGTTTTTCCATATTCTCGTATAATTCATATGCACGTAGTTCTTACTTTTTTTTTTAATCTAATTTATTATTATTAATTTTACAATACACATTTTTCTTTAGTCTTTAATACATGTGCTACCCCCAATGTAAATTTGTTTCAGAATTCACATTAAAATTTCAATTTGTTTAATACAGTAGAATCACTTAATTTTAATTGCTGATTTTCTGTATTTACAATCAACGAACTATATCAAATTATTATTATCTAAGTTCGTTTAATAAATTTTGCAAAAAAGAGTTTTTTAAATAGTTTTACGAAATAAATTTATGCACTTAATTTCAAAACAATATTTCAGTTCTAAAAAAATTAAGAATGTTAGTTATGTAACTGTAAACATTAATTTTGAAATTTTAATCGATTATATATAACTAATTTGATACATTTTTTTTTGAAAAAAAATATTCGTAATTCCTATACATAACAAATAAATATATTAAGACTGGGTGTGCATTTACAATGAAGGATACAAGTTAGACTACAGGATCCACACATTACAAAAAGATGGAATATGTACTGTAAGTTTATTTAATTTACATCTGAAAATGTTATTTAATTACTTCAAAATTATATGCAAATTATTTAAATAGAATGTAAAATATTTTACAACTCCAAATAAACTTTATAAACATACATGCTTGTCAATATGCATTTCCATTTTAATAAAATAACCTTTTAAAAAGTTTATTTTTTTTAACTTTCAGAATATTTGTTTTCTTTTTATTAAGGTCTTTTATTTTATAAAAAAAAATTATATTCAGTTACGTAATGGATGAAGTAGACGCAAGATATTTTAACAGAAATTTGTGTTGTTAGAGAATTCGCTCAAAATAGAAACAAAATATGAAAAGTGTTCAATTTTTTTTGCACAAACCTGTGAAGAACCGAAAAAATAGATGTAATATCATAAATATAAAAACAATCCAAAAGAAGAATGGCAAGTTAAAAACCTTTGCTAACAAAGGTTTTCTTGGAATAAAAAAAAGTCTGCTAAACTAAATAATTTTAAACTAAATATTGCCCCCAATTCTTCATATTACATAAATAAAATTAACTTATTTATAATCCACATACATTCATATACGCATATCAATAGTATGTGGAGTATGTTTTAGAATCAAATAACTCGTAAATTTCAGACACAGACTCTTAATACCATAATTCCACGTTCCATATTCATATCTCAGAACATTCCAATTTTATACGCTGAATAATTTCATAGGCGAATCACTTAAATGCTCACCTCAGTGGTGAGTAGTACAAAATGCATTATTCTGAGACCTGTGTCTCCTGCTCTCGGTACGTTTCTTTCTTGCGTTGCATTGTGGGTAATCACGCATCAATTCGCGAGGGGATAAGGGATAGAACCACAAGGCGAACGAGAATGATTCAATCTCATCCATGGATAGAATCCATCCTAATCGAAAGAATGCATAAAAAATATAAATCGGCCACAGCTGCAATTTTGGGCCCAGTGGACCAAAAATAAGGGAGGGAGGGAACCAAAGTTTCAAATCAAATTCTTTGAGAGGGGATATAGGTTGTGACCTGAAAATTTAAGCGGATGTTTTTCTCTTCTTTTTTTTTAACCCTAAACTCTTGGTGAAGAATCCGATTCTTTTATTAATATTGTTCCATTTTTTTTTCAGATGGAACATTATCGGAGTTGCGTTTTAATATCGAATGATATTTATTGCATTGAAAATTCCATAGAAGGGAAATGAGAAAAGACTTACGGTTGTATATCTCGTTTTTTATTTAATTAAAAAAATGAATAAAATAATTGCTACAATTTTATTAACTTATAGTACACAATATATTTCAAATATAATAAAAATTTTCTTAAGATATCTCTCCTTTGTTCCTCTTTTATTTTCCTAATCTCTTTCTCCTCTCTCTAACTCTCTCTCTTTCTCTCTCTAGTCCCTCTCTCTCTCTCTAATCTCTATCTAACTCTCTCTCTCTTTCTCGAGTCACTCTCTCTAGTCTCTCTTTCTCGAGTCACTCTCTCTAGTCTCTTTCTTTTTGGTCACTCTCTCTCTCTCTCTTTCTCTCTCTCTCTCTAGTCTCTCTCTCTTTCTTCCTCTCTTTCTTCCTCTCTTTTTCTCTCTCTTTAGTCTCTCTTTCTCTTTTACTCTCTTTCTAATCTCTCTCAAGAAAAAAGCTGAATCACAAGAGAAAAAGTTCGTTATATAGAAAATGCACTTCGCTATTTGGAGGTAATTTTAAGAAAAAAATCGTGAAATGTCTTTGGTTCCAGGAAATAATTCGCTATATAGAGGTTCGTAATATGGAGGTTCGACTGTAGTTTCAAAATGTATTGTAATCTATACTTAATTATATTAAAGAAATATATATCCTAGACGATGCAGCACAGAAAGTAGGTATTATTTTTAAGAACTGTTAGGAGCTTTGATTGTGAACGTCGACTCATCTCAGAATAATTTATTCTGACATTTTAAAACAGAGTGGCAGAGATAGCAAATGCACTCGATAAATGACTCCTTGAATTAATTCATAATAAATTTAATCACGACAACCAGTATTATTACAGTAGTGTTACAGCCAGTCGGGTATTATGGAATTCTAGATATTCCCTAATACCCGACGTGTAGCAATGAATCGTCCCACTATGATGCATCATTAAATTCCTACTATTAGCTCACACTCTCTATTTATTTATTTATTTATCTTGGTAGAATTAAATACATTTTAAAGCACTCAATTGAGCTGAAATTTTATACACATGACTATTTTGGATGACAATATAATAATTTAACTATAATTAATAAAAATTAATTGATTAAAACTAATTATTTAAATAATCACAAATACAGCCACGTTGGCATCATTTTGGGCGACTTAGTTACCCTTTTGGTGACTTGAACTAAAATTTTACATACACGATTGTTTTGGATGACAATACGATACTTTAATGATAATTAAT
>BMAV01016262.1:173883-185831 GCA_019973955.1 Trichonephila inaurata madagascariensis | reverse complement strand
CAAAAAGTACACAGGAAACAATAATATGTCAAAGAAGTCAGATTTTTTAAATATAGACAGCAAATATTACTTAAAATACAACAAAGGTGTTAAACTCAGAGGCTAATTTGGGCCAAATAAACAAAGTTTAACTAAAGGTGGGCTGCAAAGTAAATCAAAATTCAAAATGAAACGTAGATTTATTTCGAATAATACATTATAATAAACATATATAAAAGAGCATGTAAAATTTAATATGTACCTCCTGAGACTTGACATCTTTTCTCTACTACTATCTTTCCTATTTCAGGAAAAATTTTGATATTTTATTATATATTATTGTGTGTCAATATGTTGACCGGGCCGCGCAAAAACGCTCATTGTTGGCCACATGCGGCCCGCGGACCACGAGTTTGACACACCTGAAGTAGAAGAAAATAGGAAGGTTTATGCGAAGACTTCAGTTTAGTTACGGTATAACAACTTCCGGTTGATTATTTTATTTTGTTTCATTTTACTTGTTCATTTAAAATCACTTCACTCGCATTAAATTGTTCACAATTCGATTTCTACATTTCATGACTTCGAAATAAGAGCAGCTTTAAAGAGCTAATATTTCAAATATTTATTATATTCACAAAATCTCCAAAATTTTAACGTATAAAATTTGAAATAACTCGATTAAATCTCCTTAACCCTGTACTTTATAATTAATGCTTCTTCATTCTTAAGCTTTCCTTATTTACTAAATGAAATCAAAGTATAATAATTCGCATTTTCTCTCGCAAGAATATCTGAATTAACAAAACTAAATTCCCCCCCCCCTTGCTTCAAACAGATATATTCCTCTCTATACACACCTACAATCCTTTTGTTCCAAAATATGAAAGCACAGCATAAAATTCCTTTCTCCGTTCCACCAAAAAGGAAGGGACAAAAAAAATCTAAAAATACAACGACGATATCAGTCACATACAGCAGGAAAAAAAAAGAGAATTTCCACACCACATAATTCATTCAAACCCTCACCACCATAACAAAAAAACAACAAAACCTTAAAACCAGAACGAAAGGCATGGAAGATAACGTTAAAACTCTTTTCACCGCAGGAAACCACTGTTGACTTTGTGCACACACAAGAACAAAGGAGTCCTATTCCCACAGCGATGCGAAAGAGGACACCAGCTCTTTTCTAAACACACGGATGAAAAGATAGAGGGGGGAGGGAATATTGATAACTGTCCTCAACTCCTGGCGGACCTTAAGCGATTCACGTACTGGTGGTTCCAAAGGAAGGGGGGTTTAATCTCTTTGGTACAGAAAGGGTACATAACTTTTGCATTTTGGCGAGGTACTAGAAGTGCTGTTTCAGGCTGCGGCACTTATTAAAAGCCATTGCAGAAGCCTCTTTGGGTTGGTGGTTGAGGAGGTGCCATTCGGTGCCAATAAGGCATGCATCGGGTGATTTTCAGAGCAAGGAGTGGTCTTTTGTTTGTGGGAAGAGTGCTTAGTCGTTAATGAAGCAAACGCCCCTGTGCATCTGAAAGTTGTTACCACTGAGGGATCTGGATTCCCTGAACTGATTGGTGGGTGACTGTTCGAGGACATGACAGATTGAATTGTGTTTTCTGTTTCCTTGTGATGGAGATTTATTAAAGTTGAGAATGTATTTTTAAGGTATCCGACTACGTTCGGAACCGTGATTTTGTAAAAGCGTAAAAATGAATCATTTTCATGATATTTAGTGTCACTTAGATTAGAATACATGTATAAAATAGTTTTAAGAACATTTTGACAAAAAAAAATTATTTAAACACAATATTTTGGCAAAAAAATAACTTAGAATAATCTTTTTTCAAAATGTTCTCCTTTTGTGAAAAATGCTTCTATTATAATATTATTTTACCTGTATATAGTTCAGACCTCTCTACAGAGGCTCAACTAGAATTTTTGAAATATATAGCTTAGAAGGGGGTTTATCCATATTTTACGACAACAGAGGGGAGCAATTTTAAGAAAAAAACGCCAATAATTATTTCAATGGGTGGTAACTCTGAAAATAATGTGAATTTTTCAAAAATTCTAGTTGAGCCTCTGTAGAGAGGGCTGAGCTATATACAAGCAAAATATTATTATAATAGATGCATTTTTTTACAAAAGGAGCACATTTTGAAAAAAAAGATTATTCTAAGTTAATTTTTTGCCAAAATATTGTATTTAAATAAATTTTTTTTTGTCAAAATGTCCTTAAAACAATTTTATGCATGTATTCTAATTTGAGTGACAATAAATATCATGAAAATGATCAATTTATGTCCTTTTTTAAAATCATGGTTCCGTACTTAGTCGGATAACTTAAATCTTGCATATTTTTATCTTGTTATTTATAATATTTATTGAAAGTTTAATATTATTTTTTTTTTAGTTTTTGAATCAATATTTTTCTCTTAGAAGATGAGAGAAATGTCAGAAATAAAATAATCGAAAAAATTATTCATTTGTGATAATTGAGTTGAAGTGACACACACACACAAAAAATAAATAAATAAATAAAATTTTCAATTTTTTATGCAAATTCCTGAAAGAATTCATTAGCGATGATTGAGGGTGAACTGATACACACAAAAATAGAATATTCAGTTTTTATGCCTTAAAAATTCCAGGAAACTCTTGATAATAATCTTTGATATATTTTAACTATGGATTGTGAGAGACGGCTATTTGTGGCACAATAAATGTGAAGTTCTGTAATAAAAATTTGAATTTTTTTAAGGAATATATTTATACGAGACCAAAACCTATTCATTTTGAAAATTCATAAAAAAATGGCTGCTGATGATATTTTGAATAATATGACAGATTTTAAATATATATTTATCACATGGATATATAATTAAAATTGTATTACTTATTTTGGGCTCAAAATCACATAAAATAACTCTCAAATGTTTTTAAGAAACATGATGCAATGTAAACAATTGCAACATCTAAATGTTACAACGTAAATTAGAACAATGTAAATCAAACAAACACGATATAAATTACAAACAGATTAATGACTCCTTTTTAAAATATTAAAATAAATAAAATCATCGAATTATTATAATTGTTGATTTATTAAAATTCTTGTAAATTATTAAAATGATTTAATTGTTAAATTACTTACAGTTTAATCAAAATTATTTATTTTTTAACATTTATTAATTGTACAAATATTTAAAATGCAATGATAGCACTCCAAATTAAAATTAATATAAATAAAAAAAATTGACTTTTAAATGCTTTATGATATTAATTTGCATTGTAGTGTCAGAAATACACATAAAAAACAGCAGATATCAGTATTAAAAGCAAATTCATATGGAGAAAGCATATCCCACAATAAGTAAGAGATAGATTGATAGATAGATATTATAACGCACACTTCTGTTTATTATATTCAAAACCTTTCCTCTCAAATAGACTTTTTGCCCGATACAGAATTGAGGGTTCCTAGAAACCCATATGACCGTGAAACCCATATTTCCGCAGATTTCCGTAGTATATTCTACTCAAACAACGCATTTTGAGTGAAGTAGTCACAGAATTTTATTCACTAAAAAATTTCATGTGTGTGCTTTTCATGGGAACGTTTGTGTGTGCTTGTGTATGTGTATGTGTATGTTTGTATTTGTGTTTGTGTTGGTGTTTGTATGTTTGTGTTTATGCGTTTGTGTGCGTGTGTGAGTGTGTGAAAATCCATATACAATGAAATTTAAACCTATCACCTTTCACATTCGTTAAATTTTTTACCGGTGACTAAACTAAAATTTTTAATCTTATTTTAAATATTGATTTAAGCTAATTAGAATACATTTTGCTGAATCTGAGCAATGTCAACTACATCAAATTAAAAAATTCTAATATTTTATTTCTGAATATTTATAATTTTCATTTCTAAAATTATGAAACAAAATGTTTCTCCATTATTTCATTAAAATCATTCCCTGACCTGTTCGTTTTTAATTCTTTTATTCAATCAATAGCAACTCACAGACAAATTTTCATCTAGTCACCCACAAAGTTTAAATGTTTGTTCCCACCTCTGAGATATTTCTCTCTCCACAGTTATCTTAATTCCAACAATAATTGGAAATCATCCCCAATTCCATTCCACTCTTCCTTCAACCCTCAAGAACCCTATCCCATTTCTTCCTCAACACACCCCGAAGTTCTATTAAGGAAACAGCCATTGTTAGGTTCTTGTCAGAACTGTCTGCACAGTAGGTACATCGAGAAAACAAGAAAAGGAAAAAAATAAAGAAAAAAGTAGCACACTCGGATAAAATCCCTTTCCGTCATTTTCTGAAGACATCCTCTCCAACCCGTCCTAAGAAGACGGCGGAAAAAGTGGCGGCACTCCAATTTCTCTACCTGCCCCTACGGGTCACAAGGCCCTCCAGAATAACTTATTGTCTTTATTGATTCGGAAAACAATAGTTTCTCTGAGAATGTCTTGAGGAGATGGAACTGCAAAACGATATGTAAAAGTTATACGGAGGGAATATGCATAAAGGGCCTTTGTTCCCTGAACCCTCCAGAGCAAGGAATGATAATGGGTGTTCCACTGGAGTTAATGTTCCAGTGATGAAAGGGATTTCCGACAGATTGTTGCCTTCTGAGAATTCCTGTTTGGGGAAAAGTAGAAGAAAAATGTAACATTAGCTTCGTTGACAATGGATTGTATTAAAAGTCAACAATACTCATTTAAAGGTGCTGGGGAATTAAACTACAGCATCAAAGGGGTGTAATGAAAGGCGGAAGATTTGCATTAGTCGGAGAGTTATCAATAGTTAGAACTTAATAAGTCAAACATATCTTATTTATGGGAGATACATTAGAATATTACTGTTAGAATATGTCTGCATAGATGGGTGGCGATGCTATCCAAATCTGATTTTAAAGCCCTTATCCGATTGCCTATGCGTGTGTGTGTTAAAAAATATTAAGGATAAATTAGCAGAGGTTTGTCCTTAGATATAGGAGAGCCGGATATTAAATAATAGTATGGTAATATGGAATACTAAGGTTTTAATTACGTTTGCAGCTGCTATGTGTGGGAAAATCTAGAACTAATAAAGAAAGACTCTCATGATGAAAGTAGTGAGAGTTGACCACTTGCTGTTGCCATACCACTCACTACAAAACAGTGCGTTTTGCGATTTTCAAAAGTTTTTGCAGGTAAGTTTTCAAGCATTTTAACATGTGACTTGAACATTTAAGTCAAGCATAATGTATATAAAAAGAATAGTAGTTTGAAATACTGTGGTTGTTTTGTTACTGACAATGTTTTGTCCTCCAGTTTAAAGGTTCAGTTTCCAAGATGGTGTGTCGGGTACCTAGTATTCCATAATACCAGGTGTTAGTAGAGAAAGGTTATATTTGTGACTGTTGTAAATATATACTTCAAGTATTCTTAAAAATATGGCTTTTATATTTAAAAATAACTATGTTTTGTAAAGTTTTAATTAGTTTTCCAATGGTTTGAACCAACTATTCTATATTCTACCCGACTATTCCAAAATACTCTCCATTTATCATTTTTTTCAGAATAATTTTTTATAACAAAAAAATAATAAATTTTATTTTTTTGATAAGTGATAATTGATTACAAACCTTTATAGTATATATCCATGATAAATATGGAGATTTTTAACAAAAACCAGTACAGTTTTTTTAAAAATATAAGTCGTATTCCGTAATATCCGACTCTCGTCTATATTTTGACAATCGTTATAGTTACTGTTATTTCGATACTTTCATAGATTTACAATTTCATGTGAATGAGTAATGTATTTTGTGTTACTTTGATAAACCAATTTAAAGAAAATTTTCCATTAAGTGATAAAATAACTGAATTACTATCATCCTCCATTCTTATTTCAAGTAAAATATATGGGTATACTGTGATTTTTATTTCACCCTCCTTTGATTTGACTAATTGCAAGTTTTAAATTCTCTTGATCACAGTTTACATTCAGTCTCATAATCATAACTTATAATAGAAATAAGTCCTTTTAATATTTTTTTAATTAACATCCATTATCTTATTATATATTATAAACTGATGCAAACCAAAGTTGAAATTTCCTACTGATTATACTAAATCATATTTAAAAATTTATATCTATTAACCCTTACGGGAGAGCTAAGAGTAAATATTAGTATGTAACTGTTTATTTTTGTTTATTTAGACGTAAAATAAATAAAAATCACAAAAAAAACCCACAAAAAAATACTTTCTAATGTATAGAGTTTTTTTTTTTAGTCATTGTGTCAATTCAATTTTGATCAAAGGGTTTCAAATTCAGACAAAATTCAAATTCAAAATAGTTAAGGCATTTTCTTTCATTTATGCAAATGAACTTTATTATTGCTCAAAATTATCTTACCGAAGAACATAAAACATGTAAAAAACTCACTAATGTACAATTACATAAAACAGTATACCAAAATAAGTTATACGAAGAAGAATACAGCCCACTAATATTTTATCACTGGCACCAATTGATTTGACAGTTCTTTAGTTTTCTAAGTGTACAAGTTTAAGAAACAGCATTTGGCATACGTTCTTTTTTTATATTCTTTATAAAAAAAAATGCAGATAAGGTTATAATTAAATATAGCCCTCCCCAATTTTAAAATAGAGGGAAATTTAATCTTTAAGAAGCTAGCCAGATTTTAACTTATTGCCACAATAACTATTTGTTCTCGTAGTCATAAAAACCAACATTGTTCCACAATACATACATAACTAAATGAGAAGAATCAAAATTGAAATAGGAAACTGGTGGACAAAGTTGAATCAAAGAAAATATGCAACCAATTCCACTGCACACCCTAAAAAAACGCGAGTCAATCAAGGTCTTATCACACGTATACGTATTTAGAGCAATTTTAGTTGAAAGCAACTATTCTGAGCAATTCCTACCCAGTTGCCACAGCAACGGCTCCGAACAACTTTTTTCCCAGTGAGCTGAAAGAATTGTTCGAAATAAAAATTGCTTGAAATTCCACCCAGTGGTGCACACAAGGGGGGTCCTGGGGGTCCGGACCCTACCCCAAAGCCTTGATTTTTTTCCGATTGGTTATAATTCTAAGTATATAATACGTAAAATTTAATTAAATATTTGTTATTAATGATTAATTTTATTAATTAATGCTAATTATTTGATCAATAATTAGTTTTTTTACTGTGTTTTGTTCCTGTAAATAGACAAAATCAAAAATAGCATGATACAAGAATGGTGACCTTTCAACCCCGGACCCTCCCCTCCTTGAAAAATTCCTGTGTGCGCTACTGATTCCACCCAATGGGGTTCTTTGGCTCCCTACGTCATAAACAAGGTGGAAACATTCGGCTTCGTCAAACGCATCAGAAATGGCGTATAATATTTGAATGGTGTATAATATTTTAATGGTGTTTGATATTTTAAACAGAATGGTGCTCTACTTTTGTTCTGTTTCTACCATCAACAAAAGTGAAAGCGAAATAAAAGACATAATATTGGATCTTCATTTTCCGAAGCAAAAAAAATTGGCGAGTAGTTTTTTAATATGAAGAGATAGGGCTTGGCTGACGCCAGAGCGTATCCTTTTCTTTATGGTAACCCTTCACTCTCAGAGCTCCTTGAAAAATTTCCCGAAACGGTTGTTCCAAATATGTGTGTGTGATAAGATCTTTAGTATAACCCCTTAGTCAACAACTCCTTGTAACAAAAAAAAACAATAATTTTTGAATAAAGTGAAGAGGACTTTTAGACATCTTTCACTTTATATCTAATAATTTCTTTATATTCCAAACCACAACTGAATTTGCCCTGACTTCTAAATGTTCCATAAAACACAAATATTGAGCCAAAACGTTATCACTCTTACGTATACAGGAAAATTTCGTGCTATCCTTATTTCGCAAATAGCAGTTAAAAGAAAAATGCATCTATATCACCCCCGAACCAGCTCATTAACCATTGGTCATCCAATATTTCTTCGCATGTTGCTGTAAGGAAAAGTATCAAAGAAACCAGACATTATACATAAATCGTGGTAGTTTCCGTTTAATGGTGTGGAAAGGGGGACGTTATTGTGGTCAGCGGATGTTGCGAGGGTCAATGGAAGGGTTTGTTCGCTGGACATTAAGGGAATTTAGTGTCCTTATTCACATGTAATGACTTCAATAACTACCTTTTCGTAAATGTTATTGCTAGGACACTTTTTTTGGTAGAAATCTGTCGAGTGAGATATGTTTTTATTGAAATGTATTTTTATGGAATGGATGTAACAGCATTTCAGAAAAGAAAAGAAGTGAAATAATTTCGGCAAAGTATTTTCGTTTTATTGTAACTGTGTTGAGTTAATGCTGATTATATATATAATGCTATAAGTATATACAGTGAAAATTGTTTAACACCAAACTGAGGGGGCTGAAATATTTGTGTGTGTGTGTGTAAAAGGATATTGCAAGAAAAAAACATACATTCAACAAATATAGTTGATTAGAGTACGTTTTTATTTACATGGATGAGTATATATGCATGTACTTTATAAAAATCAATGAAACAAAAACATTCGCAAAAAAATGAAAAGAAATTTAACACAAGATTTTCAAGTTTCTTGCAAAACGAAATATTTACTGAGTTTTTGGAAAATTATGTGATATTTTTCTTTGCAATGTCTTTTTTAGCATCAAATTCTCTGCAAATTGTTCAGTATCGTCCATTCTTTTATTTATTTCACCACATTGGAATGTGTGCCTAAATAACTACGCATACTTTTCATGACTTATTTACATTTCATTTCCTTTTTATCAACAGAATCTACATCAATGATATTTTTTGAGCTTTAAGAAAACTACAAAATGTCTTTGTGTGACATAATTGGGGATGTGCACGCATTATCATCATCTGCTACAACGAATTTTTCCGATAATGCATTCGGGAAATCCAATAATACAAAAACTTTCTCAAAAATTTCATTAAGTGTCTGGTGTTTTCCGTATTTTCTTCAATGCCAAAAGAGAAATCTTTTCATATTAAGCGATTTTCGTTTCGTGTTAAGAGAAAAAGTGCATGAAAATACATAGAAGTGTGTTGGGTCCGTTGTATTATTTCGCCTTAACCGATATTTCGTCTTAAGCGTTTTCGCGTTAAACGTATTCCACTGTATACAGGGTGCGGCAAAAAAAAAAAAACGGACAAACAATATTTTGTGTAACTTTATAAAAAAATTAAGAAATTAACAAAATATAACAAAAATAATACTAAGAGTTCACTCATACTAATAAATAAATTTAACTGGTTTCAAAATGACCGCCGTTTGCAGCAATGCACAGGCGCAAACGCTTACAATAAGTTTCAACAATGGACCTCAAGTCTTTTATCTTTAATGTACCCCATTTCCGAAGGAGTGATTGCTTTAGAGTGTCCAAAGTTTTATGTGGTTTAGTGCAGGCCCTGGACTCTAAAATGGACCATACACTGTAATCCATGGGATTGACAGCCGGAGAGTAGCATGGTCTTTCTTCAGATGATATCATGTCTGGAAAATTCGCTTTGTACCACTCTTGTGTCTTTTTGGCCTTTCAAATTGGTACAGGGTCTTGTTGAAGCGTCCAATTTTCATTTCCGAAATGATTTTGGTCCCAAGGAAGTACAACATCTCAAATAATCTCCCTCTGGTACACTTTTTGATTGATTTTAACGCCCTTCTTTAATTTCCCCAAATGTATATTCAATTTAAATACTCCTATGTCTTAGGTAATATTAACCATATAAGATATTTTCGAAGCAACTTTCACAAAAGTCATTTTTAAGACGCTTTTATTAAGCATTGATCCATAGTGCTGCACCAGTGCCACTGATAAGCAAAAAAAAAAATGTCTATTGTGGTATTGCCTGGCCTACCACGAAATTTGCTATCAAACGAAGGGTGAGTGTAAAGACATTAGTGGGCATTGGAGTCAACTACTGTGCACCAACGTTCTATTTTTCTTCAACTATACTATGCTTTCGAGAAATAGGGACCTATTTTGATTTTTCAATAACTATTTAAAATTCGACATATTTATTTGTCTTTGAGAAATTCGGAAAAAATTTTACTTGATTGATAGAACTATATGCGTTCTACGGTCGCCCCTTGTTTGGGCCCCCTGAATTAGAATTTAGTATTTCACTCAGATCTTGATATGAATTTCGGTAAAAATTAATTAATATTTAAGGACTCACGTTTTAGCATAGATAAAGCTAAGCCTTCTTTTTTTTTTAGCTTCAACAAAGAGATTAGTAACATATATACTATCTCAAATAATTGCAAAGTTTTGTCTTTTATACGTAATTAAAATGCATACAATATACTAAGATATCTATTTGTCTTGCTTAACGGATATTTATCTCACACTCTCTTTGTTATTGTTTATGAGACAGATTTCCATTTACACCAGGAGAAATAGAGAAACAAGAGAAAATTAAATCATCTTATTTAATCATTAATTCCTATTTTCCCTTTCGAAAGTCAGCACATTTTACAAATTAAAGACAAACAAAAACTAAGGACCTTGAATTTAAAGGGATTAGGTTCAAAAATTTAAAAGGGCTAAAAAAAAGAAAAAAGAAAAAACAGCAGGGGGAGGACTAAAGTTCTTCACAAGAAATAAAAATCAATGTTCACTTGAAACAAAACAAACAACATTAGGGGTTTTAACAAAGTTATACGAGTGCTTGTTGAAGTTTGAAAACAGTCCAACTCAAACGTAGAGGGAAGTTTCGCTCTTCTTTTTTTTAAAGAGAAAAACAAATAAAATAAATTGGAAAAAGAAATAACGCAAGAAAAATATCAGCGGCGAGAAGTCCAGCAATTGGAGAAGAAATCGTCGCAATGCTCCTTTTTTTTTACTTGTCTTTTCATCTCATCAATTAACGTTGCGAGTTCTGAAACAACGCAAATTGTGTTGTATTACACAGAAAAACTTTAAAATTGGGAAATACACACACACACACACAGAGAACCTACCTGACAATCAGGATAAACCCGCGAAAAAAATGAGTACTGGTGTGAAGTCATCCTAGGAGGCTTTTAAATAACAAAATAAAGCAGTTTCGAAAAACAAGATAACTCTTATTGAAAGCATTTTGTATTTCAAAGAGCAAATATATGCAATAATAATTTAACCTTTCAAAACTGTTATAGTCATCAAATACACTACATAACGTAAAATGTGACCCATCAAGGTGTTATCCGAAGGGATAACTGTTGGGATAATAGGTAAGTGGATAATGGGGTGTGTCACTTAACTTTTGCTTATCCTTTTATCAAGGAAAACCAACTTTATAAAAGCCACTATTAAAACGTACTGGAGATTTAAAATGTTGCATGCCTTGATCATCTGGATCACAGTTCGATTCATCTGTAATGCACTAGCCGCTGGAGAACCGAAATTGATGAAATAGCTCTAAAAGAGCTCACCGCGTAGAGCAGAAGAAAATCATATTTGTGCTTGGGCAAATCACGGTGATCTCTGATAGTTCTTTTGGAGCCATTTGATCAATTTTGGTAAACGATTTTACAAACCAGACTAAACAGAGCCCTACAAGTTTCTAGATCTAAGCGTGTGATGTTCGAAGTGAACGTAAATCCTTTCTTATTCTCTGCAACAATTAAAAATCATATCGCGAAATGCCTTGAGCAGTATCGACCAGCAACAGAGTGTCGGATGTTTGGGTCATCTGAATCACAGTTCGATTCAATTTTTAACTGTTACCAGCAACGGTGGCACCGAATGCAGAAGTGTGTGAATACTGAAGGGGACTAATTTGAGAGTGATAATGTCATGGAGAACTAATTCTGTAAGTATAATGATTTATTGGTCCAGTCTTGTTTTTGTGTATGTGTGTGTGTCACACCTCGTATATTACAATAGCATCTTAAGTAAATAT
>BMAV01016262.1:116305-144190 GCA_019973955.1 Trichonephila inaurata madagascariensis | reverse complement strand
TATATATATATATATATATATATATATATATATATATATATATATATCTTGTAAAATTTTCAATCGTTTATAAAATACTTTCTATTCATCCTTTCATGTTCAAATCCCTTTTTTAAAACTTTTAGTGGATGGCACTTGACGTTAATACAGTTTTTTCAAATATTAATTCATTAATTAAATTAAAAATTAATAAATAGTAACAAACAAAAATAATAGTGCAACGTATATACAAAAAGGAAACTCGTTCGTTGTGTCATTGGACTTCTAATCAAAAGCAGCTTGTGGGAACGAATCCCACCTGGCTTGGCCTAATTTTGAAAATGTGGTTTGTTTTTTACTGTACTATTTTATTAGAATAATTAAATTTAATGAATGAATAAATAATAACAAATAAAAGCAAATAGTCCAACACCCTATATAGGAAGGAAAATGGAAAATTGCAAGAAAAATCGCTTTCTCTATTTTGTCACTTAATATTTTGATCCTGTCATATGTATATACATATTTATATTAATTGTAACTATTTAATAAAAAGTAGCTAAAATAAAATCTTCTTTGTTGACCTAAGTAGGAATTGACTTGATTTGTATATATATATATATATATATGTTACTTGTTTCCTTTCTGTTAGGAATTTTGGCTGAATATTGATTCATCCCAGAATATTTTATTTTAAACATTTAGAAATATAAGGAAAGAGACAGTAAATGTATTCGACAAAAGACTTCTTGAATTAAATTACAATAAATTTAATTTTTTGCATCATAGTTTTTCAATTGATTGATGAGTGATTCTGTCAACTCATTTGTTGTTTGTTTGATTGTATTAACGTGGTTCTTTAGATATCGAAAAATAAATAAACATTATGTAATTTCCTTTACAGCAACGTTTCTCAAAATGTCCGGCGTCCCCCGCCCCCCTAAGGGGTCGTAAGCGAGAGGCGCGAGCATATCAAAAAGTCAGAAATAGAAAAAATGTTTGAAAAATTATTAACTTATTGAAAGGAAGCAAAACAAAGTATATTCTGAACTTGTAATATATAATAACATAATATTTATCCCATTTTATATACTGATAAGTTACTTAAAATATGTATTGCTTAAAGTAAAAGATACAAAATTTAACACTTATATTGATAATTTGTACGGTTTATAATTAAAGCCAGATATTGTAGCTTTAACGTTAAAGTGTATTATTATTGCACTCAATAAATTTTTGTTATATGGGGAGGGGGGTGCAATGAAAATTAGGTCGCCAATGTAGAAAGTTTGAGAAGCACTGCTTTACATTAATATTTTAAACTGTTTGATTATTTGTATTGTAATTTATCGATTGATTGATGATTGATTCCATCAACTAATTTGTTCTTTGCTTGATTTTGTTAACGTGATTCTTTAGATATCTAAAAATAAATAAACATTATGTCAATTTCTTTAATTGCAATAATATGTTAAACCGTTTCATTATATGTGTATTGTAGTTTTTCAATTGCTTGATGATGAGTGATTCTATCAACTAGTGTGTTGATTTTTCAACTGTATTGACCTAATTCTTTAAATATCAAAAAATAAATAAACAACATTTAATTTAAGCGTATAAAGATTGTTGTTGTTCCACCAAAGATATTATTTTCACTTTAACGTGTTCTTAATAGGTAATACGCAGATTATCTAGGTTAGGAATCTTCAATCTTTTACGTACAAGGGCCAAATTAATAAATTTACAATGAGCACGCCACATCAATAAATTCATAGGGATCAGTGGGCCACGCGACTGTCAAAAAAATGTTGTAGTCAAGAAATTTATACAAACAAGTTACATAAAAAAAATTTTAAGTCAATTCCTACTTAGATCAACAAAGAAAAATTTTATTTTAGCTACTTTTTATTAAATAGTTACAATTAATAAAAATATGTATATACATAGGACAGAATCACAACATTAAGTGATCATTAATTTGTATTAATTATCATTAAAGTATCGTATGGTCATCCAAAACAATCGTGTATATAAAAAATTTCAGTTAACTGAATTCTTTAAAACGTGAAAAAAAAAACCTTTTCAAGTTTTGACACAAGTCGCCAAAAATGATGCCAACGTGGCTGTATTTGTAATTCTTTTAAATAATTAGTTATAATCAATTAGTTTTTATTAAATTACTGTATTGTCATTCAAAATGATCATGTTTTTAAAATTTCAGCTCAACTGAATGCTTTAAAATGTATTTTATTAACGATTGAAAATTCTCTACCAAGATAAATAAATAAGTATATAGAGAGTGTGAGCTAATAGTGTGTGTGTGTGTGTGTATAGGAATTGAAAAAGGGAGGTTTGTTTTACAAGAGTACAGTGCCGGTTTATCCATTAGGCGCCCAAGGGCCCGGATAAGCTGAATTTAACCAGGTTTTCTGGCAATAAATTTCAATCCGCCAATGGGAAGTGGACCCGTAGATCTTCCTCGCGCTGGGCCCGAAATTAGCTTAAACCGGCATTGAAGAATACAACTGATTCTAAGGGAAGATATGGTGTTTACAGATTTGTATGTATATATGTGTATATCGGTTTCAAAAAATTTAAATGGAAGTCGAATTACAATATTTTACAAACCTGTTAAAGGTATGAATCTACCTTTTTTCATAAAATTTCTGAAATTTCATTTTCGTGGTCAGATTTTTTTATACATAAAATTATTTAAGATACAGTGAAATTTTTTAAAAATTCGTCATTTTAAGAAAATTTTATCCCAAATAGATATCTAACACATCAGTAAAATGTTTCAAATTTCAGGAATAACAGAAAAAAATAGCAATTTTTACGACAAAAAGTAGACAAGACAATTTTTATTTAAATTGCTTCAAATTCAAATGAGGGGCTACTAAAATGCCTTCAGCGGACCATTCGTGGGCCGTGGGCCCCGGTTTGAAGATCCCTAATTAAGGTAATTTGTGAAATGAAACAATTTTCTACACTTTTACGGATCACCCCAATTAATGTGCAGATAGTCGCCCAACCGGTATAGTGGTTAGCTGTGCCATTGGGACTGGGTTCGAATCCCGTAGAAGACATGGATGTTTTCAAATGTATAGTGCCTTCACGGCATGGGGGTACTTTCAACAGCCGTCCAGCCGCAAGTCCTCCCGTGAGGTTGGTGGAAGGGGAAGAGAGGTGGGAGGCCCTGACCACCCCAAGGGTGTTCTCCCTTAAAATTGGGGTAAAACTGAGCTAAATCGTTCTGTCACCTGTAGGGTATCAAAGCTACGGCTAACGAAAGGCGTCACTTAGCCCTTTCCCATGATGAATTTCGTAGGCATCGATCTGGCCTTTGCCGATCAGGTGGCTTTAGTAACAACCTAACAATGTGCAGATCAATTAATCAATTTGCAGATTAAGGGATGGTGGACCATTAAAACTAATTTCTTAAATTGTTATCTTAATCAGCTGAAAAAGGATTCAATATAGTAAATGATTATTATATTTCATAATTTAAATATATTTTTTAAAAAAAAACTATTTTAAACTAATTTTTTTTAAATTAAATGTTTAAATTTTTTTATTAAAAAATGTTCCTTGCTCATTAGTTCGTAAGATACGTACATAAATTTTGTTTTATACATAGTTGGACTACAACAAAATATATCTGTGCATGAATTCTAAATTCAGAATAAAATTTGATGACAAAAAAGATAAATGTTCTATATTGTATGAAATATTTCACCAACTATCACACATTGAAGGTATTGAAAACAACACAAAATATGATCCGTTTAATTCTTTAGAAAACTAATGCACAAATTTGTGAATTATATCACCTTACATAAGTTGTGAAAATTTCAAAGAGATATGGCACAATTTGAAACGCAAGGAGCATTTTACGTAACAATGAAAAGGGAAAATTTATAAACTAAAAAAAGTACATTTTAAACATTTATTTGAGTAAAATAAAAAAATAATTAGTAATTACAAATTAAAGTGAAAAAGCCTTTGACAGAATTGTTCTATGAATTATTAGGAATATTATTATCAAAATCGCAATTTTGACCAAAATTTGACATTTTGAAGGTCCACCATCCCCTTAATTTATATCTGCTCTTTATCAGTAGCATATACGAGTATAATAATAATAACAACTTCATCTTAAAGCTGGAGATTCCCTTTTACACCACCATTTGTTTCTGTTATCACAAATATTAAAATATTTATTTAAATATTATTTTTTACTCTAATATTTAATAATTATTTTTAAATATTTAAGTAATTCTTCGTGATTAGAATTAAAAATTGAATTTTTTTTTTTTATTGAAAACAATTATAAAATCCCCGTGCACCACAAAGTATCATACGGGCTTACAGGAGTAAGTATTAAACACACATTCAAGGAAAATAAAAAATTTTAAAAAAAATTGAGATTAAGAAGAATTACAAACATTTACAACAAATTCACAGAAATTTTTAAAAGCACCTCCGGTGGAAAGAAGTTGGTGAAAATTCTTTGGTCTATTAATGTTAAGTCTCTTGAAAGCCAGTCTTATAATTTTTCTCTCTCTGGCATACTTGGAATACAGAAGGATTACATGTTCTACATTTTCCTCGCCACCAATATTACAGTCACAGGAAGATGACGGAACTAAATTAAATTTGTTCAAGTAACTTTTGAAATGACCATGACCAGTGAGAAATTGGGTTATTTTGTAGTTAATGTAAAAATGATGGCATGACAGTCTCTTATTAATGGTTGGAAAAAATTTCTTTGTTATCTTCTCTTTATTAGAAATGAGATATTCTTGATTCCAAGACTTCACCATTCTTTTTTTCGTGATCTTCTTGTAAAACGATTTAGGAATATTAACGTCAATGTCAATTTTGCGCTTGGTTGCAGCCTTTGCAAGCCAATCGGCTTTCTAATTCCCAAGAACGCCCGTGTGTCCGCGAACAAATGCAAAATCTATTGAGATGTTCTTATCTTTTAGGCTTTTAAGTTGCTTTTGGATCTCGACGATTATGTTGTTAGATGAAGAAATACATTTAAGAGAATCCAAGGTGAAAAGAGAGTCAGTACAGATGAGATATTCTGAGATGACACTATTTTGTTCAGTGATCCATTTAACGGCGAAGTTTAAACATAAAAGTTCCCCTACAAAAACTGTGAATTCATCACGAATTCTAGATTGAAAGTTCTCGGATTCGACACCACTCCTGAACACAACAAATGCGAAGCCAACTCTTCCATCAATTTTACTGCCATCAGTATAGCAAATAACAGGGAAATCATTTGTGCTCTTGTCACTAAATTGAATTTGGAATGTAGAAAATATTGAATGAATTATACAGAGAAAAGGAAATAAAACTGTAATGAAAGAAAAATTCTAAAAAGATTAACATCGATAAAATTATTTATTATGATTCGTTAGGTAATTTCCACGAAATTATTTATAAAGCAGAAACACTTAACTAAGTACTAAATGAGAAATAATTATTCTAAAAGTTAATTAATGTGTTGAAAATAATTAGTACTTGGGTCGAAAGTAATGTGATGTTATTAAATAATAATTATATATATTTATTTATGAAAAACAAATTATTGTAAAGCACTAATTAATGTTTCATAAAATTTATCTTATTTAAATTTTAAATATAAAATAAATAGTTTTAATATAAATTTAGATTAAAAAAATAATTCCACAACTCTACAATACAGAATATATTTTAACTATAAAAAATGCAGATTTAGGAATAAAATATATCAACTACACTCTTTGAAACAATTTTCATAAAGAGAAATTTGATACTTCGGTTTTATACTTAATTAGATCATTAAATAAAAGATATTTATAATAAGGCGACTGAAATTTCGAAACTAATTCTTCACTAATCATTAATTTGCCCGAAATATTGTCACGTAATTAACTTATTTAAACATATTTTCTTTCACAAAAAAAGTTTTACCAAACTCGTTTCAAATTTCAGTATTTGATTACAAATCCTGAATAAATCGCTTTATAATAAGAGTTTCTCAAATTTCAATTTCTATCAAAAGCGTATTCAGGGCGAATTAATTTTAATTATCTAATTACAAACAAGGAAAAAAAAGCTCCTTTACGCCTCAAATTACGAAAATCTGTTTTAATTTTTCCTTTTAAGCAGATTATCGTATTCTGAATATTCCTTTCTTTATTTTCGAAAGCATTCTAGTTAATAATATATTCGAGCGTTCTCGAATTTTCGAATGAACAAAATCCTTCCTTCGACAGTTATAATCTTTTAAACATCGGCGAGTCAAAGCTCTAAGATTTTCGAGAATTAACTTCCACTGTGTTGCCACAAACAAAAGAAATAAAAAATAAAAATAGAATACTTGGGAGCAATTTTATTCGGACTCTTCGAATAATTCGCGAAGGTTTTAACGGCTGTAATTCACCATCGTTTTGCAACTTCACCCTTTTATCGTCTGCCCTTTTACCAGAAGAACAAAACACAGGCTCCGAAGAATCTCAACGCCAAGATAAATCGTTTGGTAAGTGGTAATTATTAGACTTGCTTTTTCCCCGACCACTTCTAGAAGATATTTTCTTTTTTAATTTCCTTCAGAATGCGCTAGAGGGTGAAGTGAATTAAACACTATGTAGAGCTTTCCTCATTACCGTTAAAATGCTTTAGTGACTACAATAAAACCATTCCATTGTAATTCTATTTTCTCAAGTACATCAACGCAATAAAATTTTTATTTAGATCCAGAGTTTTATTAAGGATTTATGTGCCATACTTGTGTTCATTGAGATAGAACAAAAGAAAGTAAATTCACAGCGGAGGTTTTACATGTGAATGAATTTGTTTTTATATGTAGGTAAGCTGAAAATAAACAAATTGAAATTATTCATCCAGCAAAACGAATTTTGTTATCTTCGAATTTTGTGTTTTCATTAATATTAATGTGAATGAGTTTTAAATAAATAAAACAAGATTGAGATGTTTTTCTCATTTATTTACTGATGTGCAGATAAATCATTATTATGTAAGCGCATTATGAATAGATTAAATAAATTTTGTTTTCTTTGTTTTTTATATTAATGCCAATGCAATTTTTTATCTTCAATTTAAAATGAATTTACCTAACAGAAGAATAATTATTAATATTTTCAATTAACGTTATCCTAAAGGTACATCAAATAAATATACAAAAAGAGTTAAATAATAAAAAATGCTTTTTGAATCCATATAAGGCAGTGTTTCTCAAACTGTGGGGCGCGTCCCCCTAGGGGGGCGTGATAACCCTATGAGGGGGCGCGAGCATATTGAAAAGTCGAAAACAAAGTATTATTTTTAAAAAATTATTAATTTACTGAAAGTAAACAAATAAAATTCTGACCTTATAAAAATAAATTACATTCTTACCCTGATATAATACACTTATAAATATATTACTGCGCAATGCATTTTATGTTTAATTTATAACAATAATAAGTTAAGAACAAATTTAATAATTACCAGTGACCCCATGGGCTCATCATATATAAAATTATATGCAAACGTTAACACTTATCTTAATAATTTGTATGGTTTATGATTAGTCCCTATAATGCCGATTAAAAATTACGTGATTCACTCCCCAATGCCACCGGTTAACGCGTGGCGAGTGTATATGGTGTTTGGGAGGGGGGGAGAGTAGAAAAGGGGGAGTTAATGAGCACAAATCATTGCTTGCTGGTTTCTACATTCTAAATAAAAGTAAGTTTCTACATACTAAGTAAGTTTCAACATTCGAAATAAGTAAATCCTTCGCAAACATTGTCAAGATCATTTTATTGCATTCCAAATGCCTTCGGAAAAATTTTTTATGAATAGCAGTTCACACATAAGATCGTACTTTGGAAAGATGTATATATACGTCCGGGGCAAATAACGCACAGGCTGAGCGAGTTCTTTATATACGCACTTGAGGTTACAGTCGTATTGTAGGTTTAGCATCAAAGTATAGTATTATTGAATTCAATATATTGTTATTGTATGGAAGGGGGGCGCGATGAAAATTATGATTGAATATTGGGTCGCAAGTATTGAAAGTTTGAAAAACACTGATATAAGGGATCGTTTGTGATTCGCGCACGCATTTCCCTTCTACAAAAGAAAGCCGTTTATGTAATAAGACTTTCTGAGTGATATTATTTAGAAAAAACCGTTTTCTCTGCCATTACTGCAACTGATAAACATCCATTGTTGTACTGAGCATACTTTGGAACGTTTTCCAATCGGCAGTCTCTAGTTTAGATGGAGGGTCTATATATTTAAAAGATGTAACGTATATATCGTTATAACACTAGTTGTGTTAAAAAAAATGCCTTAGACTCTTTTTAGAGAATATTCAACAACAGTCTAATCCAGAGGCTCTTAAAATGTGGTCCACAGATCCCTGGGGATCCCTTGCACCTTACTTGGGTGTCCACAAAGGTCTCTTGTTTCATGTTAAGATTTCCCTCTTTTGCAGACTCTGAAAGACCCTTCGTGGTAATGAACGATGTGCCATCCTGAACTAGAGTACTACACTGCTCCAATGAAAAACTCTACTCGAACATTTATTTCGATCAAGAACAGTAATTCAGTTTTTTTTCCCCAGTTTGTGTGAAAATAGTATTTTGTATCATTTTTAATGAGATGTTTACCGTTTTCTTAAAGGAAAAAATGAGTGCTAAAAAAGTCTTCATAAGTTGCAAAGGCAATGTTAAAATTTTTGAGGAACCCTACAATCAATCAGCCATGTGTTTTGAGTCAGAGAGGGGTTTTCAAAATGTTGGGGGCTGATGTCAGGCTGATGCATAAAGGGGGGGGGGATTGAAAGTTTAAGAACCGCTGGTCTAAGTTATGCTGCTATTTTGTGCTCATTTTCTGATTCATCATTAAGGCATGAGCTGTTGTCAAGGGATCAACGGCGGCAACTCTGGAGGCGGCTTGGGTCGTGTGATTGCAATTGACCATCATTGAGGCAACAAGTCTTTGCTTTGTTATGATGCCTTCAGCAACTACGCCGAAAGGTAATTCCCCCTCGTTCTAGTTATTAGGTGTTCTTATTCTTGGCATTGTGCTAGTTACGAAAGATGGAACTGCTGTACTAGAAATGTAGTGGTTACAATGCCTTACAAACTTTTTTTTTACTTTTAAATTTACGTAAAAGTTCAAGGTCAACGATTGCTCTTTTTGTTTGAAGCATTCATTTATCTTTGCTTCTCAGTGTGAGAGAAATTATACGTTTCAGTTCTTAATTTAATTATTTTTAATACATGTAATAAAATTTATTTAGCATACTTCTGAAATGAAAAACATTTTATGGATCGATTCTTTTATCATTTCTTCATGGGTATATATATATTTACAGATTCTTTTAATATACACACTGACATAATTAAGCAAAAAGACAACTTCAGCTTTTCTTACGACTCTGCGAATTATACAGTAAATGAAATTCATTTAATATTTTAAGGTGTGATTATTATACTGTTATCAAATGTGAAGAGAAAAATGTGTTTATTGCGTAAATATTTTACGTGTCTTGTGTTTATTATGAATGTGTTTCCTGGGTATACTTATTATGTCTTTGAATGTACATACTTCTTATGTAATATTGGTTTCATTGTAAATGGACTTGTTCCTTAGATTCTCGTTATAAATTAATAAATATGGGTACTATAGTGCTTGCCTACAGTTGGCAGTAGATTTTTTTGAAAGTTTGGCGACATTCCCGCACCAGTGTGATAGGTGTTGCTATTTTCGAAAGGGAAGGTTGTTGACCTTCGAATAAGAAGGTCAGGGGAAAGGATGAGGAAGGCGATGAACTGAATTTTCTGCAAAGGAAGAAAAGTTCCTTTGTTTTAGCCCGACGCACAGGACTTGGTTTGCTGTACCAAGAAGAGATAGTTTCTTGGGTTTTGTGTTTAAAGCGGGGGGACAGGGATGCTTTTCCGATTAGGCACACTGGGCACGTGCCTAGGGCACAAAAGTTTTGGGAGCGCAAGAAATTAGACGGTGAAAAACGAGAAAATTAAAATTACCGCAAACGCGTACCACCGTCTAGCGAGTAATGAGAAAAGCATTTTTGTCCTTAAGAGAGTAAAAATTGAAATGAGATCTACTATGGAAAATGAAAAGTTTAACAGTTTGATGTTGGTAAGCGCTCAAAATAATAGGAATTTATTACAATGATGTTATTAATGATTTTGAATGATCAAAGCTCGAAAAAAACCTTTGTTGTACCAGTACAATGACAGCGACTCGACAAATAATAAGGATGTCTTAAAAGTAAAAGATAGTACAGCGTTGAAAAAGATGATCATTAACAAGTTGAAAACAGTTAATACAATAATGTATACTCTATACTGTAATTGCAAACGATTTCATTAATTTACTGTGCTAATTCATGAGAGAATGAGTGGATGGTCAGTGATGTCGTAAATCAAGAAATAAATAAAAGTTTCCAAATCATGCCACTATCCTTTCCTTTCGGTTGCAAGTCCAGGATACGGCGAGTCCATAGGTGGTGGATAATGGAGACTTCCCAAACAGAGCAAAAACAAAGAAAGGGAAAAGAGTAAGAGAGTTAAGGGAAAATCCCTCCCGTACCAAAACTGACAAGGTAAGAACAGTAGGACAGTGGTGCTCTGGCGGTGGTGGTGGGTGGGGGAAGCGTAACAATTTGAAGTGCCTGGGGCGCCGGGGAGGTTAAAAACGGCCCTGGCGTGGGAGAGTGCTTGGTTTGTTTTGTAGTATTTAGAAAGACACAACTCTGTTCTTTTGGCACGGTGTACTGTGTTAAGAAGTAGTGGAAAAGTTATAGAGAAAGACATTACAAGTATATATAATAACTCCTCTTTTCATTCAGGAAATTAAGTCCTCGGAAACATCTTGTGCTTGAAATCATAGACAACCCTTTAAAAAGGATCTATTTCCCATCTTCAAATGTGGTAGAAATGTTTTAAGTAAAAACTTTGGAAATGTATTGTTAATAAAAGGTTTTTTTTGTCGTAATTATTTATTTCTACTATCTTTTTTGTTATTTTTATTTTTGCATTCGACCTCGCTATGATATTTGGGCTTTCTCATATCTCCAAAGCATATCTTTATAAAAATAGGAAGATTAATGTATTATATTTAGAAGAGCTTTTAATCAATTTTATACACTACGAAATAAACTTCTACTTGGTACCCGCTACTACTATTCAGTTAACTTAATCTAATAATTGATTTCTATAGCCGACCTATTCATCTCCACTCTCAATACTTTCTCCCGAAATTAAAATCTTGGAATCTTCACCTAAATGCATATTAATATCATTCCTTGACGACTTCTAAAATACAATATGGCCATCTGCCTCCTCTATGCATAAACATCATTAATATATGTGCTTTAATATTGCTTTCCAGTGATCGAAGGTAGGCTTAGGTCTCCGAGTAAAATAGCTGAGCAGAAGTTTCAGCCGAATTATATTATAACAACTCCTAGCTACGGGCACACTAAGTATTAGTTTATTGTGTTCATTGAGAACCAATCTATCAATATCCATAATCATACGGCCGTGCAAATTTAATAGCACGTGCTCATTAAGCGCGCTTCACTACATACATTTCCTATTTCATTCAAATTTATAAATCGGATGAAAAGGAAGGGGCCTCCACCCCCCCTAAGCACCCCCCTCCTCTCTCTTCCACCAGTCAGCGACAAATCGATGAACATTTTAAACCGCTTAATCTCCAAAATTAATTTTATACCGTGGCGGTAGTAACATCCTACGCCCAGTGCATGCTCCAGTAGCTTGAGTAGCCTGTTCACGGAATTAAATTCGGTATATTCTCGGGGGATGTAGGAGCGGAACAATTTGAGGAGGAGGAGGAACGAGAGAGGAAGTGAAGGGAAGAGTCGCATATCCTGGTCACGGCACCAACACAGTGGTTGATTTTCGATGTTGCCTTCGCGGCGTAATGGCTCGTCCAGGCATGAATGTATGGACGAGCAAATGGCACCCGGCAACTCTCTTCCCCGTAGTTGTGGCAACCCTTCTTGGCGTGATCACTCGCTTGGCTGGGTTTTTTGTTTTGCACTTTTTGTTGGCGACTTATCTCCTGGACCACTCGAGACTCTGAACGCAACAACACATTAAATGCAAGATCGTATCGAGCCGTAGGACTAAGTTTAACATTGTGCAAACGCTTCAGGAGTTTTAATAAAGGACCCGGTAATGGTGGGAGGGGGGAAGTGCTTAATTTGGGAGCTTTAATGAGGGTGTGGATATATTTTATTCCCTCCAACCCCCGTGTAATTATAAAAGCAGCGCGTAAAATAGCTTTTTAATTTGTTTAGATATGACTTAAGGTGTTATCTCGTGTTCTTGAATGTTTAAGCAATTATTCAAAGTCTGAAAGTTTTAAGAAATTTGATTTAGAGCTATAATAAAGTGGGAATTAAGCAGAGTCAGTTACAATGGATAGTGGCTTGGATCTTTAAATTTTTAGCTCTTTTGGATGAGGGGATTTAATGTCTCTTATATATTTGAATAAATGAATACAGTAATTTTAAGAGAGAGTATTACAATACCGAGTAAATACCAGTTTGATTGCTCCGTATGTGATTTATGTAATTATATTCTAGAGTCAGGAAACATAAAGGAATGGGTTATCTATTTATGCAAGTTGAATAATCTAAAAATAAATATATAGGCAATAAGATACAGTTTTATCTTACATGATTTCATCTTTATTTACTCATTTTTCCCCTAATGAGCTGCAGAATGGCAACTTAGCTTTTTCACACATGGCAAATACCCAAATGTGAGAGCCATTTCTTGGTAGCACCATCTAGTGGCGGCTCTCGCTGTCAAATTTGAATGCTTGAATTAATTTTAATACACGCTCACGTCGAATATACTATATATTGACGTGATTTTAATTTTGCAGACAGTACCAGAGCCAAATTGATACTCAAGGGATCTTTTACATGCCACGTAATCATATGGCATACGTGCCTTCAATTTTCTCATCCAGAAAACCTATCGACTCAAGCCGGAATCGAACCCGTAACCTTAGGCTTACGAGGAGGGCATGCTATCTGTAAGGCACCGAGCCGATTTATTTACTAATTCAAATTCTGCAAGTTCAGGTCTCGATTAAATATTCTCTATTCAATTACTGATTTCCAATAGGACAAAAAATGTCATTCCCACTTTGTACGTTCTTCTTCTCTGATAAATATGATGGCGTGATACATATTTCAATAATTCAACTTATTTTTCTCTTCTTACAGAAAATTGAAGGATAAATAATATTGTTACACGTACATGACTAGAAATTTCAATAAATAATTTCTTTGAAACTTTAAAAACAAAAATACATTTAGTAAGTATTTTTAAATGCTTATAAAATACGATATATGATTATTGAAACTTGAAGATTATTGAAGATTGCGATGGTCCAAATTATTTTTAAAAAGTGAAACAAAAAACCCCATCTAAGAGTTTGAATAAAACGATATAAAATACCCACATATAGGGAATGGTGTATTAATACTTTTATAATTATAAATAACTATCTTGCAATAAATAATTAATTCTTTTAAACATTAAAATAGATCAAGATTATTCTAACAAGAATTTCAAATGTGGACGATTGCAAAAAAAAACAAAAAAAAAAAACCATTTGTGTTTGATTTTCACGAATAGAATTTAACAGATATATTTTTCAGAACTTCTGAAAATTTTTAAGATAATCCAAATGATTCGCGATTCTTTTTTTTAAAAAAGTATGTCTGAAAAGTAACATTAAAATGAAAAAAAGACTTATTATTACCATTACGATATTCTGGAAACTCAAACGAAATAATGGCATAATTTTTTAAAAAAAAGTCTTAATAAATTCGAACTCCTATCTGTTTTGATGTTATGCGCGTTCGAAATATCCAGCAATGCTTAAAAGGAAAAAAATGTTGAAGATGAGGATTTTTAATTAATTAATTATTCTATGCGTGCAAATTTCTATTCTAAAGCTTCTGAGACTAAACATTGAATTCAGCGCTGAATCTCTAGAAGGAAATAAAATTACACAAAAGGCTTATATGAAGTATCTACAAGGAGGATATAAAGTAAAAAAAAAGTTGACATTTTCTGGGGAAAAAATTTCTGTCATAAAAAAGACATTTCTTTAGAAATCGAAAAAGATAACAGAATAATTTTTATAAAAGAAGTGTTAAAAGAATGATTATTTTCTTACTCTTAATAGGCTTTTTTAAAATAAAATTTTATACTAAGAAAGAAGATGAAAATCGTCTGAGAGATCATGGAAGACTATGGTTTAAAACTATAAAAGTACCAAAATAATAAAAACTCTTTAAATATTTTATAATGTCATTTGATTAATACATTCAATGTATTAATAATTTGTTAATAAATTTTTATGTTGAATAGATTGTTTTTCACTTAATTTTTAATTAACCCACTCTTTTCATCTCCTCTTTTATGTAAAAATCTCAGTATTTTCTTAAGTTTACCATTTTAAGACAATATTTCTTACATTTTTGTTTAAATCAAATTTAAAAAATTTTGTAGTGAAGTAGGAATTTTGTTTAAACAAGACTTTTATTTAACAGGAAACACAAATTTGAAAAATTAAATATAATACTTATTCTTTAAATTTGTTTTCTTATTTATCACTGAAAAATTATTCTAACTAAAGTATGCAGTGATATATCTTTATTTGATGAAATTATATACGTTTTATATTTATATCATGGAATCAAATGATAATATTTATGTATGGCAAAATTAGATAATACATTTTATTTAATGAAATTGCCTGATATATTAATGGGAGAAAATTATTTTCTTGTCTGCATGTGCAAGTATTAAAATACTTTTCGTTTAAAGTTTGAATTACTTTATATTACATTTGAAAATTTAATCAATAAAAAATATTCATTTTTAATCAAGTTATTAGCATGTACGAGAAAAAATATAAATTAAGTTTAGTGAAACTTTATTCTTTAAGTATATTCCTTCAAACATTCGAATACTAATTTTACAATTATTTACATTTCACATATAAGTCCAATGCTTTTGTAGATATATTTTTGATCTGTATTCCAAAATAACATCAAAGTATGCGAGAAGTAAGGCTATATTTCCAAAAATAATACACTAGCCCTGCTTATTCACGTTTTAAAATTAAAAGAAGTTGAAATTCTCATTACAGGAATAAGTTAATAAGAGTAAAATTCTTGGTAAGTAAAGATTATTTCCTTGAAAAATAATAATAATTAATTCCTTGATCCTTACAAAGTTCAGAAAATTACAGTGTTGCAAGAATAGAGTATACATTACTAAAAATACAAAAATGGCGGCATTCGAATATTCGAACATTCCGAACAAATTTCTAATAAATAAGTATAAGCTATTCGCGAGTAAAAGTTTCCCTTTTCCAAACCTTTGATCTCTATGCTTCAAAGCATATTAAATATCGAATGTGTTGCCTCAGCTTTTGTTAGTTGAAACAACAGTAAACGGATGATGCCAAAATAAATACAAAAATTCTTCTTCCACTGACGCAAACAAATAGTTTTCTAAGAAATTTCTTTGAAATCTGAATTCTAACATATCGAAATCAAAGCTTATTTCGAAGGAAAAAGATCATAAACATCCCGTCTTTTGGCGAGGGAGTGGAATATTTTGTTTATATTAAAATACATCTGCTTGTTCAAAAGAGAACTTTGCCGCGTGAATATTCTTTGTTTCAATGTGTGTATATATTTCTGCATCAAATGCATTAAGAGAAATTTCTCTAAAAATCTCCTTAAATTATTTAATAAGTATTGAATAAATTATTTTACTAAATTAAACATATGTGATTACATAAATTTAATAATAAAGAGAAAGAGAATAATATAGCTAGATAAAATACAGTGGGTGATCGCTAAACGAACATAATCCGTTCCAAGACTATGTTCGCTATCCGAATTGTTCGTTAACCGATCATCGATTCACCATAGACTTCTAAGTGAAATCGATTAATTCTCGTTCTGGAGACCCTAAAAAAATAAAATCAAAACCGAAACTGATGGTCTAATTTGTATGAATATTCTATTGGAATTTTTTTTTTCTATAGAACTTTGAAGTTTAATAGGTAAGCAACATAATTCAGGAGAGATGAAAAACGATTTTTAGTCCGTTTCTCATATTTCACGTATTTTTACGGCGGTATCGCGTCATCGGCACCTTTATATTTTATAGTCTGCACTGTTTGAAAAAATTAAGAATTCGCTTAATTTATTTGCCATGTCAGCAAATCCACTCGCCCATAACTTATCAGCTGTCAGAAAATATTGATATTCATATTGAAATTCTAGTATTCAAGTTTGCATTGATTTTAGTCATAATAATAATTATTGAATGACCTTTAAATTCATTGTTAATTCAAGTTTCATTTAGTAATTATCAATACTAAGCATGCTCTAAACATTTCTCCTTTCACTGATCCTATTTTGTATGCTAAATGATAACAAATGTTTAATATTAATTTTTTTTTCAGAGCCGAGAAGTGTTCGCTAGAATTCGTTTTGTTCATTATCCAAATATGTGTTCGTTGTCCAAACACAAAAAATCTTTCTTGAAAGTGTTCGTTATCCGAATATGTGTTCGTTATCCTAACACAAAAATCTTTCTTGAAAGTGTTCGTTATCCGAACACAAAAATCTTTCATGAAAGTGTTCATTATAACCGATTTGTTCGTTAACCGATCACCCACTGTATATTATTTCTATCAATAAACCCCAAACAATTTTAATAATTCGACTTTATAAATTATTTTAGGCAGGGAAATAGTATATGTTACTGGTGTATCAGATTAAATAGAAAAATACAATCACTTTTTTTTATAATTAAGACCATTTATAATTAATACAAAAAATTTCAAACACATTTTAGAGATCAGTTAATTTTAGCGACTAATAAAGCAAAAACTATTAAACACTTCATTTTCAATTTTCCTAAATGTAGTTATTCTCTTCATAGGAGATTTATCTTTTAAGGATTCATTTATACATAATTTTGGAATATATTTACAAAAATGTTTAACATTTAATTCCTTTTAAAAACATATTAGTTGCCTCAGTATTGTCAACGAAAGCGATTTTGTTGGAGAATTTTGTTCTTAGATGTGAAAAGTATTTATTGGAATAATGGTCCTTTTTTGCTGAAAAATTTATACCTTCGGTAAATTTTAAAATCCAATTTTAAGAGGTATTTTCATTCATAAATTAAAAGAAAAATTTTGAGGAACTAAACGTAGAAAGCACTTTATAAAAATTTAACCTTTGAATATTCAAAATAAATATTGCAAAATCTATACCTATATTTCTTTAAGGTGAAACAATTTTATTTTAACTCTTACTGTAAAATTTTAATCACTTAAAAAGATCCTTCATTGTATGTTTGAAATACCGTACGTTACATTAATAATACTCAATTGAAAAGAATGGTGTTATTTAAAGGTATTAATAAAGTTATATATAAACAAACTTTAATGAAAAAACCTTTTAAAAATTAGTTTATTATTATTTCTAACTTCAAAAAATATAGTTTATTTTTCTGCCAGGAATACATTTCTCAATTTTTTTCGAGAATTTTAATTTTTGAAACTATTTTTTAAATGTACTAAATAAAAAAATTTTTTTTTCAATGTGTATAGTTAGCATGTATTTAAATAATTCTGCTTTTCCAGTTCCGTTCGAAACTACATTTTAAATCTTCCCCATGGCAAAACTTATGAAATACATTTACAAAAAAGCTTTCATATTTATCATATTACACTTAACACGAAAAAGCAATGCTGCTAACCGTAGACATTCTCCTCTTACTCCAAAAAAAAAAAAAAAAATTCCAATTTCTTTCTGAAAATTAGAAAAACTACCCCACCAAAAACACTCCAGCCAGCACACACTCAAGCCGATTAGTACCAATCCCTCTCTTCCTCTGACATCACTTAAAAACAGAAGGGAACACAGCACACTTCTGACTTCAGGACTTGACTTTTTATTTTCCAATTTTTCACTCCAATCTTTCCTCTATTTTTTTACTACCCCCTCACCCCCAACTTACGTAGTAAATTCAATTTACCCCACCCTGTCCTCCATCTTTAGTAAATTTTTCTCTCATATAAATAGCATGCTTACAAATCGTTACTGTGACTCTAATCATATTGAGAACATGTATTGATTTCAGTGAACGCTATGTACATTTTGTTCTGGGTAATTTTCTTGATGTATTTTTTACTCTCTTTCAGCTTTTTTTTACGTTAAAAATGTACGGGAGAAATCCGTAGGGGTAAAAAGACACATTTTTCATTTAAATTGAACTTATTTGTTTGTCATTTTGTATTTCCGTGTCTGGGGTGTAGCTTTTTGATTACTTGTAGTGGGCTTTTTGGTCCTTTACGTGATTTTTCTGGGGAATGTATATTTTGATGATGTTGCATTACAATCCAGAAACTATGCATTTTGTAGAGATTCTTTTATTTAAAAAACAGTGGTAAGAAGAGCAATATTTTCTTGCAAGATTTCTATGTAAATGGAAACATAATAGTCTTAAATATTTGTGTAGAGATATCTGTGGACTGTTTTGCTAATTTAATGGTCATTCATATCTCTTTTGAACTTCTTGCTTTTTTATGTTTTATTAACAATTTAACAATAGCACTTAAGGTATCCGACTACGTTCGGAACCGTGATTTTAAAAAGGCGCATAAATGGCTAATTTTAATGATATTTAGTGTCACTTAGATTAGAATACATGTATAAAATTGTTTTAAGAACATTTTGACAAAAAAAAATTTTATTTAAAATACAATATTTTGGCAAAAAATTAACTTAGAAAATAAACTTTCTTCAAAATGTTCTCCTTTAATAAAAAATGCTTCTAAAATAATAAAATTTTGTGTGTGTGTGTGCTTATATAAAGTAAAGACTTCTCCAGAGAGTCTGAACTATTTTATTTGAAAAATTCACACTATTTTCAGAGTTACAACCCATTGAAATAATGATCGGCGTTTTTGTCTTAAAATTTTTCATCTCTGTTGTCGTAAAACATGGATAAGCCCACTTCTAAGTTATATATTTCAAAAATTCTAGTTGAGCCTAGTTGATACAGAGGTCTAAGCTATAAACAGGCAAAATATTATTATAATAGAAGCATTTTTCACAAAAGGAGAATATTTCGAAAATGGGTCATTTTTTGTCAAAATATTGTAATCAAATAATTTTTTATTGTAATAATATTCTTAAAACAATTTTATATACATTTTCTAATATAAGTTACACTTAATATCATAAATATTATCCATTTATACGCTTTTGCACAAAATCACGGTTCCGAACGCGCGTAGTCGGATACCTTAAGGAAATATATTTTATTTTGCCGAATTTTATGTTTGCATTTAACTTTTAGGAGTGGGATGAATACTTCCCAATGAACCATTCCCCGTCATAAAGAAACTTAATTTAATGGTGATTATCTGCCATGAAAAAGATGAGAAGCGTGTTGCAATGCACAAAGGGACATCACACTCTGCACATATGTAGCGGGTCTTCTTTTCTTGTCCCTTTCTGTTACATCTCCTGCATCATCTATAGCTGGAAACCATCTTTGGCAAATGATTTCCCACACTGGCTAAGCTCACATCATCCGGAATTACACTCTTCTTTGCTTGAAAGCTAGCAGGACTTCCTTTCATTTTTTCTTGAGGAATATCCGTCTATTAGTTGACGTACTACTGCTATACGGATTGTTAGCTGGTCTAAACTTCTGTTTCTTTTGTTCTCTTGCCACAATATGAAACTTTTCGGATAACAAGATCAATAAGAAAAGAAAAGATTAGTATGGGGATTAGTCTTTCTATCGTTATAATAGCAAGTCTAAAATATTATAATAGGTTTTACGCTTCCCACAGGTGTATTTTGTAAGAATGGGAAGTAATCTTCCCAAGACCTACGAAAGGGTTCAGCGCTATTCTGATATGGAATTATTGTTTCAGTGTATGGATTGATTGATTTAAAAGCCATATGTTGTGTCATAATCTTCAAAAACTTTTCAAATATGTAAAGCAAGGGAGGGGGGGAGAAAAAAGAAACATTATGTATAATCTATTTAACTCTACTTTTTATTTCCAATAAAAATCATCTAATTAAATGAATTTTAACTAAAAGATTTGGTTATACAGATAAATACTTGCTAAAAACAAATAACTCAATGAAAGTTCATTAAAATTAGTATTTATAATTAACAGTAGCACACACAGGAATTTTTTAAAGGGGGGATCCGGGGTCGAAAGTTTGCCATTCTTGTATCATGCTTCTTTTGATTTTGTCGATTTTCGGGAACAAAACACAGTAAAAAACTAATTATTGAATAAATAATTAGCATTAATTAATAAAATTAATCATTAATAACAGATATTTAATTAAATTTTACGTACTATATACTTAGAATTATAATCAATAGGGAAAAAAATCAAGGGCTTTGGGGGGTCCGGACCCACAGGACCAACCCCCTCCTTGTGTGAGCCACTGATGATTAACAATCAAGACCCACCGTGGCTGATGCACGGAAAAACTGTACAGACTCGAAGTCAAGTCCTAATGTTGGTATGGTGAAAAGTTTGGAGGTATTGCCCTTGTTAACTGACCATTGTTCAGCGTAACGACTTTTTATGTCAATATGTATGCCCCGAAGGTCGCGGTGTAGGAGAGATCGGGGAAGAAGCATACATGGTCTTAAAAGAGAGCAGCTACTTTTATTTTATCTTTAACACTTTATGAAAATATACAGTTTTATGGCTTAACTCTTGAAGCAATCTGAAATCCTAACACTTTGTCGGATATCCAAGATTAGCTTCAGTTGGAGCTCCTTGTTGCGATCTTCCTCGCGCGATCTCATAGCTTGGTCAGCTCCAAAGTTGATTTGCTTCCACAATGCTTGGTCGATTCTTCTACAACTATTAAGCTCAAGACATGCGATCTTCCAGTCGCAGTTCACCCTTTCTTATTCTTAGATTCCACGCTAAACGATCAACGATTAACTATTAACCCCATATACCCAATGTTAGAACTTAAAAAGAAGTTACGTTTGCATAAGATTAAGTCCTCTCCACGGAAAGCGGTTTTAAAACTAAAATCACAGTTAAAGAACAATTTCCTCAAGAGTATTAGTAGAAGAATCCGAATTGTATCCGTTACAAATAGGCCTTTTTGGAGATTCGCATTGTGACATTAACAAACTATCAATCATTATTCTTCATAAATAGAATTGTTCTGTCTAAAAGAACATTCATTAAAAATTTTATTATTTTATTTTTTTAATATTTGATAAGAATAAATTGATTAAATAACGTATAATTTAATTTTTTATAGCTATATATAACTATTGTTCAAGAATCTATCTTTCAAAGGAAGTAAATATCAGTAAGCTTTTGAATTGAAGTAAATAAAGTAAACTAATTCTAAAATTCTAAGAAATTCTACTTCATAGTACTCTTTCTACATCTATATCCTTACAAAACGAAATTCTGCACACACACACACAAAAAAAAAGAATGAAAAGAAACGCTCAGTCACAGAGAATACCATTCAGAAAAATTTCAATATAGACACTTTTATACTTTAATCAGATAGATTTTCAGTATACCCCCACATCAGCGTCACTCTCGACAGATGCAGACGATTTTTTCCCCTCCTCCACCCCTCTTCCAATTCTCTTACCCCTCAGACAGTATCAGATGATCAAGTTTGACGCAATTGTTTGTTTAAAAGACAAGTTTCCCGTACGTTCGAGACCGGAAAAAAAATCAATATTCTTCCACTCTATTGAAAATTGGAAAAAGAGTTCCCAAAAAATGTTAGAGCAAAAAAGGGAAGAAGAAAGGATTAGGATGGGGAAAAACTATTTTTAAAACTTGAATGGTTTGCTTTGGGGAATTTAAACGTAGATATACGGAATGAAATTCATGTTGTTTTGATTAGGTTTCTGCACTGTCAAAACTGTTCAGGATCATGTTTCAAAGAGAGCCTTCTTGTGTATGTTTATTTGTATCCAATAAATGCATGTTTTTTGTTTGTTTTTTTCCCCCCTTTTTTTTTATCTGGGAGGTTCTTGCATTCTATTCTTCTTTTTAAACTAGTATAAAATTCTAATGATGTCATATATCTTTTATAGCCTCGTCAATCATTCTTTATTATACTACATCATTTGTCAAAAATATAAAGACATTCTCTATTGCAAAGTCTTCAACCTGGATTTCCTGGAACTTTGAAAGTGGTTCCTCAAGTTACCACTTTTTGCATAAAAGGGGTTTCAGGAGTGTTAACACATCACTCAATAAGCCCCGGGACTAACTAATAAAACAACAACTTTTAGGCAAAATTGAACTTTTTTTTTATCAAGATACTCCCCTTCAACAGTGATACATTAGCCCAAAGTTCTTCTAATTTTTTTAATACCTTTTTCGTAGAACGATTTGTCTTTTTTCTCAAAATGGGCTTCAACTTCGGCAATCACTTCTTCATTTGAGCCAAATCTATTTCCCTGTAGCATTTTTTTAAAGTCTACAAACAGCTAGTAGTCACTTGGGGGCCAGATCTGGACAGTACGGTGGGTGGGAAAGTAATTCGAAGTGCAATTCATTCAATTTGACCATCATTTTCATGGACTTGCGGCACGGAGCATTGTTTCTAAAAGAAAAGTTGCTTCACTAAAATCACTGTAACTTTTCTACTAAACATGCTACAACTTATTATTCTTATATAAAAATGGCTACAGTGTAATGAGGATATATTTTACTTTATAAATCAACTTATCAATTAGAGCTTCTATTTTAGAAAACATAATGCGCAACGTAAAACTTAATTAATATTTGTTGCAGAAATATTACTTATTTTCAGATGCTTATATTTTTTTAAATTGTGATTATATTTTAAACATTTTACACTTTTTGAAGTCTCGTTCCTTTATACATAATACGTAAAAGAATCGAATTATTTAGTTTTAACCTCAAAGAATTACATCTAATCGATAATTGTTTATATTTTCAGCTCTCGAGACAAAATTAACACCCCTTAGACCCTTTCAAAGCCCAAAAACTTTAGTAAAGCTTTAATTTTTACAAAATATCGAATTCTTAAAGGCAGTTTACCTGTAAAAATAAGTATTAAGAAATATTTTATGGATAAAATAAAATCTTACATTTCGTAAAAGTCAAAAAGAGGTTTGCCAATGACTTGCTTATTACTAAATGCGAGTAAAAACAGCTCCTAAACTTTAGGATCCAAGTTTGCTGAATACGCAGAAGCTTCTCGCACAGTTATAAACATTTCAATGCCGTTGTAACGTCTTGAGTAGATAACAAACAAAAAATTGTCACAGCCTAATTTTAAAATAAAAGTATTATTTATTTGCTTCTCAGGTTACTATAAATGAAGCAATAAGGTCCAAGTTATACACCAAGCCGGTGCATTCTGTCTTTATCACGGGAGGACAAAGAAAGGACAAATCTCTCTAAACCATGGATTCCAGTCCTCCAACGCCACCGGCGTTCATGGTCTCTCCTCTCTTTCGGCTCAAATGTCTATCCTTCACCGTCCAAGTCTATTTTTTTCAAGGCTCTCCCCAAGTTCTCTCCATCCAGGGCTCTCATCTCCTAAAAAAAACTTTTTAAACAACAGGGGCAGGTCCCCAACACGCCCCTCGTCCCTTCTCATTGGCAGGTCACAAAAGTCTCCTCTCGTCCCCAGGCCTCATTAGTGTCCTACTTGTGCGACACACACCAATACATTCCCGGGCCGTCTGGAATCTAAGGCTGCCAGGATTCTCCTCTAACATCTGGACACACTTGTCCATCACACCCCTTTGTTTCTTAAAGCCATTCTCTTGGCATCTGCCAACGCTATTGTCAATGGGTGCCGGCTCTCCTTTGACCATTATGACTGCCAGTCTGAGTGTCGGCGCTGGCCCGAGGTCAAACAATAACCAATGACCCCATGGCCACGTGCATTTGTGACTTAACATCTGGTCGGAGCCATAAAACTTAGCGTGAATAGAAGGGTGGGGTTCACCCCAATCGAAGACGTCACACCGTTCTGAACATTGCATTTCAGTTAAAATATTTTTCAATGTATGTGGTAACAGAAACAAAATATAAAAGCAAATTAACGCAGAATATGAAATGCGATTGCACATAGCTTCAGTAAACCTACACTTCGGTAGTTTGTAAAAAAAATGCAAACATATATATATATATCCCAGTTATTAAATATAATGCAATGGTAGATTTTACCTGGGGAGCATGAATTAATGAATAAATTGCATTAATAAAAGGTGACCAGTCTTTTTATAAATAAAAGGAGGACGAAAAATTTAAAAAAAAGAATTGCAATGTGTAAATAGAAGAAATATTTTATGAACTTAAATAAAAATACACTGATTATGTTTAAATCCCTTTTAATTAATTATTTAAACAAGCATTTCCCCATCAAATGATTTTTTTTTTGTCAATATATCATTTTCTGATGTATTGGAAATTTCGGGGCAAGAAATATCCTTCATATTGAATTTTACGGTAAGTGTTGCAGCTCAAGTATCAACATTCAATTTTGATTTCATACTTGTCTAAAAATCATTACCAACTGAAAAAAACTTTCAACTGATGCATTAGTTCTTGGGCAGCACAACATAAATTCAACAAGAATAATTAAATTTTCATATGGAATGGGTTCATTTTTGAAATCGTTAAATATTTCCACCCATCTCTTATCAATTTCAGCATGTTGATTTTCCCATTGTTCTAATTTTTCAGAAATTAAATATACATTCAGTGTTCTTATTTTTTTTTAAACAGACTTAACAGTTCAGCCTAGCATCTCTGAATAGTGGTTAACAGATTAGTTTTAAAATATTAAAAAGAGCACAAGTAAGAGGACATTTTTTGAGGAAGGACGCAACCTATAAAAGAAGGACTATCCTCCCTAAAGAAGGACGAATGATCCCCTTAATTAATATCATGTTAAAAAACTTTAATCAAATATACAGTATATTTTTTTAATTTACAATAATTTTTTTTTAATAGAGTTCTTATTTTTATTTTACACAAAGTACTTATAACACTTGTTGATCTTCTTTAAATTTTAATCTAAGAGGCCTTTTTCATCTTATGGGGTTTCCTGAAACACCTTAGAGGAGCGTATCTCAAACTATGAAGCGCACCCCGCTGGGGGGGGGGGCGTGATAACCCTATGTGGAAGGCGCGAGCACATTGAAAAGTCGAAAACAAAAGATTATTTCAAAAAATTATTAATTTACTGAAAGGAAGCAAAGCAAAATACATTCTAATATAATAAAAAATAAAATACATATTCACACTGATATAAAATACTTATAAATGTATTAGTATGGCAAAAAAGTATTTAATAATTAATTTAACAATACTAAGTTAAAAATCAAGTTTAAGAATTACCTGTGAACCCAGAGGCTTGCCATATATAAAATTATGTACAAAATTGAATAAACTTGATAATTTGTACAGTTTATAGAGAAAATATACTGTAGCTTTAGCGTAAAAGTATATTATAATTGATTTCAATGCATTGTTTTTAATTGAAAGAGGGTGCGATGAAATTTATGATTGAAAATTGGGTCGAAAATATTGAAAATTTCAGAAGCACTGCCTTAAGAGTTTCAAGGGTTCCGTAAATCGACTAATTTTGAAGACCACTGCTCTCTACTCTACAACAATCTTCATGATATTCAATCAATCTCTTCTTGATGTAACCTCTTATCATATAAAAGACTAGAGCTTATCGTTCATTTGCTAATTGGACATATCTGATTTAACCTTTAACTGTTGTTGTGTGGTCTCACAGATTTTGCAGCCTCCATCCAATCCTTTTTCAACCTCTTCAAATCCCAATTAAGGCTTGCCTTTCTCGGTTCCTTCCCGCGGAGGAACTGTAAAAGGCAAAGTCACTTACCAACGATCATCTTGAAACTAGATTTCAAATCCGTCATTTTTAGTTTTGAGGCGTAGCATTCCACATTGCATCAATTCTGGGATTGTTTGAGATGTAGTGGGAACTTGCGTTGCTAGTATAATTCTGATTTTTTGCTATTTACAAAAGCTGTACGCTTCTTTTTAATAGTTTCGGGACAAAAAGGAAATATAATGCAGTGAAAATCGCTTAACCTGAAACTGAAGGGACTGAAATATTTTTTCGTGTTAAAGGATATTGCAAAAAAAAAAAGAAAGAAAGAAAGAAAGAAAAAAGAAAATCCAAAGAACAAATAACAAAATTAAGTTATTTGGAGTTTATTTTATTTACAAAGATGTGTATGTACGCTTGTACTTAATAAAAATAAATGAAATAAAAACATTCACAAGAACCTAATGAAATATAATTCAAATTTTTAAAATTTTTGAAAAACATAACATGTATTGAGTTTTTGAAAAATAATCGGATATTTTTCTTTGATTATCTTTTTTAGCGTGAAATTGTCAAAAATTCTTTGATGTCTTTCATTTTGTTATTCATTTCACCATTGGAAGGAATATCTAAATAACTGCACATACTTTTTATAATGTTCCTCATTTCGGATGACGGGGGAACAGAAGTCGTATTATTCATTTCATTTTCTTCGTCGGAATCTGCATCAATGATACTTTTTGAGCTTTAAACTAACTTCAAAATGTCTTTGTCTGCCATAATTGGGACTGTACACATATTATCATCACCTACTGCAACTGTTATTACCATTTTTGCATACATGACAACAACCTACTGCAACTAATTCTTTCAATAATACAGAAGGCATTCCAACAATACAGAAACTTTCTCAAACTATTCATCAAGTGTCGGCTCAGTTTCAATACCATCCTTCTCCAGAAAGGAAATTTTTTCGTGTTAACTGATTTTCGTTTCGTGTTAAGAGAAAAAAAATGCATGAAAATACATAGTAGTTTGTTGGGACCGATAGTTTCTTGTTTTCCGATATTTCATCTTCAGCGTTTTCGCGTTAAACGTATTTCACTGAATATGGTGAATAATGTTCAGTTTTTTATGAACACGAAGACGATTTAGACTCTTTATTAATTTTTCTGGAATGCTTTTTCAAAGAAAATTGGAACATGGCATTTAAGTGAGCAAGATAATAAAAGCTAATGTGCCCGCATATACTAAAAATTTTATATGAATTGTTAGAATAATGTCTTGATTTCAACGTATGTTCATTGAACAAATGCACATATATAAACATTATATGTAAGCATGTATAATTTTGTATATTTTATACTTTTATTTATTCCAAAGAGCCCTAATTTTAATTTTTAAAAATATTTCTTTCTAGAGATTTCTAGAGACCATCGATATGTGTGTATGGTGCAGAAGGCTCGTTTGCCTTTCCCTGCATATCTTCTGCAGTACATCGTGGAAGATCTTCAAATGCATTTTATGTTTAATGTTCTCTGTTTACTAATAGTATATTCCTTTCATCTCAAATAAAGAGATTTACGTTTTCAATGCCATCAAGTTGTGAATTGTAAACACGTTTACCGAGTATAAAAAGAAAGTTCTTTATTGAGTTTCATAAAAATCTCTAGCATGAATTCTTGACACTTATTTTAGAAAAATAACCGAATACAACTTTCCTATATGCACATAAAAATATTTTTTTAGGTAAAGAAAATGACTTAAATCAGAAAAAAAAAAGCAAAAATCTTAAACACTCGTGTGAACATGTAAGCGAAGTTCATGATCGAAAAATACTTGAACCCACAATATCTATGAAGTTATATTTAGAACAGGTAGGGCAGAGATTCTTAAGCTTGCCG
>BMAV01016262.1:96790-116205 GCA_019973955.1 Trichonephila inaurata madagascariensis | reverse complement strand
GCCCCCCCCCCCCGTCTTTATATACCAGCGTGACGTCGTGGATCTCCAATATCCAAGATTTTGAATATCAATCCCCGACTTAACGTTTTTGATCAAAATACAAATTTTAGTAAAGTTTTTTCATTGGGGACTATTTAGTGATCTTGTCTAGTATGCCACATCTTTTAATTCTTCCACAAGGCCTTTCAGAGTCTGTACAAGACGGAAATCTCAACATTGCATTGGAGACTCAGCGGACCCCCAGAAAGGTATTGCGGAACCCCAGGGGTCTATGGACCACAGTTTAAGAACCACTAAGGTAGGGTAAAATGGTGACCCGCACATGCCACGTATAGATCACAAAGGGTTTTGTGTGGTTCACCACGACATATATTTGTATGCACAATTTTTCTTGCATGGACATCAACAAAAATAAATATGCATGCAAGTTAGCTAAAATTATCTTGCAGGTTGTGATTATTATTTCAACAAGCAATCTCGCAGCTGATTTCAAAAAAAAATTGTAGAAAAGTGTGATAGGTTACACTTTTGTCTCACTAAACTAATTCTAAAATTAAATGTGCTTGCAGCTATAGTTGATACGAAATTAGCACTACAAATAAACTGAATATAACTACCACTATCTTATTTAACTTATATTTATTGATTTTTATGGTACAATTTATACCTCTTTCTTAGGGTGCGAAGTAAACTAATGAATCCAATCATTTTAAAAAGGTGCGGGCCCCCAGGATCCTCTACTTCCGCAACTACTAACTTCGAATGCAAATATTCAGAAAATGCCCTTCACTACTTGTGACGAACTATTCATAAAATATCAGCCAGTCGCATTTCGAGTGGAACTCCTGCTATAAATATTAAATCCAAATATTCAACCAATTATAGATATTTTTAGAAAAAGACGCACAAAACTTCCCACTCAATTTAAGATACAATTTTTCATGTCTATAATTTACCAAGGTTACCTTGTAATGAAACATTCCCAATATTTAAACTTATACTTTATTCAAACATTTCGATTCTTTATTTATTATATAGAAACAATTATCCGTTCGAAAATACCACGCAATTCATGTAACTATCCCAGATGTTTACTGTCAAATTATTCCTACCACAAAAATATAATACTGTCTCGCTCACATGGAACGAAGCTAATACCAACCCCCACACGCAAAGGAAAACAGAACCAGATCTTTACTCACAGTTGATGAATCTCATTTTATTAATACTAATTAGCTACCATTTATGGTGTAATTAACAAAGATGGCGTGACAGCAAGGGGAGTATCTATTCAACCGGAAAATATAGATGAAAAAACTGCATATCTCATCTGTCATCTTCAATCATTGTTGATTTAGTTGGTTCTGTCAGCACGTTACAGATGAGATACCGCCTTTTATTCTTCGATTGGGTTCTTTCAGTGACTGTGTTCATATTGTTCTTAACTTGGTGGTTTGTGATGGATTAATGCGTTGTTTCTTTTGGATTCTGTTTATTTTTTGCGATGATGTAATTTCTTTTTTTCTGCTCAATTGGCTAGAGAGAGAGGGTAAATGATTGAATAACAGTGATGAGAGCAGCGAGGCGGTCACTTCTGAAGGCTTCTTTGATTTTAAACGCTTTTTCATCATATTTGTTGTTATTTATTGACGTTTTATTCGATACCAGACAGCTTTTGTTATTTAGCCCACTTAACCTGAAATTTCAACTTTATGCTGAGAAATGGGAAACAAAAATCTACAAAAGAATGTGTTAAAAAAATGTATTTACTGTGAAAATTGTTTAACACGAAAATGAGGGGACTGAAATGTTTTTTCGTGTTAAAGTGATTTCGTGTTAGGGGATATTGTGAAAGAAAAATAATAATTCTGTATATTTAAGAAATATAAGTTTATTAGAGCACATTTTATACTCATGTGTTTTTGCAAATTAATGTAATATTTTTCTTTGCATTGTCTTTTTTTTTAGTATCGAATTGTCCACAAATTATTCGATGTCGTCTATTTTGTTTTTTTTTTATATATATCACCAATGGAAACTCAAACTCAGTGGCGCAATAGCCCATGAGGGCCAAGGCCTACTGTGCTCATCCCAGTAAACGTGATCGTCGGGCGCTGAAGTACGTGAGCATTATGTCCCGATCAGGTGGTCAGTCTGAAGCGAGACCCCAGTGCTTAAGTCCCCAAGCAAGCTTGGTACTCATTTATCGACCCACTGCAGTAGGTATGAAAGGCTGAGTCGACCTTACTCAACCCGGGAATAGAACCCGGACTAGTGGTGTGGAAACGCGATACGCTACCACTCGAGCACTGGGCTTTATATCACCAATGGAATGTGCGTTTAAATAACAGTACGTACTCTTTTCATGGTGTTCCTCATTTCGGATGTTTTTGTGTGGCGTTTATTGGGTTGGAGGTTGAAAGCAGCTTAGATAAACAAAACTGGCTCGTGACACAGGTTATTTCGAGGGTATTTCAAAGGCAGGTTAGCCTTTTTTCAACGAAACATGTAAAAATCCCCTTTCTTTCATTTCACATCCCTCTCAAATCTCGCTTGGGTGGCTGGTTGCCATGTATGTGGCTGGTCCTAGAAAGGAATCTTTTCGTGTTAAGCGATTTTTGTTTTGTTCTAAGAGAACAAAAAATGCAAGAACATACATAGTTGTGTGTCGGGACCGTTGTGTTATTTCATGTCGACCGATACTTCGTCTTAAGTGTTTTCGCTTTAAATGTGAATTTCACTGTATTTATTTTAATTACACACAGAAAGTAATCTGTGCTGAAAAACTGTTTTGCTGTAAATTTTCTAGGCGTGAATATTATTGGCAAGTGTTGACTCATCTCATTAATATCCTTATTTTGATGTTTTTTAGAAAATTAAGTTGTGAATGGCAACTGTAGAGCTTTTATGCTCTATATTTTTGTGAGAATAAAAGAATAGCTTTGAACTGGTATTCGTGTGTTTTAGAGAGTTAACAACTATTGACTAACTAGAGAATTAATAATTTTTAAACGCTTATTATGGTTTTTGAGTGTTATTTTAGAAATGTCAAAGCCATAGATTAAATGATTATGATCACAATTCTTCTGATTTCGACTCCATAATGGAACAGTTACATTTTTGTGTCTATTTGCTTTTGTTGGAAGCCTCGTTTCTTAACTGTTGCTCTAAATAGAATTTTCTACGAAAATAAACTTTTCTCTTAAAGTGGTCGAGTCAATTCTATAGGTGGCTTTCGAAAGCCCTACATCCATTTGATGCAGGGATAAAATCCTAGTTCAGTTCAAAGATAAAAATGAAAATGGCGATGAAATATAAAAAACTTAGCCAAATTGTGCCGACGGCTAGTTTTCTTGCATGGAATTTATATCCAATACGCCGCCGGTGAATCTTCGAGTTGGAGATATAGTAAGACCCCGCTTAACGCTGTTTCGTTTAGCGCTGTTTCGGTTTAGCGGGGATTCCCCGAAATTGCTCACAGCGCTACGGGGATTCCCCGAAATTGTAGGTTTTAAAATATGTACATAACATATCCGAAACAGTGTAGTTGTGTATCTTGTTTGGTGCGGTGCTATACGGACACATTTTTATCATTTGAAACATTTGTTGACATTATTGTAAGTATAAATTTATGTAATACTATAACGATTAATACAGTGACAAATATTATGATCTTTAGTTTTTATCATGGGTGATAATGAAAAACAAGAAAAGAAAGCAACCAGAAAAAGCATTTCACTGGAAACTAAATTGCAAGTGATTAGAAGATTAGATTCTGGTGAACGTCAATCTCAAATTAGTGCTGCATTGAATTTGGCAACTTCAACAGGATGCCTTCTTGACAAAAAGGCAGAAAATTGGAAACACAGAATAGACTGAATGATCTGACTGACTTAGAATTTTATTTGTTTTTATATGTATACATTCATTTATATTGTTTTTATTTTTGTAAGAAATAAATGTTTGGTTTTTATTTTTATTAAAAAAACATAATTATTAAACTTAATACCTAACCAATTTTCTATCCATCTTCCCCTAACCCCCTTATTTACATGTTAAGATAGCCTCGTTTAGCGCTGTTTCGAATTACGCTCTACTTTGATGGAACGTATCCCCCGCGTTAAGCGGGGTCTTACTGTAAATTGTGATACCCCCGACCAGGGGGAACCAACTCTTCATCTACTCGACCTAGATTTGTGGGAGGTAAGAATTGATCAACCTAGCTAGCCATAATAAAACCAATTTATTATTATCCAATTATATCAATCAAAGACAGTCTTACTATAGGAAGGAAATCAGGAGTGATATAATGTAAACCTCAATCTTATGTCAATAAGCGCCAGGAATTCTAAGCGCTTAACTCTAAGCAAAGTTAATCTTTAAATCTCAATCTTCCTTATTTCATTTGAATAGCTTAAGCCCGTTCTATAATTATACTTCTAAGTTTAAATCCTTACCATCAGCTCACTGTGCTCAGCATCTCAGTTTCTTTTCTCCTTCTTCGTGATTACTATATATCTACTAACCAATCTAAAAATCAATGTTTCTTCTTGAGAGGATTGGCTGTGAAATAACTCAATGCTGGCTCCAAAGATTCCCCAAGAGGATTAGTAGGAAAACACGGTAAAGCTCCGTCGCAAAATATAGATGTGAACAAAAGTAGTACCTAGCGGGTTGTCGCATGACGGTTGCTTATTCATGTTTCAATTATCAGTCCTTATTTCAGTTTTATTTATTTATTTATTTTTGTTATTACGACATGAGTACACATAAACATTAACCACTCAGAAAAAATTTCTATTCTTTGGGTAAGCACACTACCAATTTTGGGGGTCCTCAATCGGTCAAATTTCTTCATAGACTGATTGAATTCTCCATCGGTTCGGAAAGGTTCTCGCAAATTTTCCTTTGGGCATTACTGTGGAACAAGTCGCCACACTGGTCACAAGCTGTTAATGCACGTTTTAGTAAACCAAATGCACAAAAATCATTGGGGAAGCATCAAGAAATTTGAAAAGGATTTTCTGGTTTCGGATTGTTTAATTGTTATGTACATGCCAGAAATTTTGACATGAGCTTGAAATTTTGACTGTGCACATCTTTGATAGTTTACTCGACGGAATAAACTGGAATTTATTTATAAATATTGGTTCTAAAATTTCCTGAAGATGTAATACTAAGGATCAGTAGCGCACACAAGGAGGGGGTGACCAAGGGGTCCGGACAACCCCCCATAGCTCTTGATTTTTTTTTATTGGTTATAATCCTATGTATATATTCTGTATTTGTTATTAATAATTAATTTATTAATTATTACTAATTATTTATTCAATAATTAATTTTGTATTGTTTTTGTACTCGAAAATCGACAAAATCAAAAGAATATGTTGGACGCCTTGTTGGAGCATGATACCAAAATGGTGAACTTTAAACCCTGGACCTTCCCCTTGAAAAATTTTTCTGTGCTCTACTGCTAAGGATTTGTTTTAGCTTAGGTAAAATTCTTCCGGTTTAAATGTGCTGCTTTAATAGTTCTATCACGATGATTAACCTTCTAAGAGACATTTTTAGAATGATGAAGTCAATTTTTGCGATAATTCTATGCTATAAAATTGTAGAAAGTTCTTCATTTTCGGTTGTAATGCTAAAACAAAGTCATACTTCTTCATCAATCACCCAAGAAACCTCCAAAAGACAGCCAAATTTTTTTCTTCCCAAATAGCTTATAAGTAAAGTACCTTTAAAGTCGAATATATTCAGATTATATCTGAGAGTTGGCAATTTATCTAAAAATTGTCTTCTTTTCATTGTTCTTGTTTCTCGCTGTCTTCCACCCTTTTCATTTCTCGGCTCTTCACTGCTTTAGCTTACATCTGTGAACTCCATTACATATTAAACTAGAAAATGTACTTCATTTTTCCAGCTCTTTATATATTTTTTAAACAGCTCAGAGAAAATAATGTAAACTCCCTTTAAGAAATAGAATCTTTAAAAAAAAAATATATGTATAAAGTGGAAAAACTTAAAGAAGAATTTGACTAATGCCGGATTGATTTTTACATTTATATGCTTGAATATATAAAAGGAAAAAAACACAAAGAGAATATATACCGTAAAATCCGGCGTAAAACGCGCCCTTTTAAAACAAAAAATAAGATCGAAATTCAAGGTTACGCGTTATACGCCGGGTATGAACATGAGAGCTCTAAAAATGGGAAAAAGAGATGAGCATAAAAAAATGTTTGACTTCTACATGCATCAAAATATGTTTATTTGAAATAAATGACATTCCTTATGAGCTTAAAGGGTTGTAATTCTAGAAAGATACTCTTCTTTCTAAAACTTTTGGGATAATACCTTGAGTAAATGATTTCAAAACATAACAACATTACATACATACATTTCAAGATTCTTTGTAAAGAGTAGGTGCGCGTTATATGACGCATATACCTAAAAATCTAAAAAGGCAACTTTGAAGTATAGGTGCGCGCTATACGCCGGATTTTACTGTAATAGATAAATACAAAGTGACTGTAAGAAAGAAATGCATTAATTCGAATAACGAGTTATGTATACGTTAGGGAAGTCAGAATATAACAATTATTGGGTAGTTTTCTTTTGAGAAAACTCTTGGTATTTAAGGTATCCGACTACGTTCGGAACCATGATTTTAAAAAAGCGTATAAATGTATAATTTTCATGATATTTAGTGTCATCTAGATTAGAATACATGTATAAAATTGTTTTAAAGACATTATGACAAAAAAAAATTATCTTAGAATAACCTTTTATCCAAATGTTCTCCTTTTGTAAAAAATGCTTCTATTGTATTAATATTTTGCCTGTATATAGCTCAGACCTCTGTACAGAGGCTCAACCATGACTTTTGAAAAATTCACATTATTTTTCCAGTTACATCCATTTGAAATAATTATCGGCGTATTTTTTTTAAAATTTCTCCCTTCTGTTTTTGTAAAATATGGATAAAACGACTTCCAAGTTATGCGTTTCAAAAATTCTAGTTGAGCCTCTGGACAGAGGTCTGCGCTATATACAGGCAAAATATTAATTCAATAGAAGCATTTTTTACAAAATTAGAACATTTGGAAAAAAGGTTATTCCAAGTTAATTTTTTTGCCTAAATATTGTATTTAATTTTTTTTTGTTATAATGTCCTTAGAAAAATTTTATACATGTATTTTAATCTAAGTGACGCTAATCATCATGAAAATTATCCATTTATGTGCTTTTTTAAAATCATGGTTCCGTACGTAGTCGGATACCTTAAATGCTTTTGTTAAACTCAATGCAAAATTAACTTTAACCTGTAATAATTTAATAAGGCTACCACATTCAAAATGTATAATTCAACTTTTCAATAGGTAAAGCAACTACGTATTTTCATCAAAAAATATCGTATAGGATAATTGAAGCTACCTGAACAGTAATTAGTTCAGAGCTCTAACGTGATGTGTTGTAGCCAGAAAATCTACGAGTTTCAAACTCAATAAATTAAAGGGCAAGGTTGAGTATTTATTTATGTCTTACTATAAAGGAACACGGGAGCTATTGGCGAAGAACCTCAAAATTTTGAAGTGATGACACCTTAAAGCAGGGTGTCGAACACGCGGCCCGCCAGTACGTAAGTTGCGGCCCACACCGACTCTTTTAAAAAAAATTTTAAATATCAGATTTTTAAAGTTTTTTCATTTTGAAATTTATTTGAGGGAAAATTTATATATATGTATATATATATACAATGTATTTGCCTGTTACCGGTTCTTGTTTTAAAATAAATCCTTTTTGATAATAGAAATATCCTTTAGATTAAAATAGATTTATATTTTATCAAACAGTTACATTTGATTTTATTATAGTAAATTACCTATTTAATAAATTTCGAATTGCATGATGCATATCCTCTTTACTATGGATGGTACATGATTCTTTGTGTATGCGACTTTTGTTTCTCCTCCTTTTCTGTTTGGAGTGCCCAAAAAGCAAGAGGCATTCAGAGGTGTGTTTTTTTTAAGTTTAATAAAAATATTCAGGATGGTTAAGATAAAGGGCAACGTATACTTAATATAGTTAGCACTATTAAATTTCAATAAAGAGTAACGAAGGATCAATTCAAAAGGAACACCATAATTTTCAAGAAAATGGCAACTGTAATATTTTAAACATTATTTGATCATTGCATTATTTTTTAAACATTATTATGTTGTTTATGTCTGTATGCATGAAAAATAATGAAAACAGAAATAATAATTCTTTCTGTTTTAAATTTTCACTCCAATAAATGTTTTTTTGTTTCCAAATCTGATATAAAGGTACATATTTTTATGTGCGGCCCGCAAGATTATAATGTTTTTCTGAAGTGGCCCGCAAGGTCATTTGGGTTGGACACCCCTGCCTTAGAGGGCACCTGCCTTCTCCAAACTCCCACACCACCCCAACTGGAGGATTTTAAGCCACGACAGCTTAAACGTGCAGCAGTTCCTCTACACGACAGATCTTCAGGAAACTAGGGCTCGAACTCACAACACACCGACTACGAGCTCGTAACCATGACTACTAGGCTACCTCGGCCTCTATAAATTAAAAAACATTACCATTAGAATATTTTTACAACATTTGAAAGGTCTTAAATATTTTACTTTGGTGCAATATGAACTTTAGAAAATAAAGGAAGAATGTAGAGCTGATACTTTTCGTCTGGTTTAAGTTCTGAACTGAACTGATTCATCTTCGAAAAGAAAAAGAAGTATGTATCTCAAACGATGTTTACAGCCAAGTAAATTTAATTTTAGATTTATTTTACATATTCTGAAGAGAGAAAGTCTTTGTCTTATGAATAATAATAAAATAAAAAATTATTTAAATGCAGTTTTTGGCAAAAAAGCAAAAAAAAAAAGATTTTTAAAACATTTTTCTTTTATGAAAAATGCTACCATAATAATATTTTTCTTATTACTAGCTAAACTTGGAATTTTGAAAAATTCACATAATTTTCACATTTTATTATTGCTATCAACTAAAATAACCAGTGTTTTCTCTACTCTCATGTATTTTTATATGAATAAATCCATTTCTAAATTATATATATGCATATTTCAAAAATTTTAGTACAACTCCGATATAGAGGTCTTATCTATACAGAGGTATAAAATATTATAGAAGTATTTTTCATAACAGGAGAAAGTGTCATTCTTTCTTCACTTTTTTCCCCAAAATATTGCATTTAAATAATTTTTTATTGTAACAAAATTCTTAATAAAATATTTCTTTTTTCTTTTAATTCTCGTGACACTAAATAACACACTAAGAAAACCATTCATTTATACGCTTGAATATTAACGCACTGTTCGGCATCACGAGGGCTTTTAGCGACGGACCTCGTAATTTTGAACCATGGTCAAGTGACAAGGACGACACATGAGCTGGAACCCCACTCTCCTAACTACCACACCAGACCAACGGGAGGACATTTGAGCTCTCAACAAATTCAACGTGCATCGTTTCCCAACACGGCGGGTATTTAGTGGTACTGGGCTTCGTAACAAGCCAGCCACGATCCCATACCTTGACCACTGGGCTACCGCGGCCACTCAAATCTGTGAGAGAATTTATATCTTTACATTGCGAAAAAAATTAAAAAATTGCTTTTTCTTCATTTCAATTTTACTTAAGTGGTTTTGTGCGTGTGTGTATGAAATATTTCTTAACAGTTTATTCATAACAATTTAATTCCTCTGATCCATCGTTTCGCTGTTCCTAAATTTTTGAAAGAACAAAAAAAAATCACACATAATAATCAAAATATAGCAATCCTTTTAAGGAATAACAAAAATTCTCACCACTTAAATTGAATTTAACCACAGTTTGTATGTCCCCAAACATTGTTCTCTATGTCTTCTTACAATATTTTCCCCAACGTAATTCTAATAAATCCCTAAAAAGCATTATTCCCTTTCAGAATCAGCAATACAGAAGACAACAAATAAAAGCAGAAAAGAAATGCTTTCCCGCAAAAAAATATATTCTATACAGAATTTTTGATGAGTTAGCATTGTTTCAAATTCAGAGTGGACTTTATTTTGTTGTTGCCACATATGACATTTCGTGCACTTTCAGCAATATTTTCCAGCACGCAGGCTGGATTTCTTCTTTAAATGTCTTTATACCTAAAAAAAAGGGAATAAAAGGGATTAGCAGATATTTTATAGAAAATAAAAGCTTATCTACGAACCTGTACGTATAATTCTTCTTACAGGGAAAAAATGTCCACGCAGGAAAATGCATTTTCCCCAATCGGATCTGAAATAGCAAGAAGGTACGCACAGATCTTATGCCTAATTCTTTTCTTAAAAGCGGATTACGTTCGATTTCTTTGACTTATTATTTGTATTGCTTTTCCGCCTTCGTACATTCTGTAAGTTTTGTCTGCTTGTTTTCTGTTATGTCCTTAGTTCTATACCCTTTTAAGTAGGATTATGGGTTTGTGGTTTAGATCTTATGCCTTTTCTCTTAAGAATGAGTTGAGAGGTTCCAATGCTTTTTGTTCGGTAATAGTTTCTGAGAAAAAGAGATTGCGGATATATAGAAACAATGAATAAAAACGAAATATTGGATGGAGAATTCAGACTGTTAGCGCACTAAAATTGGACACTTGATTTCTTCTTATGGAAAACGATGTATAAAATAAAACACGTTGAATTTATATTGTTGCTAAATTTTCGAAGAAAAATGTTGGACAAATAAGAGTAGCAAACAACGTTTTCATATGCAAATCCTAAAAATATATTTCACGATAACTGTGATATCTTTTTCTAGTAAACTGAATTTCAAATTAAATTTAATTTAAAGTCTGTTTTACCTACCTTTTATTCTATTTACATCAATGTATTTAATCGGTTTTTGTGTTGTTGACTTCAACAGTACTACATTTGCCAGCTATGTATTATTTACTTTTACCAGTTCATATAAAGATATCAAAGATCGTACTGATAATCCTCGTTTTTTGTTTCGTGGTGGCAACCATTTAATGTTTGGTATTTAAGATGTATGTTAAAATTCATTGTGAGTTTTTATTCTAATTAAGTCACAATTATGTTTAATATGTTTGTTAAATTTACTCATTTTTTTTTAGTTTATCAATATTAATTGAATCAAATGTAACTCGGCTCTATGATAAGCAATAAAATCAAACTCATATTCATTCTTATGAAATTTTATTTCCATTTTTAAGTATTTCATTTTAAAATTTTAATTATTCTCTATCCAAATATCTAAAAAATAAAAATGAGAATGAAAACATTATTTATATGTTGCAAATTAAATGAAAGATACTAAATTCAAAAATTTCAGACTCTAAATACACTTAATACATAAATTATACGGGTATGTCTTTTTTTTTTGTATAAATATACACACCATATATATGTGTCAGCGGTATCCAACCCAAATCACCTTGCGGGCTACTTCTGAAAAACATTATTATCTCGCGGGCCGCACATAAAAATATGTACCTTTATATCAGATTTGGAAACAAAAAAAAAAAACATTTATTGAGCAAAAATTTAAAACAGAATGAATTATTATTATTGTCTTCATTATTTTTCATGTATACAGACATAGATAATATAATAATGTTTATGTATAATATAATAATTCAATGATCAAATAATGTTTAAAATATTAGTTGCCATTTTCTTGAAAATTACGCAGTTCCTTTTGAATTGATCTTTCGTAACTTATTGTTAAATTTTGATTATGNTGTCTTTCTCAAACAATTAAGTATCCATTGCCCTTCATCTTAACCATCCTGAATAACCATCTTCATCTTAACCACCCATAAAGCATTTCTAACCCTAATTCGCTGGCCTAATTCAGCGACAGCTTTAGAAATCATAATAGGTCTCCAGTTTAGTCCAAAGACTTTTTTGTATCAACATTTGATGTGTCTGGTGAATTCCAATTTCTTCCTGCTTTAGCACTGTAGGTTTTAGTACTTCTTCACTTTTATTTTATATTACTATATATATATATATATATAACTTTAAAAACCTGATATTTAAATTTATTTAAAAAAGAGTCGGTGGGCTACGCTCGGGCGGGCCTCTTGTTGGACACCCCTGTTATATATCGTGGTTTTTTTCAACCATGGTTTAATTTCTTCAATTTTTTCTTGCACTATTATGTATAAATTTTTTGCTGAAGAGGAAAATTATAATCCTATAAAGTAAGTTTAACCTTACTTAACTGCCCTAAGTCAGTGACAGTTTTTGAAGATATAATACTTTTTTCCATTTTGGTCAAAGGACATTGATTTCTCTTCATTTTTTGTTCTTTAGTTCTTGGTTTTCGGTTCCAGATTTTGAGCTTTATAAATATATATATATATACAGCACTGGTAAGTTTAAATAAAGTTTTAATTTTCATACCTTGCGAGTTATTAATAAAAGGTTTAAACATATTTGAATTGGGAAATATTTATTTTAATATTGATAAAAGTTTCGAACTCAGTAGCCTTAAGTTTCTCTAGAATCAAAATAATTTTTTCAAAGAATTACTATTAGAAGTAAGATCACTAATAAACCAGAATATTTTTGTCAACAAATTTTCAGTGTCAAAACAGAAACAGTCTAAAATATTATAGTTTATTAACATTTTATTCTTACTCGTATTGAGATGTACTATTCCAAATATTATACAAACACATTGTACGGCTTTCCAATGGTTCTCTTTTTATTGTTTTACTCTGCACTTAAATTGTTTAGTATTGCCATTTGGATAAGAGTAACTGTTTTGTAGAATAGTCTCGATTGCTCTTCAGTTATTTCATAGTCTTTGGTTATTTTTAAGAAAGAAAGTTTTAACCCCTTAACTGCCGATTAGAAGTTACGCAATTCGCTCCCCAGTTCTACCATTTTTTCACATATACGGTGTATTGGCGGGAGAAAAAGGCAGAAATAAGCAAATTTTTTACTCTTAATTTTCACAGACTCAGATGAATCATAGTCGATCCTGTGCTGTTCTTCAATTCCTAAATATATTCTCTTTTATTTAGTTATTTATCTTTTACTTTTATTCTCAAATTCTCTACATTAAGTAAATAAGTAAATCCTTCGCAAACACTGTCGGTACCATTTTATTGCAGTCCAAAGCCTTCGGAATAGTTTCACTGATGGCAATGCAAGGAAAAGAATCTTATTTCGGAAAGACGTATATGTACGTCCGGGGCACTCAGTGCACCGGTTGAGCAAGACGGATATATACGACGGTATCACTTAGGGGTTTAAATAACTTGAATCAATCTTAAGCAACTTAATGAAAATTTAAAAACTAGTTTTTTTACAAAATCTGATAAATTCATATTTGCTATCTCATTTTATGTTACATCAGTTTAGATGATAAACCATCATTATGGTGTAATATGTAGGAAAAAAAAGCTTTCTTCCTCTTGTTTCGTGGGCGTGCATATGAAATTTCTTTCTACATAAATAAACACTTCCAAAAATATAAAAGAAACATTAATAAGTAATCACTATTTTAACTTGAGCTGCTCTACCATCCATCGAACAGAGTATACTTTGCATCTCTGCCATAGACTCTAACTTAATCTCATTTAACTTTTAGGCCATCTTCTCCAGGAACACATACTTGCTAAATGGGATTTCTGCCTCTAGAGAAAGACAACATTCTCTTCTCTGATAGGATTCTTCGGAATCCAGCATCCGCCAATCGAATTTCGAAGATGAAAGAAACGGTATATCTCCAGCAACTTTTGGTCCCCTGCGCGTATCATACAAGAAGCAGATAATGAATAAAATATGAATATAGCAGTCATAGTACTTATCTGCTACCGAGGGACAAAAGAATGGAAAAAAAGAATGCAAAGCAGATGCTCTAGCATAAGCCTCTTGGAAAGTGGATGCCAAGCATGTTAGGAGTGGAGTAGTGGAATAACTGGGATTGAGATTTTTTTTTCTTTTTTGAATGATGCTTGAAGTAATGGCTTTCTCTATAGGGAAATATTAAGTAAAAGATAAGGTTATTAAATATTAACCCTAATGAAGAAAATATGAGATCTCTTATATTTTTTCTGAAGATGAATAAAGAAAAAAATGCTATATTTCTAATGGAAGCTGTTAGCACTCGATATTCGTATAAGCCAACTTTTAAAAATTCGTAACAAAATCCTAGTTGGTATTTGATGGATTATAAGTTAAAACAGCTATTTTTTACTAAGATATCTGACTACGTTTGGAATCGTGATTTCGCAAAAGCCTACAAACGAATGTTGTTTTTTTTTTAATATTTAGTGTCACTTAGATTAGAATACACGTACGAAATTGTTTTAAGAAATATATTACATTAAAAATTATTTTGAAGTAATATTTTGGTAAAAAATGTACATAGANATTCTCTTTTTATGAAAAATGCTTCAATAATAATATTATTTTGTCCATATATAGCTCAGAACTCTGTACAGAGCCTGAATTAGGATGTTTGAAATACATAACTTATAAGTGGATTTTTCCATATTTTAATACATCAGAGTGGAGAAATTTTAAGAAAAAAATACCAATAATTATTTCAATTGGTGGTAACTCTGAAAATAATGTGAATTTTTCACAAATCCTAGTTCAAGCTCTCTGGAGATGTCTATCTATAAGCAAAATATTATTATTTTAGATGTATTGTTCAAAGAAGGAGAATGTTTTGAAAATGAATAATTCAAAGTTCCTTTTTTGGCAAAATATTAGATTAAAGTAATTTTTTATTATAATAATATTCTTTAAGCAATTTTACACGTGTATTTTAATCTAAGTGACACCAAATATCGAAATAATATTCGTTTATACGCTTTTGCAAAATCACTGTTCCGAAAGTAGTCGGGTACCTTAACATAGTAAATTTTGGAATTCTATTTTCCATTTTTAGTTTCATTTTATTTTTATCTTAAATTACTTAAATTTATATGGGGATGTGTGTAAGAGCAATAAAATTTTCATAAGTAGTTTTTGAAAAATATTTAATACATGTAAAAAAATAAATAAAGATATTTCGCTTACCTTTTTAAATTCCGTAAATAATTTACAGATACAAGTAAATTTTCTGTAAGCAAATCATAACCTCTGAGAACATCACATTTATTCGTTTTTGAATATAAATTCGTAAAAAATATCTTCGTAAAGCATGTAATATTTGAATTTATGTTTAATATTTCAAAAAATACACTGGTCGTCAGAAGTTTAGATGCTCCATTATTTTCAAAACTCAGCATTAAAATGGTGATAATAACAATAGAATTAATAGTTTTTATATGAAAGATAGTAATTTAACTTAATGCAAAAAACGATAACTGTTACTTTTATTTTAACCCGGGAATAGGCGTGTACTCGACACTGACGTTAGTGGTCACTCGGGCTGACGGAGTCACCCCAATCCTCTTTTTATAATTATATTCATTGCACACGATAAAAATCGTTATTCCAATGAGTAATTTAATTAAGAGAAAGTTTATTTACCTGCTTTTGAAGACTTTTCAATTTTTCTTTGATAATTTGAGAAAAAAATGAATCAAATTGAACTATAATGTTTCAAATGTGCGTGACTTTAATAAGGGGAGAAAAAAAAATCACAGGCACTTTCGTTAACACTACGAGAATGATATTTGCAGGCAAGACTGTCCTATTTTGTACAAGGTATTGTAGTTTTATTGTCCTTTGACGATCTACCAATAGCATGTTGAACTTTATCTTGCTTGTGTCTTTTTGACAGGGTGCAGTGTGTCTTATGGGACACTTGTGGCTTTATATGTTTCTTGATGGAGTTTTTTAGGTTACATTTGAAAATTTTCCTTTTAACTCAAATGTTTGATGCCTCCATCGCTTTTCTCAAATTCACTTTCGCTATCGCGATTAATATCCATTACTTCATCAAGTTGTTCCCTTGCTTGATCAACTTCAACTTCACCCAATTGATATTGCGGATGCCCATTTCTTTTTTTATGTTCTGTTCATTTACATTTATAAACCGTAATGAGTCATACAACACAGCTATCAAAACCACTAAGTCGTTCACAGGAGTAGCCTGTTCCTAGAAAATATTTTAGAACAAAATTGGTCCCGTGGGGAACTCAATCACCCTAAGTTTCTAAAGAATGTAAAAAAACGCTTACCACTTCCAAAAAAAGAGTGAAAAAAATGTATATGTGACAAATACATTTTAATTCCCATGAAGACTGCCGTCTAGGAGGATACTCTCTGACAAGGTCATGTGTAACAAATTAACAGTTTTCACAGAATTAAAGATTTCCTGAGCTCTGTGTTCCGCGTGACCGCTCCCGGGTTAAGCTTACAGGAGTTTGAATGATACGCGCGAATACGCTTTCACAATTCAAATCTGTATACAGTACGACTAATTCAATGTGTCCTGAACCATCGATGGAGGTGGGGCTCTTTATGTATGATAAGGAAACATTTCTCCTGATAAGCAAAACGTGTAACGTTTCTTACATGGTAAGGAAACGTTTTTTGTATCAAACAGCAATATGCTTCTGTACTCTTCAGAGAGTGAGAGTGCAATGTTCAGCTACACGAGGGCTTTTGACGACGGACCTCGTAACTCTGAACCATGGTCAAGGACGACACCAGAGCTGGCAACCCCTTCTCCTAACTATCACATCACACCAACGGGAGGACGTTTGAGCTCTCGACAGATTTAACGTGCATCATTCCCCTACAAGGTGGTTCTTTAGTGGTACTGGCTTGATATCTTGACAAGCAAGCCACGATCCGATACCTTGACCACTAGGCTACAGCTGCCACCTGTACTCTTCTGAAATGAGTCCAACTACACATTGAAAAGCGATTTGGGAAGTCTGCTGATCTCTGGAGAGAATAACATCTCAAATACAACTAATCCAACAATGTTAAAAGACACAGTTAGAGATGTGGTGAAATAGTGGTTTGGACACAGATCTCTTTGGTGGTGACACTGACCCACATGTGTTCTTTCGAGGATTTCTTATTGGTGGAAGATATTAGGGGGGGGGGAATTTCTAGGTTTCATCGTCTTCGGAATTTTTATTAGATTATCCTGTTAATTATTACAATGTAGAGAAGAAACACTTAAATATAAGATTATTATTAACAACTTTTGAAACTGCTTGACATTATTATTAATTCGTTATGAGGAATTCTATGGCATTTTTGTTTTGAACCTGGTAAATATTTATAACTATTTTATATACACGGCTAACCAATAAAAAAGCAATACCAAAGACAAGATGTATTATAGCCAAATTATAATTAGAAAATATAACACATTGTACAAAGATGAAATTCTTAGTAATGGAACGTTTTAAGAAGGCAATAAAATGAGTATTGAATATTACAGTTACGGCTGGTAATAACCTAGTACACTCATATGCCTATCTAACCACTCTCAAATCATCGATAGGATGGATTCTGTAAGCAATAGATAGATTAATCATACAGGCCAAAATAAAAATCAAAGCTGGAGAGTGAAGAATCAGTCTTGAACTTTGCGTGCACGGTGTGTTGGCTTCAGTCTCAGAGATATAGCACTGCTTGATCATTGTACCATCAATGTGTACCAAAGAGGAATAGGAACAAAATTCAACCCTAAATTATAATACCAGGTGCAAAACCAGTAGGATGATACATACAAGCAACAATTAAACAGTCTTTCTCCACGATATTTCTAGACTAATCCAACCATTCGGTGCTGCAGGTAGAAACATAATTCGTCTATAAATACAATACCGGGTTATCTGGTTGTGCATGTCCATCCTCCAATGTAACATTTCTGAAAAAATCACAAGTAGTTTTAATGTGAAAGCCTAATAGTGGTATTTTTTTACTTAAATCACCACATGTTGCAAAATAAATTCGTTCCCAAATGCCTTAGTCTTTAAATATTTTTTTTAAATATATATCACATAAAATCTCAAGGGAAATTATTATTTAATGAAAACGGATTCTCGATAAACTGAAAATTACAAACGATAACAAAATAAAAATTATGGTTTTAAATAATGATTATTCTACGTCAAGTTTTAATACTCACAGAGTTTGCAGGATTTGCAATACTTGTTTAACTAACATCAACAAAATAAAATCGTAGAATAATTGATTTTTCTCCCATCCGGTTACACAAACCGTTTTATAAAAAAATCAGGTTCTATTGTTCTATCAATGTATTAATTGTTCCCTTACTGAAATGCCTATATGTCTTTGTAGTACAAAGCCGTAACTTAATACGCCCAGGGCTTATAAGAGAAAAAATCTTCCCCCCAAAGAATATCAGCCAAAAGTTTTGTTTCAGCTTAGTCAACAATTTTGTTCCTTGGTATTATATGGACTTTATAAGACGTATTGTATCCCCAAGGGCAAGAGTAAAAAGAGGGAGGGATACTGAAGGGAAAAATTCTATGGAAACAAAAAAAAAGGCATAACCTGAAACAATATCTTTATTAAAAATTTCCACTGAGGCGGTATATAGGAAAGAAATACTTAATTGATTTATCCTTTTTCTCATATATAACCCTTAGGATAACAAAAAAATATTGAAGCAAAAATCGAACATTGAAGAAAGAGGTGAAGGAAGAAAAATTATCAAGGCAGGGCAGGCAAGAACAAACTCCATTGCCTGGTTATGTCAACACTCCCAACTCTTCAGATCCTTTGTTGATTTTAGATATATGAAAACAATCCAGAATGTTTTTGCAGTTTTTGGTATAGATATATGCAGCAGTTTTATTTCTTTCGGGGAAGGTTTCAGAAATGTTGGTAAAGCGGAAGTTCTGCCAAATAGATGGAGTTTTTTTTTTTTTTTTTTTTTTACTTTTGTGTTCAGTTCGTAGAATTTCTTTATTATGATTGCTTTTTCGTGAAGTTTTTATTGTTCTTTTTTTATTATTTATAACAGATCACGTCTCTTGAGATGGTGAAATAGGATGGCACAATTGCATTCATGGGAAATATAGAAATTTTTGTAATCTTTTCCATACGAGAGAAAGAATATATTGGATTTTATAGTACCCTTATTTCGAATATATCCGTTTTAAATAATTACTTTTTTAAGATAACAAGGCAGAATGAAATTGTATTATTATGAAAAAAAAGATAAAAACAGGAAGTATGTTATATTTTAATTATGTAAGAAACGTAAATTCCAAAAAAGAATTAGTGAATGTAGTAATAGGTAAATTTGAATATCACAATGCACACTTTCTCTCTCTTCTCTATCTCCTCTCTCTATCTCACTTTGCGCTTTCTTCTCTCTCTCACTTAACACTCTCTCCTCTATTACTTCTCTGTCTCTCTTCCTTCTCTTTTCTCTCTCTTTTCTTTGTCTCTCTTCCTTCTCTTTTCTCTCCCTTC
>BMAV01016262.1:79439-90597 GCA_019973955.1 Trichonephila inaurata madagascariensis | reverse complement strand
AGCACATAAATGGATAATTTTTATGATATTTAGTGTCACTTAGATTAGACTACATATATAAAATTGTTTTAAGAACATTTTGACAAAACAAATTATTTAAATACAATATTTAGGCAAAAAACTAACAGAATAATTTTTTTTCAAAATGTTCTTTTGTGAAAAATGCTTCTATTATAATAATATTTTGCCTGTATATAGCTCAGACCTCTTTACAGAGGCTCAACTATGAATTTTGAAAAATTCACATTATTTTCAGAGTTACCACCAATTGAAATAATTATCGGTGTTTTTTTTCTTAAAATTGCTCCCCTCTGTTGTCGTAAAATATGGATAAACCCACTTCTAAGTTATATATTTCAAAAATTCTAGTTGAGCCTCTGTAGAGAGATCTGAGCTATATACAGGCAAAATATTATTATAATAGACACATTTTTCTCAAATGGAGAACATTTTGAAAAAAAATTATTCTAAGTTAGTTTTTTACCAAAATATTGTATTTAAATATTTTTTTTTGTCAAAATGTCCTTAAAACAATTGTTTATATGTATTCTAATCTAAGTGACACTAAATATCATGAAAATTATCCATTTATGGGCTTTTGCAAAATCACGGTTCCGAAAAAGTAGTCGGATACCTTAAAATTCAACATAGAAAACAATTATAAAGATTTAAAAAAATAAAGAATCGAATATATATATATATATCAAGTGTGCAACTCATGTTATTTTTTTATTGTAAAATGTGTCATCATCAAAAATACAAATTTTATTCATTAATTGCCCTGCTATACACCCTTCTCAAACAGTTTTAATGTCAAGGCATTGCATAATTTGACTGTAACAAAATAAAAATTAAAATTTGCATAAATCTTTACCTATACAAAATTCAATGAACAAATGCCTTATTCTTTCTACATTTCGGAAGACAATTTATTTAATCCAAAAGAAAAATTTGTACAAACTACAGAAACATAAGTGGAATTGAATCTATTTTGAAAGGATTTTCATACATTAATCTTTAACCTGTTTTAGTATTCCACTACCGTCAATTCTTATCTAATCAAATCCGACATAAAACCTAACAAAACCAAAGGATTGTCTTTCCGAATTCTATATATATATATATATATAGGTCTATTTTACAATTTCTAGAAAACTCATTAATGAAAACAGTTCCCTCGTAACGTCAAGCGTGACGTAGTACGATTCCACCAATCAGATTAATTTCTCATAGTGCTTTGAGATTTCGTTAAGAAAACTCGACACGTTCAGTAATCACGGAAATTGTTGGCTAATGGCATCGCTTTTCGCTTTGTAGCTAGGCCTAAAGTACTTAACTCTCTATTATTTTCCTCTTGGCCTTTTATCTTATTGTTGGGAACGCCCTGTGTTTAGAGCACTTACAATGTGAAAACTTTGACCAGATTTGTTGGTCTTCCCGGCTTCGTAAATGAAAGTTTGCTTTGAGAGATTGTCATTTTTTTGGCAATGAAAGATAATTGTTGGCGATAAAATATTGGGGATTTCCTGTGGGTTTTTTTACTAGAAGTCGATGTCATGGTGAAGAACAGCAATGTTAAGTAATAATGTAGTTGGTTTGGTGATGATACTTCTTTTTTGTAGTAATCTAATAACGGGGAAAAAAGAGAATTATTTCCATTTCTTTTTAATGCTGTATTAAGGCTATTGTATAAGTATCATTTAGAAATTTAAATGTATTAATTATAAAGATTTTATAATTGACTTTTTAAAGTTTGGCATATTGTTTGAATGTTACAAAATATACCTGTTAAAGTCTTAAAAAATAAATGATTTCTCTATGTTTGATATTTCTTATTTGATTTTAGAAAGTATGTACGTAATACGTTTTTAGGATCTTAAAAATACTTTGGACGTCATTCATGTGACGTCATAGTCACATGGTAATGATAACCACGTATTTTTATCCAATCAGTTCAAAAACTCATGCGACATCGTAGTCACACGATAAAAGCAATCATGTGTTTCCAGCTAATCAGTTCATGCGCTTCGTTGTTGCCAACTTTTGATCTTTTCAGAAATTTTCCTGTTAAAATGTATAAATTTGTCAACAACAACAATAGCGCACAAAGGTAGGCAAAATGTTATTTATTTAAAAATATATGCATAAAAAAAATTTTTTTTTTAAATTTAAAAATTTTTTGAAGAGATTTTTTTATAACCTTTAAACATAATTACCCAATTATGAAATATGAAATTTTTACAAATAGATAGTTTAATGATGCAAATGATAATTTTACAAATAGAACAACAAATACAATTAATCTGATGTATGTTTTTAACTCAGTGGAGAACACTTGTTTGTCTTTATTATGTGACCGTCATGAATTAAGCCCATTGAATCACTGATGTAAATGTAAAATTACGTTCGAAAAAAAAACAAATAAACCTAAAAGATAATTTTTTTGTGTTTTTTATTCTCTCAGAGACATTTTATAATATTACAAAGACGTGTCAAAGTAAATACAAACTGCATAACGTTAAAAATATATTTGCTTGGTAAAATAAAGGTTAAATTGTTTAAATTGCTACTTTATTCGATCAAACAATTTATTATGCACTCAGAACTGTTATTCCAAGCTAAAAAGCAGGCTGGGTGGCGTAGTTGATTTGGTCTTGTACACCCAAATTTGCTGGTGACAGAAAATCGACATCCATGTCGTATGATTATACAGCACGTTTAAGTTCTTTAAAGTGCCTGTTTGGCTTGGGTGCTCTCAACAAAATTAAATTCCTAGTACGGTTTCGCATCGTCGGAGCTCAGGTACCTCTCTCTGGAAAGGAAACTAAGTGCCAAAATTACATTACGGAAATTAGTATCCGCCTATATGGTACCGCACTAAAAGTGATATCAACTCCCGGGGTATGTACTAGGTTTGCAATTGTTAAATACCTATCCGCACCTCCATTTCAAAAAAAAAAATTCAAGCTAAAAATAAAATAAGCAGATAAGAGAATGATTTATTTTTTCCACAACTGTTTGAGCACATTTTAAGCAACTTGTTTATCCATGTGCTTATAAAAATAATCTTTAAATAAACAAAAATTATCACCAAACTGCTTGCAAAAATCATTTCTTAAAGCAATTTAAGTCAGTCTAAGATACTTTAATAAAATATAAATCTTCCAGTAGATTTCTGCTTCTAAAAACCAAAAAATTTACATATAAAAATAGTGGAAGTAAATAAGATATTCTATTATTAACATTTAACACACAATATATTTATGATAAAATGAAGTTATGATAAATAATGTTTGCAAATCAAAAATAACCCAAGGAAAAACAAGTCACTAAGTAGTTATATTATATTTAAGCTAACTAATTGTAAAACTAAAAGTTGTATACTTCCAAATGATACTTAAATAAAAATTACGTGCCTTTTCTCGTTACTTTTTAAAGAAATAAAATGAAAATAATGCATTAAATTCTGTTGATTTAGTAAATAACTTTACAAACAATATCACAAAATGAGATTTTAAGAAATCATGTTTACACAATAAAATTATTAACTGCAAGTAATAACATTGCAGTTTAATTACCTGAGAACCATTCTGCCTCTCTCTCTTTTTCATATTTCGAGAACCCAGTTGATGCATGTGTAGGTAAAATGAAAATGTGTGATCAAATTGCGTTGCTTTTTCCTGTAGTTATATTAAATTCAGTGAAAGATGAAAAAATGTGTGGATATCGTTAAACTTGTACAATTCTTGTTGACTTTTATTCTACGCATTAAAAAAAAAGCAAAAAATAATATTATATGAGTTGTTTGGTTGTTCTAGAACAGAGATGGCGAATCAATGACGCGCGTGCCATTGATGGCACGCAGCACAATATTTTGGGCACGCCACTGATCTAAACTGTTAAAGAAGTTATTGAAAAATTTATTTCTGTAATTGATTTTTCAATCAAGGAATTTTCAGCGATATTTTTTCAGTTCAAATTGTTATTAGAAACGCTCAAGTTTATTATGTACCCAGATGTGACTTTATTTGATAAACTCAGCTTGTTCAAATCAGTTGGTTAGTAATTGAAGAATTTGAAATGCAACTGTGTGATTGATTTCCAGTCTAGTTCAATATAGATTCAAAAATTTATTGAAACGAGGAAAAAATTGGAATTAATTAAAACAGAAAGATTAACAAGCAATATAAGTAAAAATGCCGATAACGAAATTTTGGAAACATGGAATTCTATTCCAGACACATTTAACTGTTTGAAGAAGCTGACTCGTGTCTATTTAATCATATTTTCATCTATCTATGCCTGCGAAACGTTATTTTCAGACATAACGTTGAAGACTCGCTTAGAAACTGTTTAGAAGATGACCCCAATTCAGCATGTATTCTGCTAAAAGTAACATAATACAGTACTAATATAAGTTATTTGTCATCCAATCTGCAACAACAGAAGTCACACTAATGTTATTTTAATTTTAATTGCACGTATAAATAAAACATTTACTACCATTTAGTGCAAAATGTATTTTTTCGTAGTAAATAAAGTCTTTTGAGTTGTTACTATTCAGTTTTATATTATTTGCCCTATAATCACAAGTCAAAAATATTTGACGGCACGTATAAACATTTCTTTAGAAAAAAATGGCACGTTGATCCATAAAGGTTCGCCACCCCTATTCTAGAGTATTTGGAACACGAGAAGAATTTAAAGATTTGAAACGAAGACAATGCATAGGGAAGGGCTACGTTCAATGAATACATTTTTCAAGATAGTTTTGCTTAAAATGTTTTCAAACATAAATTTAAAAAATATAAAAACTTTGTGGTTTTGAAAAATTTGAAAAAAATTGTAATGCCTTAAATAGAGATTACTTTTACATAATTCTAACCTCGTGTAAGTAACTTTAATCTGAGCAAGCAATAAAGCAAAATACAATACCTACAACTTTCTCATAAATTTTTCTTAAATCGTATCTCGGTTCATTCGATATTGTATCATTTAGAATCCATATTCTTGGCAGTCGTTAATCTTTAAAGAGAAAAACGAAAGTGTTTTTAGTATCAAAAACAAAAAACATCCGATTTTTGTCTAGTACTTCAATGGAGTAGAATTCATTTAAAATCAAAATCTCATTTATACCAATAGATTCATAGAAATATGGAGAATAAGCATTTTAAGAAGAATTAAAGTATATTTATGAAAAGATCCAAAGACAAAAAAAGGAATTTAAAATTTTTTTATTTTTTTTTGCTCTTTATTTCTTTATATGAACATATTTTCAAAACATCTTGAAAAGACCATAGGTTAATCCCATATTACATCTCTTAGTCTTCGAGAGTCATATGTTAATTATAATATTCCATACATATCATTTGCTTCTATTGTTCATTTCACTTTGAGTATGCATTTAATTGTTAAGGAGGGGAGTGGACCTTCAATATGTCATTTTTTGGTCAAAATTGCGATTTTGATTATTTATACTAATAATATATTCCTTGTATTTCATAGAATAATTCTGTCAAAGAACTTTGTCATTTTGATTAATAATTACTGAATTATCTTTCTAATTTAGTCAAATAAATATTTATAAAATGCACTTTTCTTAGTTCGATAATTTTCACTTTTTATTGTTACGTAAAATGCTCCTTGCGTTTCCCATTACGCCATATCTCTTTGAAATTTGCACAACTTATGAAATAAAACATAACTCACAAATTTGTCATTAGTTTTCTAAAAAATTTAACGATCACATTTTGTGTTGTTTTGAATACCTCGAATGTGAGATAATTGGTGAAATTTTTCATACAGTACATATCGAAATTTATATTTTATTCATCAAATGTTATTCTGAATTTAAAATCCATGCACAAATAGATTTTGAAGTAGTTCATCTATATATAAAATACAATATATGTAGTTATTTTAAAAACTGATGCGCAAGGAGCATTTTTAAAAACAGTATAAAAAAAATTTTTTTTAAAAAAAAAATAAGTTTACAATAGTTTTTTTTAAAGTGTGAAATATAATAAGCATTTATTATATTGATTCCATTTTCAGCTAATTAAGCTAACAATTTAAGAAATTAGTTTTAGTGGTCCATCTTCCCCTTAACGCAGCGAATTATTCAACATATATAATAAGTTATTATTTTTAATCTATTGCTTGATTGAGAGAGACAGAGGGAGAAAGAATTTTTTAATTTTCCTTCTCATAAAAATGCCGCAATTCTGCTATGGTTATGAGATAATTTATCTTAGATTATGACTCACACACAATATTCTTGACAATATAGCAAATTCTCATTCCATATTCTGCAATCACCATTCTTGTCGGCACATTAGGCGCCACCTCGTCGTAGAAACTCCCGTGACTAAATCTGCAATTAAGAAAATACATTACCATCTCATGTACCCCAATCGCACGAACAAGACAGATTGACAATGTCACAAATTGCGCATTACCTCCCATAAAAACAATAGCACGGGGGTTATCCTCGATAAATTGCATACCTTAGCAAGAGAAAGAGAACGTTTTGTAGATTCCCCAATCACAGTGTCCGGTTTGAACAAACCCTTGGAGATTCGCATGTAACACGTAACACTTCCACCAGCTTAGTCTATGGTACATGCTTTTCATTTACATAAAACGTAAGAGTACTTTTTTTTATGAACTCTCCTAAGGGCGTTGGACAGTCCCTGGTGATATATAGGGTTGCAGAACTTCAATGTTCTTTAAGAGTTACACCCCTGTTTTCCATTTCGACATTTAATGCGGAGGGGATGCCCCAGGGAGGTGTTAGAAAAATGACCAAAGCGACTGTGCGGAATGAGGGATTGAATTGGGGCGGCGATGAAGGGATAGCCCTTCTTTAAGGGTGTGCTAACGGTATTTGAATTTTTCTTTGGATTAATAGTCAAGGGAGAAGTGTGTGTGTGTGGTTATTGTACAGGATGGATTAGGGAGTGTAGCAAGGAAATTGAAGTTGAGCGCAATGTGAATGTAAAATTGGTCTCTTGAATTAAGTAATGCAACAATGTGATCAGCGAAATGGCATGGGGGTATTTATATTCATCAGGTGTAAAGCAACGCTATGTAATTATTTGATTTAAACATGCATGTATGGGAAAATATAATTACTTAATTTGTCTGAATTTTTGAGTGATATAACTGGAATTTCTTGTGACCGAATTAATTCTTTTACAAATCATATTCAAGTACAAAAATGGAAATTTATGTGTGTGTGTGTGATAAAGTTTATTTATTAAAAGTATACTCACCTATGAATGAAAGTGAAGCCCCGATTTTTTAATCATTCGAAAGTTTCAATTGGGCAATTTTTAAGCAACCGATGTTATTTTAGTGATAAAGTGAGTGAGAGGTTACATTAAGAGTTGGAAAAACCTCTCTCTCTTTCTCTCTATACTGACAATGTTAAATTGGCTGTCTTCGATGTACCTTTTCTCAAAATCTGTTACATGTACATGTTTGAAAGTTTTCATACACTTAAAGTACACTTTTTTCATTATGCTGGAATGAGCTTTTAGCTAATGTTGAACTTTTTAATAGTTTATAAATATTTTATCAAACATTGCGAAAAATGTCCCATTTTTCACAAAAAAATTTGTAAAAATTAAATTTTTGAGTTTTTAACAAAAAGCTTATTTTAGTATATATTAGTCATCATTATAAATATATTATAAAAAATTTACATACCTGTGAACAATAGCTTCTCAGAAAAGATACATCGAACATCAAAATTTACATTTGGAGATAAATTGATTTTAATGTATACAGTGAGACTTCTAATCTGCTAGGAAATAAAAAAATAAAATGCCCAATTTACAATAAAAGATACATGTTTTGTTTTATATCAGACGTTCAACTTTTAAGCAAAAACGAAATATTTTGTTTGCATTTTTCGCCATTCAAATGGGCGTGGCCCAGTTTCAATGATTATTTAAAAATAGGTTTTAAGGGCTTCTATTTGCCCTCAAGGTTAAAGCAAGGTAAGAATGGTTAAAATCTATGCAATTTAAAAATGTAAAAATCTCAAATTGTCAAAAAAATAGGATTTTAGCTTTCAAACACCCCTTAACGTCGCACTACATAAAGCAACACGAGAGCTATTGACGATGGACCTTGTAATTTTGAGCTTAGGTCAAGTGACGACATAGTGACATCACAGCTGACTCCTCCCCCTCCCTCTCCTCTCCAAATTATCACATCATACCAACGGTAGCATATAGATCCTCGACGTCGGTATTCCGTGGCACCAAAACTCAAACCCGTGACACTCTGGTCACGAGTTCATGACCATAACCATTAGGTTATCGCGGTCATTTTTTCGTGATAAATGGCTCAGCACTTTTCATAAGGGCTTTTTACTTTCATGTTCTGGTCGTGATAGCATAGTGGTTAGAGCATCGGACTCCAGACCGGAAGGCATGGGCTCGATGCCCGATGCCACCAAATACCCTCCGAGTACACGTGAAGTACATGCTCGTTAAATCAGTGGGTCCGAAAGTCTTATGGGCTGAATCACGAGTGCAGGGGACTGGAGAATATTCCGCTCCCCTTCAGTTCCATGTCTAAATTGTGGAGGTGGAGATAGGTGGTGTCGCCATCTATCATCCCTTCGGGGAATTTCGCCGAGCTAAATCGTACTGTCCCTTGTATGGTGTTCAAGGCCAATGCCAATGACAGTCGTACTTCTAGCCCCTTGCCACGATGAATTTCGTGGGCCTCGATCTGACGACGTCAGAAAGGTGGCATTGGAAACAACAACAATACTTTCCTGTTCTTTTCAAAATTGAAATTTTATGTATTTTTGTGTTCAAAATGATTCTAGTGATTCCAATTTTGTTTCAAAGACGCGTGTTGTTGTTTATGTTACCTGATCGAGGTGTCAGATAGTGGCCCACGAAATTCATTGCGGCGAAGAGCTAGTTGTAGGGTTGCCGTTATCCATAGCTTTGAGTACCAAGCAGATGACTGTAGGTTTTGGATCGGTCCCCCTCCCAGTTTTAAGGGAGAGTACCCTGAGGGGTGTGGTCAGGGGCCTCATATCTGTCTTCCCCTTCCACCAACCTAAAGAGATGACTTGCAATTAGACAAACATTTAGAGGGCCCCCATGCCGTGTAGGTACTGTGCATTGATAAACACCCATGTCTTCCCTGGGATTCAAACCCAGCCACAGCACAGTCAGTGAATTTATATATTATCTTTTGATTACATAATAAATAAACAATTGAAATTTTCTCCCTTTCAGTTATTTATTTAAAAAATTTCTTAATGGAAAAGTTTTTTGAAAACTAAATGTCTCCTTAAGTAAATACTGAATAAACAATTTAAATCATGTGTTGTATAAAAATTATTAAATTACAGTATGCTTGAAATTTCTTCCATAACAAATTGCAGAGTAATAAGCAGTGTGGTATAAAACTGTGTGTTAGGAGGGGGAAGGTTCTAGGTGGGGTAAAAAATTTGAAAACTTTTCAAAAGCAATTAGCAACACTTCTTAATAAAGGAATTCCTCATTCCAGCTTGCGGAATATTCAAAAATTTAATGTGATTCTGGAGACACCTTCATTTGTGCTAGTTTTAAAAGACACGATATTTTTCTAAAAATACAATTGTGGAACAAACTTATAGAATATTTCCTATATTTTTTATTCTTTAAAGTATTTTTTTTTTTCATTTCCTTAAAAGCCTAAGCCAAAACTTCGTGCAAGAAAAAATATTTTAATGAATGAGTGTCATTTTCATTTAGTTCAAATAATTTATGTTTGATTCAGAATAAGAACAATTAACAATTCAGGGAACAAGAAACTTCTTACTTTATCATTTTAAGACTTCCCTCTCACCCCCTTTTTCATTCCATAATTAATTTAGATAATTATTCCAACCTAATCCCAGCAAGCTTTTAATCCCCGAATAACTCAATAATCCCAGATACTAATACGTCCTGACATAAACAAAGACGCATAACTCAAAAGAATCAATACATTCTACTGTGTGCCCATCTCTGGGAAAAATTCATTAACGAAACGCCATACCATTTTCAGAACGAAAGGGATTTTTACTTTTCGTTTTCCAATTCGAATCCCGTAAAAGATTCTACAACGCACACACACACACACATACCGCATCTATCATCCAACCAACTCTTTCCATAAATGAGGTTTCCTGTAAATTATTTACGGAAACAGAAATGCGTTGGAGATCCTGTTTAACTCGAGAAAATTCTTAACATCCTCGCACAAAACACGATTAAGCATGTCGGAGGAAGTTGCTCGTGTGTTTGGTCCGAGATAAAATGGCGTCTTTGAAAACAGAGCGAGCTTCTATTTCTGGAAAACAAATCTGGTTAACGCGTTTCTGAGGATTAAAACTGCTCCTCGTACGTGAAGAAGAAGCAGTTCTATAATCCGATTAAGGTAGATGTGACGGAAGGGTTGTTGTTATTAGAGGCAGGCTGTTTTCTTCAGTTCGGAAACTTGAGCTTGATTTCACTGAGAAACATGCGTCGGTAAACTTGTTATTTGAGACAGGGATAAAAGCATTATGTATTCGGGTACATCAGATATTTGATAATTGTCGGAAAAGATGCACTGACAGTGTACTGTGTGGAAAGGATTGATCAACACAAAGGTATTATATACTATTTTAGGATTGTTTGTAAAGCTTCGACGGAAGATATAATTCTCTTATTTTGTGCATTCAGAACGTTATTAAGAATTTTATGCTTGTATCTATGTGATAAATATTAAGTTTAAGAAAAGAATAAGAAGAGGGTGAAGAATCTTTAAAATTGATTAACTGTGAACAAAGATTTATGTTTAACTTTTATTAATTAAATCATAAGACATAATATCTGCTTTAAAATATATTTCTCAGCATATAAACCCATAGCTACGTATTAACTTTAATGAATTATTCCTATAGACATTGTCAACCTCATAATAAAACCATAGTGTGCAACGCTTTTTTTTTTCATTCTATGGAATACTAGTTACATCTATATTTCGACATAAATATCCGTTTGTTACCGTAAGATAACAAAACTGGGAAAAGTTTTGGCTGAGGTTTAAGGCAGCGTTTCTTAAAATGTGGGGTGTGTCCCCCTAGTGGCATGATAACTCTATGTGGGGGGGGGGGGGG
>BMAV01016262.1:43949-79339 GCA_019973955.1 Trichonephila inaurata madagascariensis | reverse complement strand
GAAAGGAAGCAAAACAAAATTCATTCCAACATTTAACATTTTTAAAAATAAAATACACAGTTATACAGATATAAATGTATTAGTAAAATACAAAGTTTTTCATAATTAATTTATAAATCCCAAATTAACAAATAATATTAAAAAAAAATTAAGTCAATTCCTACTTAGATCAACAAAGAAAAATTTTATATTTTAGCTACTTTTTATTAAATAGTTACAATTAATTTATAAATATGTATATACAAAGAACAGAATCACAATATGAAGTGGTAATTAATTTTTATTAATTATCATATTAAAGTATCGTATTGTCATCCAAAACAATCGTGTTTATAAAATTTCAGTTCAACTGAATGCTTTAAAACATGAGAAAAAAACCTTTTCAAGTTTTGACACAAGTCGCCAAAATGGTTACTAAGTCGCCAACTTGGCTGTATTTGTAATTTTTTAAATAATTAGTTTTAATCAATTAATTTTTATTAATTATCTATTTATTATTTATTAATTATCCATCTATTATTTATTAATTATCTATCTATTATTTATTAATTATCTATCTATTATTCTAAGGTATCTGGACCCTCCATCCACTCTAAGAACTGTATTTGGTAGGTTACGTAATTTGATGCAAATTCTAAAGCTATAAAGTAGTGTTTCTCAAACTGTGGGGCGCGCCCCCCTAGGGGGCGTCATAACCCTACAAGGGTTCGCGAGCCTCTTGAAAAGCCGAAAAACAAAATTCTTTTAAAAATTATTAACTTACTAAAAGTAAACAAACAAATACATTCTGATATAATAAAAAATAAAATACTCATTTACAATATAATACACTTATAAATGTATCATAGTCACAATCTATTTTATAATTAACTTAACAATAGTAAGTTAAGGACAAGTTTAATAATTACCAGTGACCCCATTGGCTTGTCATATATAAAATTATACGCAAAAAACACACACTTATCTTGATAATTTGTACGGTTTATAACTAATCTCTTAAATGGCGATTAAAAATTATGCGATTCGCTCTCCAATACCCCCGTTAAGCACGTAGGTAAGCGTATGTGGTGTATTGAGGAGGTGGGTGGTAGAAAAGGAATAAATATAATCAAATCCTCTGAAATAAGTGAATCCTTCGCAAACACTGTCAAGTCATTTTATTGCTTTCTAAAGCCTTTGGAAAAATTTTATGGAAAGCAGTTCACAGTAAAGATATAACTTCGGAAAGACGTATATATACGTCTGTGGGCAATAAACACAGTGGCTGAGTGAGACGTTTATATACGTTTGGGGCTTAAGAGGTTTAAGTCGTATTGTATGTTTTACGTCATAGTATTATTGAATTTAATACATCGCTATTGTATGGAGGGGGGCGCGATGGAAATTATGATTGAATATTGGGTCGCAAACATTGGAAGTTTGAGAAGCACTGCTATAAAGGGATGGTTATAGTTTTCCAGGTCATATTTATCCGTTTGTGAGGCAATGAGCAAAACAAAGGTGCTTAGTGACTTTGATTTTAGCATTGTAGTAGAATGCCATCTTTGTAGGAAATGAGATCGTGAAATTTCGGACATTTTACACAAGCCAAAACCCATTGTGGATGATGCAATTATGAAGGGGAAATGTCGAGACAATAAAACTGCAGAAAACCAAAGTGGCAGGACAAAAAAAAATAATGTACGCAGCTGTAGAACTCTAAAAAGGGCAATGAAACAAAATCACAAGTCCCTGTTGGTTGAAACCACTCAGGAGTATCAAAGTTCAGCAAGACAGTTCATCAGGAGTTTTAAAAAAACATAAGAGATTCCATGGTTGTGCAACCACTCGCAAGCTGAGCAGCACTGCCCCGAATATGAAACGTAAATTAAAATGGTGTGAAGCTCACCGCCATTCACTGTGGATATGTGAGAATTTTTTCTTAGACTAATGAACTAACTTTACAATCTGCGATCCTATGGGAGCGTCTGGGTTTGGCGGATGCCCTATGAGCACAGCATTTTTCCGACCGACCGACAAGTTTGGTGGTAGCAGAATCATGGTATAAAGGTGTTTTTCATGGTTTACCTGGGTTCCTCTGATGGCTAAATATGAACTCTGAGATATATGAATATATACCGGACAAAGCTTCTTTCTTATATATATATGGCTTCCAAAAGGACAGTTGCATAATGTACACCCCCGTAACCCCCACATTGTGGGGGGCCTGGCATTCTAGGGGGTAAAAAGCCTGACTGACTTTAAGTACGTATTTGGGTTTGGGTTCCAAAACCTGACTTTGCAAGGGAGGGCGCTAATATTCTCCGTTACGCCACTGCAAAAGGATAACTGTTCCATTCACACATAGAGACATACAAAGCCATGGTTGGTTTGAAAATATGAGTGTTCAAAAACTGGTTTGGTATTTTTAGAGCCCAATCTAAGTCCCATAGGACACCTTTTGTGCCCAATTAGAACGCAGATTACGTAGATAGCCAAATCGACTATCCTCACTACCGGTACCCACTTCAGCTTTGATGCACGCCTGGAAATCAATTCCTATGGCCATCTATCGAAAAATGGTTTGATGTCTCCCAAAAGTGCGTGAAGGCTTTTATCAATATGAAAGGGGAACCAACACCATATTAATATATACATCAGGATTTTCCGAGTCCTTACCACTGAGTGTCCGGATACATTTAGCCAGGTAGTGTATCAATTCAAGAACCCATACGTGCCTTAAACCAGGAAATTTCTTATTTACAACCTTTAAACTGTTATTAAAAATTAGGCATTAATATTCAATTTACCTGTTCAAAAAAGACAGAAAAATATTTTTAAAAATTCATGGGAAAGCACAAACATCCTACCTTTGAAAATAAAACGAAAAACTATAAAGAATTATTTCTCAATGGGTGTTGTAATAAAATTTTTTGCATTTTGTTTCATAAAATTCATTATGTACAGGGATATAAATAGATTCTAATAAATTTGCATTTGATAACAGAGAAGAAAATAGAACAAAAAATACATTTAAGTAAAAAGGCTGAAATCCATTGAAAGGCACACAAAATGTGGCTTATTTTATGAAATTCGACTTTCTCTTTGCTGGAGATGCACTGTAGTAATCATAAATCTGGAGATATTTTCCCCCGTTTTTAAAATCCGGAGATTTTTGAAGGAAGGGGAGTTAAATCAGATAGAACCACTGGAGTGACAGAAAGTAATCCCCAAAAAGACGAGGGAGGGTTACCTTGAAATCACAAACAGGATTTCAGGGTAATCGGTCTCGGGTTATATATAAAAAGAGGGAGGATTGATATTGGAAAGTTGGAATCTAAAATTCGGTTTGCATGTTTTTCCTAAGCCTATCTCGAACAAGTGAAATGTCTGCAGTGGGTTATAGTACTGATAAGGATGTCAAGGAAGAATTTTTAAATTAAATTGAGAGATGGCATTTTTCTGTTTTAAATTTATTATTTGAATAAAAGGATGTGAACATATTTTATCTAATATTCAATAAAAATGGAAGAAATAAATTCATCAAATTGTCAAATAAAATATTGCTCTTTAGCTCTTTCATGCGTTAAATTTTTGACAAAAATAATGCACTAGAGTGAAATAATTACAAAAAATTTAGATAAAACACACAAAACTATTATTAATTAACAAAAGCTGGTACATATTAATAATATTAACCATTTTTTCAAGTAAAGGGTGTCTAAAGCTTTAAAAAATAGGTGGTACATATTTTGTACTACCACGCTTCAAGCAGCATGATAGTTCTGGAAACATGATTTTCTCTACCCTAGGCGTAATGGAAATTTGCAGACACAATTCATCCATTCTGTTATTTTATAGTTGGAAAATAAATAAATTCACTTCTTCATCTTATACTGTTATTATTCATCCTATTAATGCGAATGGTGCTGTATTTAATTGAAAATGAGAGTTTTAAGGCATAAACATTTATTGTGACTGCTTTGTGCAGTGTCTCCCTAGCAAGAGAATGTACAAGTGGGGGTGAGCGAGGTGGGGGTGACGATCGCAGCGCCAACACATCCTATATAGTAAAACATTTTCAGTTTTCCTTAATCTAATGTTGTAAGCTTAATTTTAGTTTAGTCCTAATTTACCTAAGGTTAGTTTTAATTTTAAATATTCTATTATATGCATTATTTCATTTCACCTAGTTTTTATTCAGTCAACATATATAAGAAGTGTATTAGTTGTATTTACTTTTTCCTGAACACGAGCTATATAATTCGTTCCAGACATTTCTGTAATTTTGAAAGTACTATTATTTAATATATGATAATAATAATTACTTTATAAAAATGTAACTTACAACAAATCTATCTGGCACAATAAACAAGTCCATTATTTCGAAAAAATAAACGGAATGCATTTCCCATTTGTAAAAAAGATGGCCTTCAATAGCGTGGTGGTCCATTTTTTTTTTGGACTCTCATACTTTGATACTAGCAATGCACATGTGAGGTACTAATTACTGTAATATTGACTTATTTAGTTACATAATATATGTACTTACCTGATTTGTATCAAATATCACAAGAAGCACTTTCATTTATACTTGAAAATGCACAACACAGTCACTTCCAAAAAATACCATTCAACAAACTCACAGCTGATCAAAGAAGGAACTATTGCATAAACCCATTGCATACAATTAGCTTCTGACATCCGTTGGAAACTTGAGTAACTGCTAGTTGACCTCTGTGGTGGTTCAGAGAATGAACCACCTAGCATCAATTTCTGAGGCACTCAAACAAGTGGTACGTTTTATGTACCACCACACAATAAACGAATAAGAATTGGTGGTACAACATATGCACCACCAAGCATGAAAGAGTTAGATGGGTAGATTTTCACCATCTCCACAAATGTCGTGGCCACGTTATCCTAGTGGTAAAGATTATGCAATAGTAGCTGGAGTGATATGAGCTCATGCCCAGTGTCATAGAAGACTCACCGTGTAGTGGAGGTGCTGCACGAAATCTGTCTAGACTCAATCGCCCTCCCGTTGGTGTAGAATTTAGGACACGGGGTGTCGTTACCGTCATTTAACAGTGGCTCAAATTTACGAGGTACGTCTCCAATGGCTTTCGTGTAGCTTTATAGTGCGATGTAAATGTAACTCTCATTATCTCTCCTCAAAAGTCTGGAGCATAATTTATTTATGCATTTCAGTTTCATTTATAGTAATTGGCCACGATAACCGCCATGGCCATGGTCATAATCTCATGACCAGTGATGTCGAGTCACGTGTTTGAAACCTAATGCCAATGGATACCCACTTTGTCTAAGGGTTGATGCACGTTAAATCTATTGAGACTCCAAGTCGTCTCGTTGGCATGTTGTGGAAGTTAGGAGAAGGGGTATCAGCTCAGGTGTCGTCCTTGTCACATCACTGTGGCTCAAAATTATAAGGTGCGTTGCCAGTAGCCCTCGTGTTGTTCCACAGTGTGACGTAAATTAAAACTCAAATAAGATTAATTTATTTCTAAATAGAATAACAAAATTATTTAAATATTCAAAATCCTTAAAATTTTATAAAATTGAAAAAAAAAATACAACCATTTTTTTAAAAGGATTTTTTTAAATTAGTTTAAAAGAGGGGTACTCAACCTTTCTTTCTGCCGGGCCTCATACATTTGTTAGCTATTTCAAACGGGCCGCATATGTTTGAAGGTTATTTCACGCGGGCTGCAACATGAGAATTAGTGTAGAGGGGGGAGGGGAGAAACGCTTTAAGACTAAGATAACAGAAAATTTAAAATGTGGAAACTGATCATAATGTTAAAACACCGATTTTGCTTTTTTTAATTATTATTTTCTATCTTTGTCACTAACACTAAATTAGAAGCATTTAAGAAACACTCCTTCACAATTTCTGCATCAGTAAACGGTTTCATATGATTACCAATAATGTAACAAATTTCATAAGGTGCCTTTGTTACCACTGTGACATTACCACTGACAAAACACTTTTTTGCTGTTGTAAAGATTATTCAAGAAAGCCTATTTATCATGTCTTCAAAGAGATCTTCGAGGAAAAGTGTCATTGAATAATGACAGTTTATTGGTAATTTTTAAATGCAATACTTTCGTGACAAATCAAACAATTACTAAACCATCCTAGTTTTTCACTATAAAATAGTTAATTTCCAATCGTCTTGAAACAATAAAATTTCTGCAAATATTTTTCGCTTGCAAGATATGAAAGATAGTTAAAAATTAGTTCCACTCATAAAATGGTCGTTGCTCCACTGTTGTCTATTATCACTAGTCAGAAAAAAAAATATATCAATTCACACCCATACGATATCGACAGCAAAATGCAAAATTGATATATATTAGATTTTTTAACAAAGAATTTCTTACCAAATTATCATAAATAAAGGAATTTCTCAAAGCAATGAGTCATGAACGGGCCACTTAAAAAGGCCCGGTGGGCCGCAGATTGAGTATCGCTGGTTTAAAAGGACATTTGAAATATTGCAAAAATAGATAGCCGGGGAATTTTAACAAAAATCAGCTGTCAACATTTTCCTTCCCAAGTATATGTTAACCAAATTTTCTGCGTTTTTAAGGGTAAATATATTAATTTTAAAAAGACTAGGGGGTAACCCCCCCCCCCATCCACCTGACGGTGAACCGACCCCTATTGTACAAATTATACAACTGTTCATTCTCATTACTCAAATTGTAAAACTTTATAATTTACATACATTATGAAGTTCTATTTATTTATGTTAAATTCATCACTGAAGCTGCATCGTCCAACACTTCAATGATAAAGTCATCAGATTTTGATGAAACTGTAGCTCTGGTAGCTTCCTGGGAAGTTCAGTATTTAGTTCCGTTGATTATTAATAAGTCCTCGTATGAGATAACGCCTTTCATCTCACGCAACGATTCCAGTCCTGGCAATCGTTGCGATATTTTTCTTCGAGAGTTTGCAATAACGTACTATCACAATCGTATTCGTGACATCATATGAAACGAAGCACATAGTTGTCGATTCAGCGCGTACGACACATGCGAAATAAGGGTTGCCAACTTGGCGAGTTATCTTGAACGTTGGCATTGTTGTGATTGTACGTAATAAATTTATTACAACATCCCGAAATTCCGTTTTTTATATGGAGAGAGATATCTCCGTTTTATTTTTCTGATTGCTATCAGTAAGTACAAGCTTTTATTGTTAGAAATATTTAATAGTCATATGCACTTATATTCCTACATCATAGTAATGCAAATCAATAATATTTATAAGAATGATTAAATTATAAGTAATGACGTAAGCTATCACTTTACTATAAAATTTTCAAAATGGAAAAAAAAAATGTCTACATTTCTATTTTATTATTTAAATTATTTTTTTTTAAATTTCTAAGATAAAGTTTTTTATTAACAATGAATTATAAGTTGCTTTTATTCGATGATTAATAATTAAAATTCCCCGGAAAATGATTCCGAAGATTTATTTTTTCTCAATTTTCACAATGATGACATTATTCACTCTTTACTTATTATGACCCTATAAATAATCCGAGTATCAAATTTTAACAGCGAATAAAAATTATTTTATGAAGCATTTAATTTTAATTCTTACCGTTAAGCCCCTGATAATTTTTAACATTTTTCAAAATTATCTTAAGTTAACAATCCACGAAAAAACTTAACAAGTTTGTATCATGATTGAAATAAAAACTAAATCTCTGTTTATAAAAGCTAAAATTTATTTCTTCACAAGCGAAATATGAATCGCAAGATATATGTTTCGCGAAAAAGCTTAACTTTCAGAAAAATGTGGAAGGAAAAAAATCCAGAAATATATTAACTGACTAAAATAATACCATGGAGAGGATTATTAAAGGCTCATTTGTCATTTCTTCTCTCGGGCGGCGCCGGCCCCTCACACACACATTTTTAGCTTTTCTGGTTTTATACAAAATAAACAAATTTAAAAATTGAATGTTTTAAAAAGAAGTCCAAGTGTTTCAAAATAAATCTTTAAATTAATAATTTATCCAGTCAACTATCTTTGTCGAGTGTTATTCCTCCAGTGAAAGTGTTTGAAAATAATCCAAACGTGGCTGGTAATTTTAAAAAAAAAATGGCCGTTAGAAGAATAATATTGAAATCTGCTTTACACTAGATAAGCTAAAAGCAACAAGAAATTCCATTCTTTGTGCGCAGAATTTTTTTTTAAAAAAAATAATTAATAACACCTTTCGAATATCTTTAGTAAAAGCATTCTAAAGAGGTATAAAAGATGCAAAAATAGGTAATCCTATTTATATATGGTACATTACTGCAGCCTTTAAGCCATGCCATGTGATAGGATTGTAAAAAGATTTCGAGAAATTTAGAATCCTCTTTTGCGTAGCGTTATTCTTTTTCTTTTTTTTTCAATGTTTCTAAGACAGTAATTTGTTTGAAATAATTCTTTACAAGCATAATTTAATTTAAGAAGAAAGAAATATATTTGCTTTAAAAAAAGAAGAAAGCAAATAATTTCCATTTCTCTTCTCTGTTGTAATGAAACTTGGCTTTAACGATTATTAACGAATGGAAACAAGCAGAATTAAAAATATTTTTAAAAAAACTTATTAAAATCGTCTGCTCCTGTTTGAAATCATATCATTTAAAAACAGCTGTGGAGAATAATAAATAATTATTTTCTAGTATTATTTACATTTGTTATTAAAAACTGAAATATTCACGAATATTTTCCTTCGAAAGATATGACAAAAATAAGTCAAAACTAATATTTAAATCTAATCAAAAACTGTTCTTATTTCTAAAGGAGAATTTTTTTTAATCCTACGATTTATAAATAACTTCTAAATAAGCACTGAATAATGTTTTCAAGTATTATTTGCATGTAGAAATAAATTCAAATTTAACAATTATTTTCGAATCAGGAATAAGATTACTCAATTATTAAAGCGATATATAATCATTTGGAGTTCAAAAACAGTTTTCTTAGTAATTCAGTAAGAAAGCCACAATGTAAATAAATTTATTCTCTAGTAAATTGTGAATTATATATAAATTTTATTTATGAAGGAAATTGATCACGAAAGTTAAACTGCATAGATCAAAAATGAAAGTGACTGATTCGCATTGATAATTATATTTGTTGTAATTTCTACAGTACTATTTGACTATAGTTAAAATGCCCTTAAATTGAAGATATTCTTATTCTATAAAAAAAAAATTAGTAATTTCATCTTGAATGACTTCTTACTGGACAGTTGCAAGACTTGATTCATAAACAAGTAATATAAAAAAAAATTTTAAGTCAATTCCTACTTAGATCAACAAAGAAAAATTTTATTTTAGCTACTTTTTATTAAATAGTTACAGTTAATATAAATATGTATATACATAAGACAGAATCACATTAAGTGACCATTAATTTTTATTAATTATCATAAAAGTATCGTATTGTCATCCAAAACAATCGTGTTTATGAAATTTCAGTTCAACTGAATGCTTTAAAACGTGAGAAAAAAACCTTTTTCAAGTTTTGAAAAAAGGGTCGCTAAGTCGCCAACGTGGCTGTATTTGTAATTCTTTAAATAATTAGTTTTAATCAATTATAATTAAATTATTGTATTGTCATCCAAAATAATCATGTATATTAAATTTCCGCTCAATTGAGCGCTTTAAAATGTATTTTATTAAATATTGAAAATTCCACCAAGATAAATAAATAAATAGAAAGTGTGAGTTAATAGTAGGAATTGAATAAAATGATAAAAATAAGGTAAAAACATGGAAAATTATCTTCAATAAAAAACAACAAAGATTTTTTTTTTTACTTGACTACCTTTGAAACTGTAATTGTGAAAAACGATATAAATAAATATTTTCTTATAATTAGAGTTAATTGAATTAGAATATATGTGCATACAATTGTTTTGAGAATATTATTACAATAAATAAAATTTAAAATACAATTTTTTGACAAAAAATAAAGAAAGCATATTATATCTTCAAAACATTCTCCTTTTATGAAAAATGCTTTTGTAATAATATTTTGCCTACATATAGTTAAGACCAGTACAAAGGAAAAAATAGGATTTTTGAAAATATATGATTTTGAAGTGAATTTATTCATATTTTAATATACTTGTGTGAGTAGAGAAATTTTAGCAAAAAACAACAGTAGATAATGCACTTCATCATAACTCTGAAAATAATAAGATTTTTTTCAAAAATCCTAGTTCAGGTCCTTATATTGTAGGTCCTAGCTATGTATAGGCAAAATATTTTTATTATAGAAGCATTTTTTATAAAAGGATAATGTTTCAAAAATATCTCGTTCTTTTTTTTTCCCCTACCAAAAAAATGCATTTAAAAAAAGATTTCCAGTAGCAATATTCTTTAAAAAACATCATATGTATTTTCTTATTCAGTTTACACTAAATATCCAAAAAAATTATTCATACATACCCTTTTTTAAAATCCTCGTTCCAAACGTAGTGGGTAGCCTGAACGGAAAAATAATGTATTTTATGAAAAATATCCAAGAAACATTCAAATTCTTTCTTAGAGTTTGTGAGATTTTTCTTATAATTTTTTCCCTCCAAAATACAAAGCAAAAGATAAATTAAGCTGTAGGAACTTAATTTTTTGTTATATAATTTCCCCAATATAATGTATAACATATGGCGCGCACAAGTAATTTACCTTTTTGAGGTCCCTTTTCAAAATTCCAGGTGTATGCTTCTAAGCACTAAAGCGGTAAGCCGCAATTAGGTTTTTACCCCCGTATGCAATTAAAAATCATCAGAGGTAAGTTATAATCACTACTTAGAAAACGCCAGGTGGCTACTGAAATTGATGGAAAAGACTGCACATTTTTAAGTTATTCTAGCGAAATTTTATTATGTTTTATTCAAGTAGTCATGAGTCCCAAAAAAGATTAAATTTACCAAAAATATGATTTTTCTATTGAAAAAAAAAAAAAAATTATTATTATTTTATCATTACCACGGCGTTTCTAAACTGTGGGGCGCGCCCCCTAGGGGAAGACATGATAACTCTACGAGGAAGGCGCGAGCGTATTGAAAAATCGAAAATAAAAGATTATTTAAAAAGATTATTAATTTACTGAGAGTAAACAAATAAAATATATTCTGACAGTAAAAAATAAAATACGTATTTACACGCATATAATACACTTATAAATGTATCAGTATATACTGCACAGTGTATTTTATAACTAATTTAACAATACTAAGTTAAGAACAAAATTAATAATTACCGATGACCCCATGGGCTTGTCATACATAAAATTATTTACAAAAATAAACACTTGTCTGGAAAATTTGTAACACTTATCTTGATAATTAATCCCTTAACTAAGCCGATTACAAGTCACGTGATTCGCTTTCCAATGCCACCGAGAAAGGAAAAAATACGCAAATACTCTGGAATAAGTAAATCCTTCGCAAACACTGTTAAGACCCTTTTATTGTATTCAAAAGCCTTCGGAATAATTTTATGGATCAGCACTGAAAAGATTGTACTTTGGAAAGACGTATGTATACGTCCGGGACAGGTAACACTTTGGCTTAGCAAGGCGTTTATATACGCCGGTGGCGCTTAAGAGGTTAAAGTCGCATTGTAACTTTAGCGCTAAAGTGTAGTATTATTGAATAAAATACAATGTTATGGTATGGAGGGGGCGCGATGAAAATTATGGTTGAATATTGGGTCACAAACATTGAAACTTTGAGAAGTACTGCATTAACATCCAGAATTATTCAAATTGGATATATTTTCTGATATCTAGTATATGTGCATGTATATTGGGGACGATATTTTTCAATGATTCGTTATTTTCATTGCCTTCATTGATACTTACATATTATAGCTTCAATCAATTTCGCCAAATCAAAAAATGTTGCCAAGAGCTGTTATCATTGCTATTATTATTGCATTTGAACATGTGCGAGAATGGTTACCATAATTGGCTGAATATTCGGCATTTAGCGAAGTCTTTGAATTTGGCAAAGTTGGTAGACGATATAATATGTAAATATGCATTCATTTTATTAAAATTAATTTTGTTTTGTGTTCTTCTTAATCCTTTGAACGAAAATTTCGAAAAAAAATTTTAGCTAAGATACGTTTTTTTTTTTTTATTTTATTTTTTATTTGTTTTTTTTTTTACATTTTTGTTGTTGTTATTGTTTTTCCTTTGCAACTCAATTTACATATTTTTTCTGAGACAATAATATCCATCAAGCTCTTCTTGATAATTAAGCACTTTTCCTCTCAAAAGCTTTTTTAACAGGCTCTTCATTATCCTCTCGATCACTGTCAAGTGTTTTTTCACTTCACTTTAATAATACTCTACGGAATGTCATACTCATGTCATGAAGCAGAAATTTTTCAAATTACTTTATAAATATTTGGATAGTTACAGAATTTCAAGAATAGAAAAGTATGAAATTTCAGCATTTTTTTTTTCGGCTGAAGTCTTAGGTCTCGTTAAAGACATTTACTGCAATAGATGAAAATATGGCTCCTAAAAATTTCTCAGGAGGAATTAATTATCCACATTGTTATAAAATCAAAAAAAAAAGTCTTTGCTATTAAATCAAAATTAATTTCAGAACTTACAAACAAAAATCAAGCATAAATAACATATTTTTGAAAAATTTCTGTTTTTCACTGTTTTTAGCAATTAATATATTCATTTAGATTTATTAAAATTTATTTCTCATTTTAATATTATGAATTCACATGTAAAATAATTTATGGCTAAAGAAAAATTTATTTTGCAGCATTATTAAATAGAACTTAAGCTATAAAAAGTAATTATGACTGAAAACAAATTTTTTTATGTACTCAATGTTATTTTCTAGATTACTGATTTTTCCTTAAAAATTGTTTTGAAAAATCTTTCAAAGCGTCTTGGAGTTTAGTACGATCAACGGTTAAAAACATCATAACAGTTTCGACAAAATACAGGAGTAAATTTTAAAATCCATTATATTGGACCTTTTTTTTTATGTTCATTTGCAAAATTGTATACGAATTATTTTTAATAAAAATATCTAAAAAGATATTACTCAAGAATACTCAAGCATATAATGGATTTTATAAGGTTAAAATTGATAAACCCTTCATTTTCAAATATTTATGAAGCGTGCCCCCCAGTTTGAGAAACGATATTTTAAGATTATTATTATAAGAAAATATTATCTAAATAAAAATTTTCAGCTAAAAAAATGAAGAACGATTAACATACTTTCAAAACCTTCTCCTTTTATGAAAAGAGTTTCTATAGCAGTAATAGTACGGTTATATATAGCTAGGACTTCTACCCAAAGCCTGGAGTAGAATTTTTGAAAAATTCATTACAGAGTTCATTAAAGTCTTACTAGCAATCTGAATAATAACCGGCACTTTTTGTTAAAATTTCTCTACTCTAATGTATTAAAATACGAATAAAAATCCACTTCTAAATTACATATTTCAAGAATCCTAGTTCCAGTTCGGTATTTTAGCTACATATAGGCCAAATATTGTTATTGTAAAAGTCTTTTTGCGAAAGAAAAGTATTTTGTAAATGCGAAGTGTTTTCATCTTTTTTGCCAAAAAATTATTCAGTAATACCTCAATTTGCGCTTCCCCGGCTAAAGCAATCCGGAGTTATGCGATTTTGAAATTTCGTCGATTCGTTTTTTGTTTGAGGGGAAAGAATATTAAAATTGATGAAATTGGCAATGTAATTGAAGAATTTGCCAATCTTGCTAGGCAAATAAATTTAAAAGTGAACAATGATGGTATTCAAAAACTACTAGATTCCTCACAATCAGGAGCTGACAATTGATTAGCCCATATAAATGCATAAGCAAGAGCAAGATATTGAAGAAAACATGAGTCTTTACACTCAGTTCAATCAGAAGATCGAATGACGGTTGGGAATTTGACATAAAGACTGTTTAAGTGAAAAAAGGGTAACAAATTTTCGAAAATATAGACTGGAAAGCTGAGAATGTTTTTTTCAACAAAACAAGGAATAAATAAATTATTAACACACTGTGAAGAATTCTTGCGGGAGAAAAAAAAATTGAGCCGGCAGAAATTACTTTGCTAGATTTTATGAAACTTTCTACATAAAAATAACTTCAGTTTTCGATTTTGTATGTCTTACCTAAGATTTTATTAAACATTTTATTTTTCTAAATTTTATCATTTTCTTAGATTTCCGGCCCTAAATAAATATAATTTATGTGTGGAACCAGTGGCGCACACAAGGGGGGGGGGACAAAGACCTTGATTTTTTTACGATTGGTTATGTCTAAGTATATAATACGTAAAATTTAATTAAATATTTGTTATTAATTATATTTATTTTATTAATTAATGCTAATTATTTATTCAATAATTAGTTTTTTACTGTGTTTTGTTCCTGAAAATCGACAAAATCAAAAATAGCATGATACAAGAATGGTGAACTTTCAACCCCGGACCCTTCCCTTGAAAAATTCCTGTGTGCGCTACTATGTGGAACCATATCCTTATTTACGCGGTTATCAATGAGTCTCATGTAAAGCGTAAGTTCGGGGTATTACTGTAGTTAAATAATTTTTTATATTGTTGTGTTGTATGCTTCATACTGGGGTACATACAAAAGACGAGAGATACATGAAAAGACACATACAACACAAATATAGAACAATATAGACTTTATTACAAAACATAGAACAGAAGGGGTGTGTGTGGTCTGCTTTCCATTCGCGAGACTGGAATCCATTTCAGGCGAAAGTTCGACCTCTTTTCCGAAATATGCATTCATGCCTTATTCCGGATTCGAACCCGAGCCCACTCGATTACAAGCCGAGTTTCATAACCACCATACTAGGTGAAGCGGGAACTTTTTGTTTTAATAATATTATCAAAACATTTTAAAGATGTGTATTCTAATTCAACTTTGACACTAAATATCAAAATTCATTTATACGCTTTTGCAAAATCGTGGTTCCGAAAATATTCAGATCTTAAGCGCATAAAGGGCTAAAAGATATACACCTAAAAAAATTAGAAAAAAATAAACTATTTCAAATTTAACGGTAAAATGATCTTTAATACAGCGCGACAACTACTTTCATCTCAGGAAGTTTAAGATTAACTTATAGAGAGTTTTTTCAAAAACTCTTGAACCCCAATCTCACACCCATAAAAAGAACTGTTCATTAAATTTCAATTTAATTCTTTCATATAAACAGCCTAAAACAGCTACTTACTACAGTTCATTTTCAAAATAATCCGTAGTTCATTTTCAAAATGGAACCATACGTAAGACTATCAAGTAACAAATTTCCTAAATCAATTTCACTCTCTTCTAAAGATTGGTGATTTTTAAAAAAATATGTATAAAAAAAAGAAAAAGATGCATAATAAAAAGAAAATAACTCGCCGAAATCACCACATAAAGATATTAAAAAGCTCTTATAACAGCCAATTTCCCGAATACCAATTACTCATTAGCCGTCCAGGTATTATAACACAAAAAGTAAACCAAGAAAGCAATGGAGAGGGGAAGAAAAAAATCGAATTGATTGTGGAACACCGATCCAGTATGGCCGCCGTCTAACGGTTCCAGTGTTGCCATTCCGCCAAGCACAATTCCGCGTTGCCTAATTACGGCATGTTCATTAGCGAAGTTTCGCATGCGAAGAGGACTAATTATGGCCGAAACAAACTCCGAGCAGCGTAAAAATTACGGTCGGTCGTATTTTAAAAATAATGACTTTTAAGCGGGGAATAATATTTCGATGGAAAACGTGCGGTTTTCTTTGCTGTTTTATTTTGTCGCTGGTAATTATTATTATTGAGCATACCGCAGTGACGCTTCTGTTTCGCTTTCTATATCCATGGGTTACTTAAAAGGTTAGTTAAACGCCGGGAATGCTGCAGATTGCTTCTGTAACCATAAACATGGCTTTGGGAGTAGTTTTCTTTTGTTTCTTCTTTTTTTTCTCTTTGTTCTTAGCATGAGAACGGAGCTTGGGGAGCGTTATTATTAGGAAATATCATTAATAACGATGATATTTTCCTGGAAGCAAATGTAATTATTCACAGATGCGTAATGTGGAATAACGTTAAGGTAACACGAGAATGAAAGATGGATGATTTTATCAGAGACGAAAAATTATGCTTCCTTATGGAAATAAAGTAAGGAATAGTTCGAATAACGTAATTTCACTAAGTAATTGCTTAAGACGGTCGTTCTTTGTTTTAGGCAAGTTATATTCAAATTAAATGGAATATTTTGATTCATTTGTTATATTCTCTTAGCTGCATTTATTGTCTGTACATTTTACGTACCACATTTAATTAATTAGATTTTGGAGTTTTAATCTTTAATTATTGCAATCTTGGTGCTTTTAGACTGCCGACAGAGGGACAGCTGTATAACAAAAGGTTTTATTTCTTCAAAGAAAACCTTTTTGGCGTACTTTTTGAAACTTATCATATTGCCTTTGTAAGGGGTCAATTCGCGAACCTCGTACTTAATCCTCTTGGGGAAATTTACTTCTTTTAAATATTGTTCTCTCTCTCTCTCTCTATTGAAAACTTTCTCCCTAAGAAGAAGATGTGGTTTATGTAAATCAAGGCTTATATATCTAAGCATTAACTTTTAGGTTCGAAGGAGAGAGAGAGGTTTGGAGCTACGTGATAGAGAGAAATTGGTCATTAACGTAAAGTAGTAGAAATCTATTTGAGAGTGACTAGTGATTAACTGCTTAATATTTAAAATTGATAATTGTCGATTTGGTCAATTAGATATTTGAATTGGAGTAATGCAGCTTTAAATACAATAGCTTAGAACGGAATCTTGATTATTTGAGACGTGAATTGCCAAGACGTTCCATGAGTAAGTGATTCAATTCATAATTAAATATTAATTATCTCGTCTACCTTGCTTTTCCTCCAATACTTAATTTTAGATGCATTTCCTAGCCTGGGTTGATGAGACTTGTTAGGCTGTTGAAACTTATTTTAAGATTAATAAATTGAATTGTTTTAAATAATTATATTTCTATATATGGCAGATCTTCATTCTAACTCTCGAACACTGCTGTATGTGAGGGGGCATCCATCACACCTTTTTTGTCAAAATAAATTATTTAAATTAGTGATATACTGTATTTACTCGAATATAAGCCACCTTCGATTCTAAGCCGCACCTCCAATTCTCTACACGTTTTTGAGCAAAAACAAAAAATTGTGTGAAAGGTTCATCAACATCAGATACTTGAGAAATTTTAAAAAAAATTAATGAGAAATAATAAAAAGTTAATAATTTATTTATTTTACCAGCATTCAAAACTTTCAAATGCATACATGGACTTAAAATTACTCTAACCATCAGTATCATGTTTTGAAAGTGATTCGTCACTTCCATTGTCACAGAGGACTTCGCGAATTGGAGCCGGCGTCGCCATGTTCTCACACGGTGTCGTCTTCCGTGCCATCCAATGTATTTGTTACGCAATATTTTTTTTAAAAGGAACGCATTATAGAAGAATGTAAAATAATTATGCAAGACTGTTGAACATTTATAAGCAAAAATTATATGATTTCGCTTAGGCCATCGATGTACATTTGTTTCATCCGTTTCAAATTTTCGATGGTCGCTTCTCTTTTTTCCATTTTGTTCTGGCATTACACTTGCGTCTTAATGAAGCTCGATGCTATTACCGATATCTTTGATGTTGATTAAAAGAAAGCGTGAACAACAAAATCTCCTTAATACGAGCAGACAACGATATTTAAGATAGACTGAATACTGGAGATAAACTGCGGGATGGACTAAGTCACTGATGATGCAAGTGGCCAGAATGAACGATTACATTTTTCCTTTTAAAAAGTTGTGGAAATTCAATTTCCCCCGTCCAACAAATGTTTTGCCTTCGATTATAAGCCGCATTCGATTTTCAGTAGCATGAACACTGGAAGGTAGAACGGCTTAGATTAGAATAAATACAATATTTCTGGCACTTAAAATGTTTAATTATTGTTTAAGTATTTGATTTTAATAATGTTAAGCAAAAAAAAAAGTAATTATTTTATTGCTTCTTATCTGCTCAACATAAGGATTGGATAGTTGGTATGAGGTTAATGTATATCAAAAGTCAACTTTTCTTTTCTTGTGAATGTTTGTCTTCCTATTTTCGTTATGCTTTTATTAGCACCCTTTTCATAAGTTTCACTTCTATGTAACGAAATCTTGAGCTCAATTTTTACCCACTTTAAAAGGTCAGATTAATTCGAAATTTTGCTCACCTGTCCAGGACCGTTGACAATACAATAATTTAATAATTTTGCCCCATTGTCCTGATCAGAATCATCTGGATTAACCATTTCCCATTTTCAGATCCCATTCCACATTTGGCGACTAATTTCAGATCCCATTTACTGATTTGGCGAATAAAAGATTAAGTTACAACTTAGTTCGATTAACTATGAAAGGATGTTTTTTAGTTTTTTGAAACTATAATTTATTTTTGGCATAAACTCGTTCATATACGCGCGCGTATAGGACCCATTGGCAGAGTCACATTTTAACTAAGATTCCCTCAGAAGTGTTCCATTTTGTTATCTGCTTAGAATTTCGTAAGTATTAAATAACCAAGCAATTAAGATTAATGTTTTCGCTAAATTAACAACGATTAAAATTTTCTTAAGATATGTTATCATATATGTCAACTTATTTTTTAAGACTAATATTTTGATACTTTTATAATTATAGTTAATCAAAAACAATAATTAAAAATTATTTAAGAATTTTAATACCATATTTAATGTCATTATACTGTTGAAAATCTGTGAATAATTTAAAAGTAGTTTATTAGTTTTAAAGTTTGCATAGTTCTTATCCTTTTTTTATCTGTGCAGAATAAATGTTTATTTCTACAAAATAAGTATTTCTGGATTTTTTTTTAAATTTCTTAAGTTCTAAAAGCGACAGCTATTTTTAAGTGTAATACCCATTAAGAAAACTGTATTTGAGCCTCTTATTAATTTTTTTTAAAAAAATTATGTACAAATTTTTAAAATAAATTCATTGTTTTCTAATTTGAACAATGAGGAATAACATTCAATTAATTGAGTTGTCAGAAACAATTTAAAAAATTAAAGAGACACATTCGTATCTAAAAAAAACACGCATCAAAATATCCGAACATATTTTTTTATTGAAACGAAACTCAATACATTCAAACTTTTAAACATTTCCCCCTCTTTTTTCCCTAAAAACTAATTTCACAACTTCATAAGCTATTAAAAGCATTAGCAAGTTCACCACCAGGGAATACACACTAATATACATTCTCTTCGAAAGGCTTACTGCAAAACATACTTTTTCCCTCCGGTATCAAATTGCCTGGGCTAAGTATTATATACTTAAAAACGTTCATAATGTCATTAAAGATGTCAACGCTTTGCTGTGACTTGGGTTTTAACCTATCCTATCATTAAAAGAAGTCCAACTGCGGAGATAAAAAGGGGAAAAAATGGTAGGAGGGGAAAAAGTAATTCTGGATCAGTGATTAGAACTGTAGTGTTCATTTTATTAACCTTCTGAAATGCAGTTGATGGGCTGTGGAAAAAAAGAAGAGGCAGGGTTGCCAAATTGGCGAGTTTTTGCGGTTTTTTGTTAATTAGGCAGTGACACATTTTGATTTTTCCTTTAACAAGCAATTTGTCATTAACTTTTGTTCTGCATTAATCTTAAGATAACAGAAAATAGAACATTGAAACAAATGCAAACTTGTTGACAAAATTGAGATAATTCAAGCCATTGAAGTGATTTGTAATTATTAAGTTTAATTAATTGAAATTGCTAAAAGATTTTTTGTCTAATATATTAAACTTATACAATGAAATACAACTTACGGCCAACAGAAAACTCACAATTATTACAGAAATTAAATACACAATTTTAAGTGATTGAATAAGTCGTAATTGTGATTTTACAAAAGCGTAAAAATGAATGCTTTTTTTTTAATATTTGATGTCACTAGAATTAGATTATACATATAAAACTAATTTAAGAATATAATTAAAATGAAATCAAAAATTTTTAAAGGCAATTTTCAAAAAATAAAGAAAAAAAATGACATATTTACAAAAGATTCTCCTCTTATGAGGAAATGCTTCTACAATAATATTTTGCCTATATATAGCTAAGATTTCTCCACAGAGCTTAAACTAGATATTTTGAAAAATTCTATTATTTTTAGAGTAACTATCAGTCGAAATAATAACATATTTTGTTAAGTTCTCCATTTATATATTCTTTTATATTAAACTATTGATAAATTCACTTCTAAATTAAGTATTTCAAAACTTCTAGTTTAGGCTCTGTAGGGAGGTCATAGCTATATATAGCCAAAGTATTATTATTATTAAAGCATTTTCTATAAAAGAAGAATGTTTTGTGTGAAAATACGTCATTTTTTCTTCATTTTCTTTTTCGGCAAAAAAACTCCATTGAAATAACTTTGTATTTTGAAAATGTTCTTCAAACAATTTTCTGTACATATTCTAATTCAAGGGACACTAAATATCAACAAAATTATTCATTTATATGCTTTTCCAAAATTACGGATAGGAATTTTGTAATCTGTGATTAAACTTTACCAATGCAAAAGTCTAGAAATTTGCCATTGTATAGGAAAAAGTCAGATAGCCGTAAAAATGTATTATATGATAATATTTTATAGCTGCTGTGAAATAGCTTTACTAATATTATAAACGCGAAAGTTTGTATGGATGTTTGTTCCTCTTTCACGCAAAATGAACAGAATGGATTTTAATGAAACTTTACAATAATATAGCTTATATATCAGAATAACACATAGGCTACAATTTATAAAGATACAGCGTGAAATGTCCAAAATATAAATATAATTGTAATGTAAGTAGGAAAAAATTCTGCCATCTGCAAAAAAGCCCGCGACAGCATATATCTATCTTTTACGCGTTAAGAAAAACTTTCTCTTTTGTTTTGTCTACTCCAGGCGACAGTGCGCGCTCGGTTCTAATGTATTGCTTTGATCAGTGTAATCACTATTTTTTTTTATTTCAGAATAAAACTTACTTTTATCGCTTCTGGTATTTAAAGTACATAAACTTTGTCTTTCACACTACATCATTTGGACAAATTTGCATAATTTGTGGTTAGTTAATTATAACGGTATAGTTTTAATTCAATAGACAGGTATTACATTTTTTAAGTATAAAAATAATAATAACTACCGTACTGTATTTTTTGGACGTTTTGAAAAAGTACCTACGAAGAATCATGCCGAACAGAAAGTAATATTAACGTATTACACTTCCAGATATAAATTATTTACACTATTTAAAGCGTTCATTTCACAAAATTTGTAACAATGTGTTTCTTTTGCTGAGCAGAGATCAGCTTAAGAAAGTGTTTTCAAACATCGACCCACAAGAGAGCTACGGGGAGTTAAAAAAAAAATCCTTTGTATCATCTATTAGATCTACAAACTTAAATATAACAAACGTGTTTTTTTTTTGTTGTTGTTGTTGTTCAGCTGAGATATACAAAAAACTTTTTTTTGTTTTGTTTAATTTGCAATTCACGTAAAGTTAACTGATAAAAAACCTCTTTGTCCTTTAATCTGTATTGTTTAATTTTTCAGCTCACCCGTGCGAAGAACGGGTATACCAGCTAGTGTACTATAAACTGCTGAATATAAATAAGTCTAGGTTTGTCTTAAGGTTAAATATATCCATACATTCTCTGTGAAGAACAAAATTACCCATATTTCTCTCTCTATATATATATACGATCATTATTAAATAAACTGTAGTATATAGTCCAGAAAAAAATAAGAGTAATTATGATGTACTTTTGTCATCTAAATCAATTTATTTTTGTTAAAGTAGCAAATAATTCGATAACAAACAGGAAATAAGAAGAATCATAATCTTTATTGATTCTATTATTAGACAAACGATCAGGAGAAATGCTACCATTTTCTTTAATAAAATTGACAACCCTAAAAATAAATCAATCCCTAGCATCAGAAAATGTATTCCTGTTCCTAATTTCCGCAGACCCAGATCAATCCTAATTGATCTTGCTTTTCTTTAATTCCTAAATATGTTCTCTTTTATCTATGTTGTTTATCTTTTAACTTTATTCTTAAATTCTGTCTATTTACTACTCAATGATTGGTCGAGCTTCTCACCTGAACTTAAATGCAAAAATAGCTGACATCTCTGATTAGCCTTTCTCAGAAGCAAAGTGGCGTAACGAAGAGCATTTTGGGTCCCCCTGCAAAGTCAAGTCTTGGGCCCCGAAGTTGGATTTTACAAAGGTGACAGTCAGGCCTTGGGTCTCCTAGAACCCTGCCCCCCAAAGGTGATGTGGGGGTTGCGGGGCTGTACGTAACGCCACTGCAGACGCCCTACCTGATACTAACTCATTTTAAGTTTTTACATCTAGAAGATAGAATTAATAAAATACATTATAGATTATAGAATTAATAAAATACATTATATGTAAAATAAAGAGAAAATTAAACAAAAAGCTCTTTTGAGAGCTCAAAAATGAATGTCTGAAAAATCAGAAAGTGGGCGGAGTTAATCTGGACAATCCGCGTGCAGCAAAGAACTGAAGATCAGAAAGCGCGGGAAAATAATCATGGAACAGAAGTTCAGATCAGAAAAGTGAGACGGAGCTTTCCCATTGGCCGAGACGAAAGTTCGGCTAATAGGGTAAAAGTAGTTCTGAGAAAGTATTTTCTCTCTTTAACTCGAACTTCTTTTCGGCAACCGGATTAGCTAGGCATCGCTCCGCCTAAACCCGTCACCAAAATGTTTTCTAAGACAAGATTTTTTTTTCCATCAATTTTTACCCCTTTATTTCATTTTATATTAGTAAATTTATTCATATCAAAGTAATTTATTCTTTTTATTATTTTTTATTAGTTATCTCTTAAATTTTGAATATTATTTATTAAAAAGAGAAATTTGAAAGCATTTCAATATCCTCCAAAATATCCTGAAAGAAGATAAAAGTTCGGAAGAACTAAGTGCTCCGACTCCCAAACTACAACTACAACTATTAATTCATTAGAATTCAGATTCCAATTATAACACTTTAGAAGATAATCATATTCCATTTGTCACAATATGAAACATCATGGTTGACCTCATTGGAGCCAAATGGTAGGTTTGACCACTGTAGCCAGAATGTCAAGCAGAATCATTGAATCATTTTCTAATCATTGAATTCCATAAGATCCCAAAGTCTTTAAGGAATGGAATTTTCAACAGAAGGTCGGATGGACTACGAGGCACCATGGCAGGTCTCATACTCAAGTGTCATTCTTGTCACTTGACTGAAGGTTAAAATTATGGGGTCCGTGTCACTAGCCATCGCATAGCTAACGGACGACATTAATTTAGACCAATTAATCGCAATGCTTTAAGTATCTATATTGAAGTAATTATAGATTTGCCGAAATGATTAATGTTTTAAGGTGTTTCAGAGTTTAAAATTGAGGACGGTATAAAATAATGATTTGTGAAAAATTGTGGTAGGGAAGTTTTAGAATACAGAGAGATATTTTGAGGGGAAAATGTTCCACTAGGAGAGAATACACAAAGGAAATGAATCACGAAACTAAAAATATTATATGTCAGTAGTAAAAGATTTTAAAATCTTGCAAAAAAGATAATTGTTTTCAAGACATTGTGACGTAAAAACAAGAGTTATCAATGGTGCACACTGCAGGGCTTACCTCCCTCCCTCCTCTAGACCAACAAAGTGTTAATTTTTACCAAAGATTACAATGTGTTTTTCAGAATGTAACCCTTCTACCATAAGAGAGATCTGTGTACGCCAGTTAATATATCAATGGTATGGTGCATGTATTAAGCATTTAAGAGAATTATTACTATGGGTATTTGAAGTCAGTAAATGAGTTTTAACCTACGTAAAATCGCGCACATTTAACACAAAAAATGAGACCGAAATTTATGGGTGCGCATTACAAACCGGGTATAAAAATAAGAGCATTAAAAATAAAAGATGAGCATTGAAAAAAATTAGACTTCTACAAATATCAAAATACTGTTTCTTTAAAAGAAATGACATTCCTTATTATGTATAGGGTGGCAGAGAGTTATAGAAATGTTTTATTTTTCCTAAAGATTGGAATAATACCTCGAATAAATGCTGTAAGGTAGGTATGCGACTACGTTCGAAACCGTGATTTTAAAAAGGTGCATAAATGGATAATATTCATGATATTTAGTGTCCCTTAGATTAGAATACATGTATAAAAGTATTTTACGGACACATTTTAACAAAAAAAAGTATTTAAATACAATATTTCGGCAAAAAATTAACTTAGAATAACCTTTTTTCAAAATGTTCTTCATTTGTGAAAAACGCTTCTATTATAATAATATTTTGCCTGTATATAGCTCGAACCTCTGTGCAGAGGCTCAACTATGATTTTTGAAAAATTCACATTATTTTCAGAGTTACAACCATTTGAAATAATTATCGACGTTTTTTTTTTCTTAAAATTTCTCTCCTCTGTTGTCGTAAACTATAGATAAACCCACTTCTAAGTTATATATTTCAAAAATTCTAGTTGAGCCTCTGACAAAGGTCTGAGCTAGAGACAGGCAAAATATTAGTATAACAGAAGCATTTTTCACAAAAGGAGAATATTTTGAAAATGGGTCATTCTATGTTCATTTTTTGTCAAAATATTGTACTTAAATAATTTTTTATTGTAATACTATTCGTAAAACAATTTTATATACATTTTCTAATCTTAAGTGACACTAAATATCATAAATATTATCCATTTATACGCTTTTGCAGAATCACGGTTCCGAACGTAGTCGGATACCTTAAAACATGTCCGTATGTTTCAGGTTTCTTCGTAAAAAAGAGGTGCGCGTTATACGGCAACTATATCTAAAAATTAAAAATTGCAGCTTGAAAGTATAAGTGCACATTACACGGCGGTGCTCATTATACGCCATATTTAACGGTACTTTAAAATAGGAATTATGCTTTTTATATATGTTTTTAAAATTGTAATTGCACCGAAAAAATTTGTGATAATAAAATTGAACTAAATTGGCACAGACGAATTTTGTACCACTTTTCTGCAGCTCAGTTTCATATTCATTTTCTTTCTCTTTCCTTCTCCTTTTTCATTCCAAAAAAATTTTCAATTTCGGACCCACTCTTAGCATTTCCCCCAATCTCACTGTATCTTCAGTGTTGCTTTTTTATGTATAAATTTTTGAGCTAATGCCAGATTTTAGGACCACCCCTCTTGTATGCATCATTGAAGATAAGTCAGTTTTATCTCGTAAGCATCTTCATTTAACAGTGGCTTACTCCCAAACTTTGGAGCTGATTGCATAATGAATCATAAATTCCCTTATAAATTAGCTTATAGCTTCTAATTTAATTCTAAGTTTAAAATTTCGAGATAAAATTTACTGATAGAACTTAGAAAAGTTACATTCAAGGGGAAAAAAAACATAACATTAAAAGGAATTATGCTAGCCCATTTTATATTTGCCAAAATACTAGATAAAAAATTATAAATTATATCATATAAAGTAGCGATATATTGTACATGTATTTTCAGTTATTGATCAATTGATTTATTTTTGAATAAAAAATAAACTATACAAAACTAATCAATTCTATAAATTTATAAATTTATAAGACAAACAAAAAACGATATAGACTAATAGAAAATAAGTTGTAACAGTGGCTTTGAAAAGTATTTTGATGGGTTTATGCATTGGTAATTATGTACCGTTTACTTGAGAAAGTCTTTCTCATTTATAAGAGTATGAGACAACGAGAAGATTTCAGTGTTTCAGGAATTTTCCAGAAAGATTATATGATATTCTAGCTGGTATACCCGTTCTTCGCACGGGTGAATTAAAAAATTAAACAATACAGATTGAAGGAAAAAGAAGTTTTTAATTAGTTGATTTTACGTGAATTGCAAATTAAACAAAAAAAAAGCTTTTTACATATCTCAGCTGAACAAAAAAAACCCTGATTGTTAAATTTTAAGTCTGTAGATCTAAGAGCTGATAAAAAGGATTTTTTTTTAATCTATAACTCCCCGTAACTCTCTTGTGGGTCGATTTTTGAAAACACCTTCCTAAGCTGATCTCTGCCCAGCTAGAGTAACGCATTGTTACAAATTTAGTGTAATGAACGCTTAAAATAGTATAAATAATTTATATCTCTGGAAGTGTAATATGTTAATATTACTTTTGTTGTATTTATTTTATGTTAAAGTTGTAATCAGCCTCACACTCCGCCTGTTCAAGCTTTCTCAGTTCCTGGCGCCTGGCGTAGACAAAACAAAATGCAAAGTTTTGCGTTACACATAAAAGATAGACATATGCTGTCGCGGATTTTTTGCAAATGGCAGAATTTTGTCCGACTTTCTTGACAATTATAGTTATATTTTGGACACTTCACTCAATATCTTTATAAATTACAACCTATGTGTTATTCAGATGTATAAATCATATTATTGTAAAGTTTCATTAAAATCCATTCAGTTGTTTTTGCGTGAAAGAGTACCAAACATCCACACAAACTTTCACGTTTATAATATCAGTAAGGATATTAACAAATGAGAGTGAATAAATATAAGATAACGTAAACAGACATAAATTCAAATTTATCTTTTTTTTTTGTCAGAATTGTATTAACAATTACTGTAAGAATACCATTTGTTACTTTTCTAGGAATAATAGATGTCATAGATTGTTTTTAGTACATAGAAGAAATAATTAAATTCTTTAATATAGCAAAAATGAATGACAAGAGCTGTTACATATTAGACTGGGACATCTTAGGGATTGAAATCGTAAATTTGGTGACTGGCAACATTTCAATTGAGTCTTTAATATCCAAGGTTATCATACGGAGCAACAAAAAATGTTGTTTGTTAGTTTAAAATTAATTAAAATCCTTTTCTTGCGGAGTCAAACTGAAATTAAAAGCAAAAGAAGATTGAACTGGTAGTTATTTTTTCAATTTAAAACTTTATTTCCATGAATAATTTGTCGTGCTTGTATCATGTTAAAAGCCTTTATCATCAAAGTATCATGTTAAAAGCCTTTGGGAAAATCTTGAAATACAATCTCCTTTTTAGATTTGAAAGAATTATTCTTTCTACAGGGAAATTTTAAACAAATATCTATCTTAAAAAAATTTCATAAGAAAAATTAATTTTTTTAAAAAAATAATAAGAAATCAATATATTTGAAGCTCGAATAAAATGTAGAATATAGTAGATCAAAAACATTCAGAGTTTTAATAAAATAATAAGATATATAATTTTACTTGTCAATTGAAATTTCGTAAGCGTGAAATTGGATTTGATATAAATAACTTCTTATACCCTTAATTATTAACATTTTTTATGAATTAATATGATTAGAAAAGAATCGTGACGTCTCAAAAAACACGAAAAAAAAATGGAGTAAATTAGATAGGATGTAAAAAACGAAACAAATGCAGAAGTAAAGATTAAATTAATATCCGTTTCTTTTATTTCTATTCTTTGGAACAAAATCCATATATTAAACGGAAAATTAATAAATAAATGCATTCTACCTAAATGAAACTATCCCTTGAGGCATGAAGTAATATCTGTCTGTAATGTTAGAATGATAGTTTATTAGTTATTCCTAGATATATGTGAAAGTTACTAACTACATAAATAAAATATGAAATATAGTCTCCTTGCATCAAATCAGAAATAATACCTTCTGTCGAAAATTATGTTTTCTTCAGGGGATGATATTCTGTGTAAAAATTAATGTGAATTATCTGTAAGTTTAAATCTTGATATATATATATATATATATGTTCTGTATATATAATATTTTTCACTTAAAAATCTTATAATTAAAATTTTAATCAAATAATAAGTTTTTGAATATTATTTATAAAACAAATTGCATTTTAGTTAAAACTACACGTAAGTTATCATAACAATTTACACTTAGAAAATAATTGAGTTAGTACTTTGTATTATTTTTACATTTTATAATTATGTTTTAACATTTTTTTTTAACTTTTTCTATGTGTGGCAGGGTATATTTAGAAAACATTTTTTGTTTGTTTGTTTGTTTTCGTTGCAGGAAATTCATCCCTTAAAAATAATAAATCATGTAGTTCTATTAAACTAATTATTCCGATCGGGTTTTACCATTACTTCAAACTCGAAACTTTTAAAGCGTATTAATTAAATTTAGTATGTCTAAAACCTTGTTTATAGAACTCTATGCAATTTAGAATTGGTCAAAAAATTTGCTCAACTTCTAAAAATCAATGATTTATTAAATAAGTTAGATACATAAATTTAACATCCGCATACGCAATTTAAAAATCAGGGTTAGCAATTAATGCAGAAAACTCTGAGATTAAGCGGCAACAATAAGTTTATACATTCATCGAATTTATATTCAATGAATCTGTTCAAAATCGTACATGTTGTAGAGATAGTATATTTTTAAATAAATATCATTCTTTACAAGTAGTAATTTTCTTCCCAATATATTTTCAAAAAGAATAAATTAATGATAAAGAAACAAAAAATATAATTTTGAATCTCGCTTACTTTGTCTACAAAATGGCTGAATGTAATTGTGTTTCTAAATTCTTACTGTTTTCCATTTGTATTTTTATATAATGCCATTAATTTTTCAGATAAGTTGTATAATAACCTTTGATAAACATACTAAATAAAAAATAACTGAAAATACGTTTATTGTTTTCCTAATTAACAGGAATAATTCCTTTTAATGATGCAAACGGCAAACGATTATTTTTAACTTTTCATGAAAAATTTAACTTCGAATAAAAATTTTTTACATAAAAGTATATAAAAGCTATTTGAATTATAATTTTTTATTATTATAATAAATGTTACATGAAAAAAATTATTTAATGATTGAAAAATATGACAACAACAAAACAATCAATTAAATTTAACTATCATGTGAAAAGTGGTTGATAATCGCATTTTCATGTAATCACGTTTTGCTTTTTTTTTATCTCTAAGATTTGATTTTATGAAATAAATATTTCTTTAAAAATGTTTTTAATATGAATAAAAATAACATCATACTTTTCAGTGTTTCGCATACAATTTATTCTCAATAATATTCTAAGATTCTGAATAATTATTTTGTCATCAGTGAATTCCTGCCGTTTTTCTCTCTATGTATTTATTACACTACTTATTTTATTCTATAAGACACGGTGTCGCGTATCTTCATCTTTTGGCGACATTTGGCGTCTATTTTCTTCTAGCAACCATTTCTTTTTCAAAGAACCTTTCGGCGTTCCAGCTTTCTTCGGAACATCAGTATTCAAAGACGGAAATAGATATTAAAGGACCACAGTATCGGAGCTGCTAATTCCGTTTTAATGGAGTTATAAATTCTGCTTTAACGATGTTCCAAAAAGATTTGCTTATCAAGGCCCCTAAAGAAAACTTTTATTTCTCCTCGAATTTATTTTTATAAAAATGGCAACGGGGGTTGGTTTTAAATCATCTTTTCTGAAGAGATGAAAAACTTTTGGGGGTATATAAGTGCCTTTTCAAAGTCCTGAGTTGTCTCAAAGTGCTCTTAGATGCAGAAAGTTTGATCGAGATATTTTTCGAAGTTTTCCATTTGGCAATTTTTTTTTCCTCCTCGCATAAAAGTATAAATGCATTTTATTTATTGATCGAATGGGCAGATGTTGACGATAAATTTTCTTTCCCAAGATGCATGATAAATACACATTGGGGATTTCAGGATGGGTTTTGGATGCGCTTTTGAAAATGTATCAAGTTTGATTTTTATTTAGTTTTGCTTTTTCGTCGTCATTAATAGCCGCAAGAAATCTGTTGAATATTGGCGACAAAATGAAAGGGATTTTGTAAACATGTACATTAATGTCTTTCGGCTCAGCAAGACTTATTTAATTTTACTCGCTGAGATATTTAATTAAAATATATAGTCTAAAGTAAGAAATGTGTTGGGTTGAATAACTCATTCACTGATTTTTTTAAACACCGATTTATAAAATGTGTTAGGAAAAATTAAAACATCTTTACATATTAAAAGGAAAGTTTGTCATTGTCAATGTTAATGTTTTTTATCTAATAGTCATTTTAAATTCATGAACGTTATGAAAATTCTTTGAAATTTTTATTTTTCTTTTCAAATCTAAAGTAATTGGTTCATTTTACTTCGTTCAAAGCAATAAAATGCCTGTAGAAACTAAAAAAAAACAGTTATAGAGACTGCCGATAGAAGTGAAAAGAACTTTTATTATTAAAATTTGAAATTTCATAATGTTTGAATTAAAATTATCAACATCAATCTGGTTTTCACATCTATTGACCCTCCGAGCAACAATTATATGCATGTTTATATGGTTTTTTATTATTCAAATATATTACGGGCTCTGTACAAGATCATGACAAAATATAAATACAATTCAATTGAAATAACAATTAATATACAATCATATTATTTATGGATAGTATTTGTATTTACTTAAATTTCAATGTACTTGATTTTTAACATTATTTTAATTGTGTGTGTGTTTGCATCATTATTATCATTAATTTCAACAATACTTAGACTTTTTATACTTTCAATTATTTCATTTTGTTCTAAAAAAGATACAACAGGCTTATGGTGACTAAAGTAAGAAAGGAAAATGTTTGATATAGAAGTCTGTTTTACCACAGTTGTAAAAAAACGTCTAAGCCACTAATTAAAGTATGAAATTTTGCAAAATACCCAGTTTGATCACCGGATCTTTCGTAAACCGAACCATTTTGAAAGCATTTTGATCGGTATGAAAAGAAGGTAGTCTGAAAAGTTATGTATCAAAGTTTATTGGCTTACTGATTCTAAAGACAGGAATTTAACACAAGCATTTATGCATTAAAATTCCGAATGTTTAAAATAGTGTAAATAATTTATATTTGGATGTGTAATACGTTTATCTTACTCTATTTTGTATTTATTTTATGTTCAATTTGTAATACTCACAAGCAACGCCTTTCCTTACAAAATAATGACGAAATCTTGGAGGTATAGTCAAGACTGGAGGAGACTATTTTTACGACTTGGTGACCATTTTTGGAAAGTTCGCAACTCTATGGATTCTTCTGGAAATTACGGGAGAAATCTACTAATAACACGATCTATGACACAAGCGAAACATTCGAGAAAAATCCGCGAGGCCTATAAATAGGGAGTCACTCTCCAAAATTGAGTTAAACTTGTTTGACCATTGAAGAGTTACTCTTGTTTTGACCGGAAAGAGTCGACCAGCGATCATTTTTTGCTTTGACTGTTGTGTAGGACGAGGGAGTGCTTGTGAATAATCCTTAAACATGCTTGTATTTTAGACACTGATAGTTGTGTATGTGCGCTGTAGAAGGTGTGAAGGCCTTCTGAGATTATATAACTGCTGTATTTTAAGGATTGTTTTCCGACAATAAATTTCCATCGCACCTGAAAAACTGTCTTGCTCTTTGCGACTGATTTGCAAAATATCCTCGAAACCCGATCTACGTAACAGTATATTGAAGCAAATTGGACATATTTTGATTAAGTTAACATCTTTTGAAAAAGAAATATATACAGTTGTATATATTCACTTGAAAATCCCACATTTTGTACGCACCAATATAGTATTTTAAGTACTTTTTAAAGATTTAAAAACCAACAAATCATTAAATTTTAGAGAGAGAGAGAGAGTCACAACAATATAATATAAATCTCTACTAAAAAAGTCATTTTTTTTTTTATCTTTTGTGGAAGAATTTTATTACATATTGCCTTTAAATCATTCGACGAGAAAATTTACTATATGTTCGTGACCTCAAAATGGCCGATAGATTAGAAATTTTAAGCTAGCAGAATTATATTACAATAGTATTTTTAAGTAAGAAATACTTCACAACGTGTGATAATATTTTTAACGTGCGCATACCATATTCTAAAAAAGATCAATATAAATTTAGTGGCAAACAATTATTATTTTCCTGTAACAGAATCGTTCTCGAAACATATGAGTTGTTGGTTGCTAGAAATGTATTTTTCTTAGAAAATATATTGATAAAATCGAAATCTATGAACTTATAATAATAAAATATCCTCATCCAGTGCCGATTTAAACTAATTTCGGTCGCTGGGCGCGGAAGATCTACAGACCCTCTTGGCAGTGCTGGATCAAAATTTATAACCAGAAAACCTGATTAAGTCCAGCTTATCCGAGTCCTTCCGGGCCCAGGGCCCCTGGGCACCCAATGGATAAACCGGCACTATATTCATCCTTTTTTTTTTATAATTTGTTATACCACTTTGAAATACATTTTCGCATTCTAAACTTAAACTATATAAATAGTAGAAAATGTAAACTCAAGAACAAATACCGAATTAAATTATTTATCATTAATAGTTTAGGCTGCAAAATTGTAATATTTATATAATTTAAATTATATACTATAATCAACTATACAATCAGAATTTGAATTTTTGTATATCAAAACCAATAATTATCCCTTTATACCGACGGTACTTATAAGTACCCCACTCACTTTAAAATTACATAGAATAACCATTTTTACAAATATTCAGAGGATACTCAGCAGGAATATTCTTTGAAATCCACTCTTCCAAGATATATGGCAGCACGGGTTCTATGATGAGTATTTCAGCGGGAAGGCAAATAGTTTAAAGCAGAAATTGCGTTTTCAGCGGATTGCGAAGATTATCATTTTTGTCCTGAAAAAATAGTTAATGTCAAAATTTAAGTGTCTTGTTATTTTTTTTTTTTTTTTGTATGTTAATGAAGACCTTAGAAAACGGCTTGACTATTTATTTTAAGTGAACAGTGTATATAATTAATTTTACAAATGAATATCTTTAATTAATTAATTAGCTCTAACGGATTAAATTTCCCAAAGTTGAGTATATTGTTTATTTATATACCTTAATTTTCAATGTAGTAATCCAAAAAAAAATATTGCATGAAAAAAACTGCAGTAAAACATAATGCAGTAGATAAAAAAAAATTTAATTTAAAATTTAAAAGTTATAGCACTTAGTATAATGAAAAAATAAATTCTGACGTAGAGCAATATTCGAAGACGTTTATCAAAAAATTTTATGTCTTACAAATTTTTTACATACAAACCAGAATAATATAAAAAAGTCTCAGTATTTTTCTATAAAATTTTTAACAAAGGAATATATGCCGCTTAACTCTAAATATTTCCATTATTTTGTTTCAAAAGTTTACTAATCCTCTTACAATACGGAATCCCCCAAATCTTTTAAATTTGGTTTCTGCTCCATTAGATAAACTTCTTTTCCCTGAAAGAAGTTTTCGAATTTTCCTGCATTCGGCATTTCTGTAATTCATTACGTCTCAGTTACTTCTTTTTCGTTCGAATTTTTTGCGCGAGCTCCCCATCTTTGATATAGATAACAAACTCCCTATTAGGACAGCCAATTTACTAGTTTCTACGAAATCGAACACCGCCTGGGAGTTAGCGATATCCCCCAATTAAGAATTTTCTTAATAAGAAATCATTAGAACATCTTTTCGGGCTATCTCTTCAAGCACAGTTTGCTTATTAGGTTAGCGGTTTTTGCTTAGCTTGAGAGTTTTTTACGGTTTCCAACAGTTTTTAACTTTCTTTACATTTTCTACGGCTAATCAGTTGGCGAAAAATCTCTTTGTCAGCAATTCTTCGGAACAGATATACTTCATCTTTTTTTTACTTCAATACATCAATTTAATTCCACGTAAGGAATTTTTTTTCCTTTGCATTTTTTATTACTTATCCGTGGCAACAGTAGCAATTTAAATAACGACGTTCGTTACCGATGATCTAATAATTCCATTTCTCCTAATAAGAGATGAGGTATAAAAAATGGAATTGTAAGAAATTGCTTTGTGCCATAATTAAGAGAAAATCGGTTGCTAGATTATTATTTTTTTCCGTGTTATAATTTGTTAATGATAGCGATTAGGAAACTAACTATCCATATAGAACATCGTGTTGGATTGCCCGCTGAATGCGCTAAATTTTTATGGAAGCGTTAATAATGAGCATAGTTTTGGTCGAAAATGAGGTAATTTTGCGAAAAATGTGTGGAATCATTATTACGCTGATATGGCTAATTTGATGTACTTATGGTTGGTTTAAAAAGAGCTCTTTGAATTTTTGTGCTATTCTGATAACGGCTTTTAATTGCTTGTTAGATATTTCTGTGGGTCTTTATGGTTACTTAGCTTAATTTGGTCCCCGTAAAAAAATTTTATATTAAATTATGCATAGATCGTAAATATTACTCGCAATAGTATAAGTTTTTACGTTCAATCGTTTTTGCTGTTTTTTGCTATAGATAAAAAAATTAATGGTTTTTAGACGTAGTGCTAAAAGATACATCATAATCGATTAGGTTTGTTTTTAGATATTTCTTTTTTTTTTCAGAAGATAAATGCATATTTCTGAAATATTGAAAAGTTTAATTAGATTTCTTTCTCTTTTTTCCTTTTATAATTAGTTTTTTAAAAAAAATTACTAGAAAGCATCCTTGTTTGAAGTTTTAGTTACATATTATAATTTTTTTTTCATATGAACGTGTAAGATAATTTGTGACTCCGAAAAAATTTTGGTACTTTACATACTATAGTAGCCTGCCAACGACCAAGATAATTTGCCAAGTTGGCAACCTCGATTTGGCATGTGTCATACACACTGAATTGGCAACCATGTGCTTCGTTTCATATAATGTTGCCAATACGGTTGCGATAATACGTAAGTACCAAAATGTTCTTTATTGAAGTAATTTACTTTAAGAAAAATAATAAATGTTTATATGACAAGATGTTTTTAAAACAAATTCGAAACTTTTTTTAAAAAATAAGCGAATAATTTATCGCAATAAAAATTTAAGTAAAATGAAATAAAATTTTAATCGATGATTAAAAACCTACAAAAGACGTAAGTTATACTTTACACACAAAAACTTTTCGGATATTTTTCATTTATTTATTATATTGATATTCGCTTATACCAGTTTATAAATGTTCATAATTTTTTTAGATTTGATCAAATTCCGGAAACTGATATTTCAGTTTTTCAAAAACAATAAAGCAAATCCTTTTATGAAATTTTTACCATTACTATGCAGGTCTAAGACTGGATATAAAACACAACTATATAATATGCTCAATACAAAATTTTATGCAGAACAATTTTAGCGGC
>BMAV01016262.1:9845-32039 GCA_019973955.1 Trichonephila inaurata madagascariensis | reverse complement strand
ACTTCTCTTAATTATACAGATGGCGTTTCTCACGCCGAGAACTGACAGATAAGAAACTAATTTACTATCTTCATAGAGTGATACATTTTTGCAACACAAAAATAACTTATTTACTTATCATACGTAAAAAGACAAACGTATCGGGTGATTATTAATAAGACATTAGGAACTAATTGTTAAATAATTACATGGCTTCTGTTCTTGTATCAAAATTTTGTGGTTAATATCCGCATAGTTTGTTTTTAATAGTTATCTTTCTTACTTGCAATAATTAATTACGTTTTACCAGCACTCCGATCGTTTTAACTATTACCAATAAAATAAAGAGCTTAGTTAAAATGGAATTTATCATTTTATTAAGATAACAGAGAAGCAAAGAAGATTAATGAGCTTTCTTTGTCATTAAATGCCTAAAATAAGTATTTGATACCTCTTGATATATGCTCCCAATATTTTAATGTTTTTCCTTGGAGTAATATTAAATAGCGCTGTGTGAATAATTTAATATTTATAGCTTGTCTAATTTAAAAAAAGATTAAGTTTGTCGAAGAATTTTCAAGAATTTTATCTTCTGGAGCACTGTTTCTTTTGTGGTCATTCTTCTTTTAATTTAATTATTCTTGAAATTCGTTAGTAAAACATCAACTTCTGTGGTAATGTTTAGTTAAGCCGAAGTCATTTATCACAAATTGTCTCAAAGAAATGTTTTTCGCATTAAGACTCTTAGATAAACTTGAAACAAAGTAGACTGGGAAAAATCGGAAACAATTTTAAAAAAAAAAATGTTCGTTTTAAAAGAGTTGCTCTTTGGAAAATATCCAACGCTAGTGAGTTGCCAAAGTATGAAGTTAAAAGATATGTACTTTTTTATATAATTAAAAAGTACATGAAAGTTTAAGTGTGTTTTTGTGAACGTACGAAATTCCAATGTATAAAAACATTTGTCAAGTAGCTTCGAAAGAAAACTTAAAAATAAGTTATATATATATATATATATATATATATATTTGTTTTTTTCATAACTCGTTTTTGCAAAAACACTGACAAAATTTTTCAATATCAGTTATTTTAGTAGATATATTAGATTGGAGAAAAAGAAATCCATTATTTTTTCGGTGGATGACTGTAGTGTCGATATCTCATGAAGTATCGATCAAACAATTTCAAATTTATGCTCGTTGTCAAGGTAACATTTCACTCTAAAAAAATTATTTTGCTGTTTTTTGTTTGGTCCATTCAGTTGTGAGTTAAAGGGTGTTAAAAAATGGAAGTCAACAAAGAGAAAATTTGGTACATTTTACAGTTTTTTCTTTGATAAAGACGAAAATGCAAGCCATGTGGCAGAAATTGTGAATAGTGTTTATGGTGCCGATACTGTATCGGCTAATTACGTACAATTTTGGTTCCGTCGATTCAGTTCAGGCATATTTGATGTTAAAGATACACCTCGCACAGGCAGGCCAGTCGTCGAAAATGTCGATAAAATTACAGAAATAATCGAAGCTTCTTGACATGTTAGTAGTTGTAGCATCGCCCAAGAACTAAAGATTGACCATAAAACAGTTTTAGACCATTTGCGCAAAGTTGGATTAAAAAAGAAGCTCGATGTTTGGGTGTCACACCAATTAACACCAAAAAATAAAATGGATCGAATTTCCATCTGTGAAGCCTTGGCCAAACGGAATGAAGTCGACCCATTTCTTAAACGGATGGTGACTGGGGATGAGAAATGGGTCACATACGACAATATCGTGTGAAAACTATCGCGGTGAAGCAGCTCAAACGGTGGCCAAACCAGGACTAACGGCCAGGAAGGTTCTACTGTGTATTTGTTGGGACTAGAAAAGAATAATTTATTATGAGTTGCTTCCGTAGGGCCAAACACTAAATTCAGATATCTACTGTCAACAACTGGACCATTTGAAGCTTGCGATTGAAGGCCAGAATTGGCCAACAGAAGAGGTGTTGTGTTCCATCAGGTCAACGCCAGGCCACACACGTCTGTAGTGACTCGCCAGAAACTCTGGGAGCTTGGTTGGGAAGTTTTAATGCATCCACCATATAGTCCGAACCTGGCACCAAGCAATTACCACCTTTTTCTTGCATTGCAAAACTTTCTTAGTGATAAGAAATTGGGATCAAAAGGAGATTGTAAAAATCGATTACAAGAGTTTTTCGCCAATAAGGACCAGGACTTCTATGAGAGAGGTATTATGAAGCTACCTTTAAAATGGCAACAAATTATACAACGAAGTGGTGCATATTTGACTCAAATCGGACAATCCGAAACATGTTAAATAAAGTCTTGAATTTCAAGCAAAAATAATGGATTTCTTTTCCCTCAACCTAATATATATAAACAGTATATACTCATAAAACATTACGAAACATCCGGCTAAGTGGGCGAGTGACGGTTAGTTTAGTATAATTTTATATAACGTGAGCATTAGTGGTCTGATATACCTTGCCTAACTCATTCTGAATACTTTCACATGTGTGTATGTGAGCAGCCTGTCGAAAAACTTTCACTAATGAAACTAATTTACTCAGAGTTATCTCTTAAAAAGCTAAATTTTAATCACCCAAGCAGTAATAGTTTCCTTATAGCCTTTTAGAAAACGCAATCATTTAAAATTCTGTTTCCTTTTTTTAAAAATATATTTAAATAGATATTTTGATATTTTTTTTTTTGGGTGTATGTGTCTTATTCATTTGCCAGTCATAGATTAATGGGTATCTAAAACAATTATTATTCTCTTTGAATTTCGGGGATTTTAATTTAGTATTTCTTCTGATATTAGATACTTTTATTGTGTTCATTTACATACTCGTGTATACAATAGACAAAACTTCTACGCGTAACATTTTAAATAATACTATTTCAATAAATATTACAACATAACAAGAATGCTTTGTAGCAAAACAACATCTCATTCACATATACCCTTTCTTAAAACTCTATTCCTTAAATTTGTATTACTTTTAAAACAAAAGAACTACACAAAAGTAGTTCTTTAAAGAAACCAACTCAAATATGCTGAAGAATCCTTTATAACCTTTCCAACCAAGCCATTAATGACTTCATTCAGCTTTGGAACAAACGAGTTCCCTTGACAATAACCAACAGTGAATTCTTCATTTGAGTTGTTCAGAAATATGTAAATAATAAGTGCATTCAGCAACATTTGGAGCTGCTATCTCCTTAACTATTCTCAAGATATATTATCAGGCGTTCTTAAAACATTTACAATTACAAATGTCAAAGAGCACGTTCCGTTATTAATATCCTCTGTACAATGACATCTTTAGAATACATCTCCGTGCATTCATCTTTATAAGATGAAGAGTTACAATTCTATGGTATGGCTTTCTAGTGGTTCTCTGAGCTCTTGAAATGGTTTTAATATTCTATCATGTCTATGTTTTGATTTAACGTAGTAATTATCTACGTAAAGTAAAATAGTCATGATATCAGTTGAATTAATTAATGTGTTCCTCAAGTTTTGTCATCGTAGATTTGTTTTAAAGTATATTAAATGTAAATGTTTTCAACTAGTACATTATGATAGATTTTGCAAAACGAGATAAGGACTTGACTGTTAGAAATGCCAAGTTTAATTAAAAATACTAGTTAACAAACAAGTAATATAAAAGAAAAATTTAAGTCTCAATTCCTGCTTAGATCAATAAAGAATAATTTTATTTTAGCTACTTTTTATTAAATAGTTACAATTAATATAAATATGTATATACATAGGACAGAATCAGAACATTAAGTGGTAATTAATTTTTATTAATTATCATTAAAGTATCGTACTCTCATCCAAAACAATCGTGTATGTAAAACTTCAGTTCAACTGAATGCTTTAAAACGTGAGAAAAAAAATCTTTGAAAGCTTTGACCCAAGTCGCTAAAAATGAAACCAACGTGGCTGAATCTGTAATTCTTTAAATAATTAGTTTCAGTCGATTAATTTTAATTAATTATAATTAAATTGTCGTATTTTTACCCAAAACAATAGTGTGTAGAAAATTCCAGCTCAAATAAGCGCTTTAAAATGTGAAAAAAAAACCTTTTCAAGTTTTGACACAAGTCGCCAAAAATGATGCCAACGCGGCTGTATTTGTAATTCTTTAAATAATTAGTTTTAATCAATTAATTTTTATTAATTCTAATTAAATTACTGTATTGTCATCCAAAATAATCATACATATAAAATTTCAACGCAATTGAGCGCTTTAAAAAGTATTTTATTAACGATTGAAAATTCCACCAAGGTAAATAAATAAATAAATATATAGAGAGTGTGAGCTAATAGTAGGAATTGAATAAAAAAAGGTTTTCGAGTTACATTTCGTTAAATATTAAAACTCCTTAAAGGCCAATTAAAAGTTACGCGATTCGCTTTCCAGTGCCTTCGTTTTTCTCACATTTGTGCGTATGAGGCGTATTGGAGGGAAAAGAAAAAGCTAAAAAAATAATCAAATTTTCCCCTGAAATAAATTCTTTGCAAAGCCTGTCACGGTTATTTTATTGCACACTAAAGCCTTCGGAATACTGGTAGCAGAGAATAGAAAGGAATCGTATTTTGGAAAGACGTATATATACAACCGAGACACTTACTGCGCTGGTTGAGTGAGATGAATATATACACTGGTGGCAATTAAGGGTTAAATGTAAGTAAAATAGAAGATATATCAATATAAATTACTCTCAACTGATTATTATTTAATTATTATATTAAATGTCTTTAGAGTGAAATTGTTTCAAAGAAAATGCTAAAACTGATTAAGGATTATAAAATATACATAACCCTTAAGCATAAAAGCTTTCTTCGGTGATTAAAATATGGTCGAGGTAGCCTATGGGTTATGGTCACGAGCTAGTAACCGGCTTGGTGCGGGTTCGAATCCTGGTAACATTGAAAACCGACCATTTAGAAAAGCTGATGCACGTTAAATCTGTCGAGAAGTTCAAAATCCTCCCATTGGCATGATGTGGTAGTTTGGGGAGGGGTGTGTCAGCTCAGGTGATGTCGGCGTCACTCGACTACGATTAAAATTTAGAAGGTGTGTTATCAAACCTATCACGTTGCAGTAAAGTGTCACGTTAATAAACATTAACTCGTGCAGTAGAATGGATTCTTTCGTAATGGTTTAAAAACTTTTAGACCCTTAACGAATTAAACTGTATTCTTTTTCAAGATAAGAATCTATTGTCTTGAGATAAAAGAAAGCTTCCCTTTATAATACCACATCGCAATTTTAAATTTGACTTCTATGTTTATCTGCATTATTAACATATTTTTTCATTGTTTTATTAATAGCATTTAAATGCTGATATCGTACATCGTGATTATATCTGATTAAATCTTTGTACATACTGTATTATACAAAATTGCACATTTTTTTCCAATCATATTTTGTTTTTGTTTGTTTCTATTTAAGGTATCAGACTACCACCCTAAAATCATGAATTTTGCTAAAAATTGACAATTTTTTTTTCTATGATTTTATTTAATAGACCATTTTATTAGCTTTATAAAAATATCAAGTTTATTATTTTCCTTTCACTAGAACAAAAACTAGGAGTGTTTTAGCAAAAAAGCAGATGCCACTACTTTAAACAAGATGTCACACTTTAAAATGCGTTTTGCTCGAAATGGTTTTTTTTTTTAAAAAAAATACTCAAACGGGGACAGTGATTGCTCGAAACGTTTTGAAAATAATTAACTGAAATTTTTTGTGTATGTTCTGTATAATAATAGAAGTGTTTTAAACCGGCAGATTTATCAACCACTGTTTTATTGCAAAATTTACAGTTCCTTATGTGAGTATAATCTCTGTTTTTTTTTTCAAGGACTTCCATGTAATAGCTAAAATAAAGTGCTCTATATTTTGTAAAAAATAAAATATCTCTCTTGTTCTGAAGGTCATTTCAAAAATGAATATCAAAGCAACACATCAAATTTGAAAATTTGTTCATAAAATGTTTGTACAGAGAGGGCTCCTCCGTTTATGTAATTTTTTGTACATGTTTTTTCCAATTTTAATAATAATTTTTTTTTTTTCGATTTTAGGATTTTTTTCTTAAAACATACTAAATAAATCTAAAAATCACAAAAAAAATTTGTACAGAATGGGCCCCGTTTATGCAATTTTTTTTGTGAATTTTTACCCATTTTTCCCCATTTTAGTAATAATAATTTCTTTTTCTCTTCTTAGTTTTAAAATGTACTAAATAAATCTAAAAATGCTATTTATACTTAAAAATCCCATAATAAGCATATAAGTAAAATTTTCTTACCTTTTCATATTTTTGTTGGAAAAGTTGAATGTGGCACTTCAACCAAAAAGGTTGGCCACACCTGTCCTAAACTGTACAATTCTTCTACCTCCCCCTTTTCCGCTTTTTAGTAAAGAAATTTAGAATTCTTTATAAACTAATGCTTGAACCTCGAATATTAATATAAATGATTATTTGTAAGATAAATATGATTTTAAATATGGGATTAAGAATATGATAATTATTCTTGTAACTTCACGCAATATCAATATTATTACAAATATAATATGCGAATAATATTAATATATTTCGCATATTATAATATTAAAATATAAAATATCAAACTACGTATATTAACAAATCCCTAATTTTTAATTAAATTTTTAAATTTAATGAACCACAAACACCTGCAAGAATAAATGCAATAAGTGATTTAAAGTTGGTTATTTGTAAAACACACACAGTTTTCCATTTGCTTCTGTGCTTTGTTGGAACTGCACTCGCTTCTACGACTCTTATCATACTAGTATGACCTTCAGGATTAAAAAGGTAAACGCAAAATAAAATAAATTCTTTTACACAGCTCTCTGAACATTTCAAGCGTTCTTTTTCTTCCCATACATCTTCCCTCAGTATACTTCCTTATCAATATAATTAGAATAAAATACACTGTAACATTTCCCCTGTCAGAATAAATGAAAAAAAACACTAAAAACAACAACAATAAAAATCCGTCCATATGCATACAGCCACAACAATTTTTTCCTCTAATAACATATGAGGCCAATAACCATTCAAATAGATGCTTTCTGCACATCCAAAACGAAAAAAGAACAAAAAAACAGTCAGCATTTCCATTTCCACCTAGCTACCAAGGGTTGATGCTTTCAACCCTTCGTTCGTCAAGGACCGCAGGACACATTGAAAAAAAACCAACCTCCCACGTTAAGCCCACGCGTAGTTCGTCAGACACTAAGAAATATCCCTTTACAAAAATGCCCTGGGTACAAAAAGAGAAAAAACGCTCCCGTCACCCCCTGAAACAAAACAAAAAAAATTCTAACTACATCCTTAATAAGAGCTGGCACTAAAAACGCCACTAAACCGAATAAACGGAAGTTTAGGGGGAGGGGGGACTAGTGAGATGGGATGAGGCAACCTGGGTGGTCTTGCTCGACCTTATCCCTCCCGATTTCCATCTTCCAATTTTTGGAACGTTATTGCTTGTGTTGTTATTTTGAAGAGACAGGTGAAGAAGTGCTCAGTTGCAGATTCATCCTTTGACATTGCTTAGTAGATGCCAAGACGAACCGGGTGTGAGAGACATGTTTGGCCACGTGTGGGGTTCACAAAATATTTGATTGATCATCAGTGGCGCACACAAGGGGGTGTCCTAGGGGTCCGGACAACCCCCATAGCCCTTGATTTTTTTTCGATTGGTTATAATCCTATGAATATATTACGTAAAATTAAATTATGTGTGTATTTGTTATTAATAATTAATTTTATTAATTAATGCTAATTCAACAATTAATTTTTTATTGTTTTTGTTCCCGAAGATTGATAAAATCAAAAGAATATGTTGGGTGGCGTATTGGAGCATATAATAGGAGAATGGTGGACTTTCGACCCTTGACCCCCTCCTTGAAAAATTTTTCTGTGCGCTTCTGGTGATCATTATTTATTTATTTTTTTAAGCATCGTTTACCCTTAAGAAAGCACCTTTAAGAAAACACGTTTACCCAATCATTTCTACCCTTAAGAAAGTAAAGACTGAGTGAATATTAAAATTGCATTGTTCAGCTACTCGAGGGCTTTTAGCAATGCAGTGGCGTAGCGTGGGGAGGGAGGGGGGTGCAGAGGGGCCATGGCCCCGGGCGGCATATGAAAAGGGGCGGCGGCAAGCACCGCGATATTTAAATTCAAAAAATATTTCAAACTCCAAATCACGCTCACGCGACGAAACTGACGGAAACGAGTGAAAGCTTTAATACACGCACAGATGCAGGAAGTTTATTAGTTGCTATGCAATCACATTCATTTTTATGTTACTTAGGCTTCTGGAAACCGCTACTGTATGTAGTCAATGATGCTCAAAATTATTTTCACAAACAGAGGGACAAAATATCCATCAATATGCTAAAAAAATACATGCATTACAGACCGTATTAGAAGCAAAATGAGAGGAATTCGTGGGTGACGCTTTAATATATGCTAAAAGTTTATGTGAAGAGCTTGAAATTTCTTTTGAACCCCAAGACCAATCAGGAAGAAGCATATATTTGGCGACGGAAGTAAAGATGATCAGTTATCGTACGAAGATGGCATGAGGTGAACAATGTTTTCTTCAATAGACAGAGTAACTGCTGAAATTTGAGACGGATTCCAACAGTTGCAGAATCTAGCGCAAAAATATGTTTTTTAAGGCCTGAAGTTATATTGAGCTTGGACGAACTTAACTTGATCAAGCTCCTCAAGACATTAATAAAGAATTCCAATTTGAGCGCGTACGTCTACAAGCTTTCGTAGCTGCAGCAGACCCAGGCTGTAAAAAAGAACTCATTAGGTCCGGCTCTCAAGTTTATTAAAATATATTATTGAGTCCAAACCTGAAGATGGCTTACCAAACATTGTCATATTGTTGAGAATTTTTTTTCAACATCTGCCATCAGTAGTGCCATTTGCTAGCGAAGCTTGTCTAATTTAAAATTATATAATCAAAAATTATCTCAGATCGACTATGACCACGTGAAGGCTAACAAATTTAGATATTGTGGCAATTGAACATGACATACATATTGATACTGACAATTGTATAAAAGATTTTGCTATGAAAAAAAACACGAAAAGTGCATTTTTAATTAATAAAAAAAAATTTAAAGCTGCTTTTTTTTTTTACTTTTACTAATTTTCTTGACTAATAATTAAAATAGAGAGGCGAGAAATTTCCAGTTGGCCCCAGGCAGCAAAAGCCCACGCTATGCCACTGTGACAATTGACCTCGTATTTTTGAACCATGGTCAAGTGACGTAAGCGACACCTGAGATCGCACCCCCTCTTCTAACTTCCACACCAACGAGAGGATGTTTGAGCTTCGAAAGATTTAATGTGCCTCGTCCCCCTACACGGTGGGTCTTCAGCAGTTGAGTTGAGTTGAGTTTGGTGTTTTATGGCGCAAGAGCCAGTTTTGGCTATACTGCGCCAAACATTCACAGGTATGTGGTCTGGACGGGAGAAGAAAAGAAGAAATTGGATGACAAGATGGAGGGTCGAAAATAGAGAAGGATCACTGGAGTACCCGGGGTCGTGACACCCTTGTTTACCAAAGATAGTAAACCCCTTGGGAAAAGGAAAAGATCACTATAGGGTACCTCGGGATTGTGACACCCGTACCCATCTAAAGAAGGTGAGCCCCCTGAGGGGAAGGGGTCTTCAGCGGTACCAGGTTTGAACTCATGACGAGCTGGTCACGTGTCCATTATCTTGACCTCTAGGCTACCGCGGCGACAACCATAAATGCCAAAAAATTTCTCCAAATTATAAGCGAAAATAGAAATTATACATAGATAACTTCAGAAATCTGTCGATCATTACATTTTTATTTACAGTCAGAAATTGTAGTATAACTTAAGAAAATATTAAATATATTCATATCGGGATTTTTCACGCTATCACTTCGCATAATATTTACCAGAAGGCTTGAAAAGCGAGTTTTTTTTATTTAACTATAGGTAAAACTACTTATTTTGGAATGTAAATTTGTGCCAGGTTTTTTATTGCATGTTTTTGTTTATAGTCGGAAATGTTAAGATCATATAATTAGATTACACTTCGGAATAACTCAGACAAGATTTCTGAATAAATTTTCGGAAGTGTAAATTAGAGGCCAACGTCTTCTTTAACTATTACCATTTTAAATTTAACAAATAAACAAATTTTCCACAGAATATTTCCCCGTTTTCTCTCTGTATTATTTGCAATTTATTTTCAAGTTATAAATATTAACTCTTTCATGTATACATAAAATTACTTTAAACAAACATTACATACTTTAAATAAAATTATACAAACCATCATATCTACCGACTTTCAAAAAAAGGCTTTTGAACTTTTTTCAACCATTTTTCTACACAGACCAATATTAACATAATATATTATTTATCATTATATACAATAATAAACTTGAATACACACATATCGGATATATATGAATTCTATGCATATTATTATATTTTTCAAATTCTTCACCATTTAATCATTATGTGTTTTGTTCTCTTTTTTTTCTTTTACTTTTAAGAGAATAATGTTTGTATTTAAAAACGTTTATGTGTGTATTTTACTTCTATCAATATATTTTGAGTAATAATTACTGTATCGTATATTAACAAATATCTCGTATTTTTATTTATGCTCCATGCGCTTATTACGTTCTCTTTAACTTAATAACGGACCTTCAATTCTAATTTGAACTTTAGTGAATGAATTTTATTTTATTTTTTCTAATAATTTCCCCTTTTTTTTAAGCGAAATTTGTACAGAATATTCTCAAAGCTATTTTATTGATAAAAATATTGATATAATAATAGAAGTGCGCATTTGATACTTAAATATTTCTTTTTATTTATAACAAAACAATAATTTAAATTCCTTGGAATTTATTTAAATAGTAAAACGATATTTTTTTTTTCGAAAATTGAATGTTAGATTTAAACTGTTCTTTTAAATTCATCTTTATTTCTAATGTATATAAATTGACCATAGGTGCTTTATTTTGTCTAACATTACAAATGTTTACATCGATCTTTATACAGATTATCGATTCTTCTATAAAATTTTAATATATTTTACAACAATAATTTATATTTATTTATTTATTTCATTATTTTTCTGTAATCTATGTATTATTATAGGATATTGTTACCTTAATAAATTTACTCTACAATCCTGTTATTATTATTTTTATTTTTATTAGAATAGTCCCATTTTAACAGACGATAATTATCTTTGATTAAGAATTTCATTTCTTGTGTCAAATGATCAATATTTGTTTCCCCAAACTGGATTCCTTTCATCATAGAATTCAAACGCAAAAATTGTTGAATTGAGGATTTCAAATGCAAAAGAGATGCAATTTTACAAGTTAGTGAAACATTTTCAGTTCATAATATTTTTAAAGGAAATCTTTTTGGTGATGATATATTTTAATACCTTTAAACCAGATGATATTAAAGCAAATGCTGAATTCTTCCCAAATTATCTTAATCTTTAAAATATATATCTATATATATGTCACTTTTAACCAAACTTGAAATGAAGTATATTCAACCCAATAACCTCATGAAATGTTAATCCAATTAATCAAATTGCAATTTCTTGAAAACACTCCAACATCGAGCAGCAGTAACATTTATTTAAGAATTCTTTATTGTCCTAATCCAATCGAAACTATTTTAAATATCTCAGTTAAACTTCTAAGCTTTATTTCAAGCGTTAATGCATGCTTATGCAGCAATGATCGTTTTACTCACAGTCGAACTGTATATGATTCCAGCGTGATCTTGCAGCAGAAAATTAAATAGAAATAGTGTGATGCAAGTGAATATTTCCCTTAGTATATTGGGTTAAAATTAATTTGCTGTTCCAGAAGCACCGTGCAAAGTAGGACATAGACAAACAAATTAATATGCAGAAAAGGAACTGAAAACTCCCCTTTTAATCCCAACAAGTACAATATAAGAGCTAATTAAGGATACCGTGTACTTTTATATCAGGTGGGCATGTAATCTAAGGTTTTAGTTGAATTCTGTTTGCACACAATTTTAATGTGTGGTACATACAAGACTCAGCCCCATTTTTCTAGCAGAGACTGATACTTTTAAGATAACATATTCACAATGGTGGATTAGATGCGTAGGCTAAATTATTATACTTAGCTTGTAAGTTCCCAAATCTAAATTCTCTGGAATTTTTCTAAGGATATATGATTTAACTGTGGATTTCGTAGAAGAGTCCGACGAGTGTAGCTGCAGCCAAAATTAAAACCACCCCTGTAACTTTTTAAAGAATGCAATAATCTTTCTCCCGAATGAGTTTTACTGCAAAGCATCCAGATGAAACTAGAAATTCCTTTCAGTACTTTTGTAGAGGGAATGGTACTTTATCATATATTTGTTATTTTTTATTGTTTCTTTTCTCCCCACTTCTAATAAAGTGCCAACGTGTGCCAGCAACGTTTCTTTTACCAGCAAGCATAAATGGATTGCTTTTTCTCACAGGCTCTGTTACAATTATTATACATATTTCTTCTGTTTTTGTGTGTGTTGTGTGTTGTTGTGGCTAATGCCACCTGTCTGACGTAGTCATAACGAGGCCCACGAAATTCATCGTGGCATGGGGCTAGAAGTACGCCTGTCGTTGGCCTAGGCCTTGAGCATCATACAGGAGACAATACGAATTAGTTCGGCGAAATTCCCCGAAGGGACAATAAATGGCGACACCACCTATCTCCACCTCCACAGTTTTGGCATGGAACTGAATGGGAGGGAAATATTCTCCAGTCCCCTACACTCGTGATTCAGCCCACAAGACTTTCGGACCCACTGATTTAACGAGCACGTACTCCGTGTGTACTCGGAAGGTACTTGGAGGCATCGGGCATTGAACCCAGGCCTTCCGGTCTGGAGTCCGATGCTCTAACCACTAGGCTACCCACGGCCCCTTCTGTTTGTGAAGTTCGAGTATACATTATAAATATTTCTTTAACCCTTTATAAGGCTGTGATAAGGATACCCACCTAATTCAATAATTTTCAAATGCCGATGATAAGCTATTTTCGGTACTTACATATTATCGCAACCTATTGGCAGCATTATGTGAAACGAAGCACCTTGTTGAAAAATTCAGCTCGTACGACACAAAGAAAAACGGGGTTGCCAATTTGGCGATTGTTGTAATATAATTTGTGCTGTTAGCACTTCGGTTAGCATGACAACTAATTTCTGAATTTTCAAGTCCTAAACGCAAAGGATGACCTGTAATATTCCTGAACAGCAAGAAAACTGTTCTAGATGGCGTAATTTAAAAACTGACTAACTTTGAGGATCATATGCTAACATTTTACAAAAAATCATTCAGACATTGCCGTTCGTACTCAATTAAAGCCCACGAGAAAAGAAGAACAGTTTGTACAGTCTGCAAATCCCTCTACGCATTAATCCTTGTTTTCTGAAACTTCATGGATCGTAATAAGCATGAATTCTTAAATTTTGAATACAAAATACATATTATTTACACATTAGCGTAGTAGAAATTACATAATAAAACTGAAGCATAATGAAGAAATTGACTTAATATTATTATTTATCGAAACAAATTAAATTAAAACTTAATTAATTTGCCTTTTTCTTTGGAGAGGAGCTTCTAATTCTAATGAATTTTCTTGAGTAGAAATATATGGACTTACGAATTTTTATTTTTATTCATCGAAATTAAATGCGTATGGAGACCTTTTGTAAAATCACCACCAATTTTCAGTATTTTCTGGCAGGCAGTCAATCTACACTTAACTATTTGTCCATTGTCCCACCTTAAAAAATGTTGCCAAATATCAGAAATACTTTCAGCTGAACAATCCATTTAAGCCATCGGGATATCTAAATTTAAAAAATCTAAAGTAGTAATTAAAATATCAGATTTATGTTAATAGATTTTTGGTGTGATATTTATACTAAAAAAATATTTCGATCCAGAAGTTTAAATATAAAATAATTCCAGATGGTTGTGCTAAAATGTGTTTTTAAGATTAGATAAAAGTTATTAATCACTTGTTTTATTATTTTTTCAATTTTTGAAAATCTCGCTGATAAACTACCCTCTTGTTTTATAATGCTTACCAAACCGGCACTACTCAATTTTAATTGTAAATTGAATATTAAATGCACAAAATTAAAGTACGTCTGGAAGTCTAGTAATTAGGGTTTAAAACTGTTCTGTTATTTTTTCAATTTTATCAATACGAAAAAAATAACTGCACAAAAAAAATTCTACATGCATATTTTATAAAAAAAAACATATGTAAATTTTCTGAGAATTAAAATCTTAGAAAATTTTTATGAGAAAAATATTTCAAAATACAATGCAGACAAAAATTAAATCCCAGGATTAGTTATTGTAATCTTGGTTTTCGAGATTTGAAGAAACACTGGATCCCGGGACTGCAAACAATATCATTTCCTGCTACATGTAAAATTTTCAAAGAACCTCATGTAATGAAACGGAATCTAAATCTGATAATTTAATATATTAATAGTTAATTTGCTAGGCTTGGTAATAAATGTCTTTCTTCACTTTACCAACACTTAAACTACGAATATTTCCAACCTTAAAATGATCGTTAAGATATCGTCTGAAACAGGACATTCATTTTTCATTTCATCTCCCATAGGCATTGTGCGACATCATCAAACCTCAAAATAACACCCCAATATCGTTTTTCTTTCAATTCCCAGAAACCACAAAAAAAATCACATTCAACAAAATTTCTGTCATCCCACCCCCCTCATTCTCAATTTGTCAACGGACCAACAAATCACAAAAATAGGCCGCAAAAACCAACACACTGCGATAGAGATCCTTGACAGTTGAAAGAAGAAAAAAGAAAGACCGTCTTACAAATGGTCCTTGCGCCTTAAGGAGGGAACAGGGGAGGATCTGATATATACAAATCAAGTACCTGTTGATAAATGACATAAACTCTGCGAAGTTTCTCCTAAAATGATGAAAGACAGTAACAGAAGACAGAGACTGTTTCGTGTTATCTTACGTATTCATCAAGGATATTATTTTTAGAAAAAGACACACTATACCCTCGTCCACGTTGTCATCACTTACAACAGATTCCCCTTTATAAGGGTTTTTTGAGTGGGTGCTAGACACAGTTCCCTGCATCGAATCTATCGAGGTGATGAAAACAGTACCAGCCGTTTTTGTCAAGAAAATAGATGTTTCGTTGGGGAACGAACTTCCATGGAAAATGAACTTCCATGAGTAAAATATGTCTTATTAAATCAGGCATGTTTTTTTCATAAATGTTTACTCGATAAAGTTAAGTAATATTAGTTATAGAGGGTGTCCGGGTTAAAAGTATCCAAAAGTAACGGCTTATTATTACGGAATTACCCATCAGAACATGATAAACTGTTCATCCGTTGATTGGAAAACTCTCCGAGATTTTTTGGGTCTAGTCCAATCGGCCGCACGTGCGCGCATTATTCGGCAATCACAGACGATAAACTTTTTACACTGACTTTATTAGTAAAGCTGTGGACATGACAGTAAAAGGTGCATTGCGTACTTTGGTTAATGGAATTTAAATACGTCACGCGCGTACATAGACGTGTTCGAACAGAACGGAATGTCGGCCCTCCGACATCAAAATCTATCCACCAATGGGAAAGAACTTTAAAGGAGATGGGAATTTTGATATCTCAAACTGGAAAGTATACGTAAGTTTTCGTATAGATAGAAGACACTGTCGATCGATCGTGTGCGTGATTCATTTTGTAGGAGTCCCAATAAGTCTATTGGGGGGGAGGCCCAATAGACTGTCGAATGTAGGACCTGTAGACATTGGGCCTCACTCTTAGATAGATTCGTTTAAATATCGTCATGAGAAATAATTAAATTTAATCCACGCTAAATTAGACTTGTCGAGAAAATTTTTAAGCAAGGCAGTACGTTAGATTTAGAAACTGAAATATTAGTAACAAAAAAACATTTAAAATTTAAAATTATAAATTATAGCTTATAAACCTTTTCACATTTTATGAGATTAAGTTGTAGTTTATTTAACACATTTTTGAGTATGTAATAAATAGTCAATAAATTTCATAAGAAATTAATTGAAAAGTTTTAAAAATTACCTCTGAATAGAAACCATCGTTATACCACCTTTGAATCAATTTATAACCATCTAATGCTCAAAAAAATTTATACTTGGAATACATAAGCATTAGTCCATATCAGTGGTGCACACAGGAGTTTTTAAGGGGGAGGGGGGTCCAGGATCGAAAGTCCACCATTCTCGTGTCATGCTCCAATACGCCACGCAACATATTCTTCCGATTTTGTCAATTTTTGGAAACAAATAACAGTAAAAATTAATTATTTAATTAATGATTATCATTAATTAATAAAATTAATTATTAATAAGAAATACTTAATTAAATTTTATGTCATGAAATAATGCATATAATTAATTCTGGAATAAATTAAATCAAATCATGTATATTAATGCATTTATAATTTAAAATACTTAATAACTTTGCTGCCACTATGGTTTTGCTGTTACTGATAAATTGATAAAAACCAGAAACCTCCGAAAAAAAATAATAATTTTGCAACTATTCACCTGGTTTTACTTTAGCTAAAAATTTAATTATAACTCATTATTCTGTAACAAATGATGAACAATTAAAAAAAAAGTTTATTTATTTTACTTCTAAGAAAGTATTTTATTGATAATATTGCGCTAAACTTATTTGTGACCAACAATGGCAACCACGATTCAACTTTGGCTGAACCAGACACCATTTAAAACTTGGCGAGCAAAAGCCACCACCACCTAGTGAGAAGGAGCGCCAAAGGAAACAATAAAAAAGTTACTCGAGCACAGTCTAGCTTTCCAAGTAGAGCATGAGTGATAGATTGACGTGAAGGATGTGACACTTGTACACCTCATGGGAATTTTACTTTAATTAATTTATTTGCATTTTTTTCTTCTTCTTTTTACTCCGCCAACATGTCATGTAGGCCCACTTGCTATGTCGAACAGCTGGAGAAATACGTCTGATATATTTGAAAGTGGTCTGTCTCACTTTTCTTATTAAGGAGCTCTTTTCCGCTACCCATATTTCAGAACAGTTACAGCGGAAATTATTAATGATGGTACACAAAATGGAGTAGAAAAGGTTCCTTTGGCTAAAATTTAAATGGTTTGGTAATGTAACAATTGTTAAAGTTGGTTGTGAAAAGATAAAATTTATTTGCCACCAAGAGGTCAACTATTTCATGTAACAAGTTTAAAATATATCAATATAAATATGAATGTAAAATAACAGGTAATATTATTATTCCTCTTGTAAGACTATTGAATGCCTATTCACTCTTTGTGTATATTTTGGTTTGAATGGTGGCAATATACATTATACTTTGTGCAGTGACGAATTCAGGTTCAATGACACCCATGGCCCAAGTTAATTTCATGCCCTTGTAAACAATAATAACAAAAAAAGAATAATAAAATAATACGAATACGAAAATTCTTTTAGTACCTATTTGTTGGATATTTTAAATTTTACTACTTACACGATTAATTACCATAAAATCCGGCGTATAACGCTCACCAATACTTTTAAGCTACAATTTTTAATTTTTAGGTATATCGCCGTATAATGGGCACCCCTTTTTACGAATAAACTTGATACACGTGCGCAATACTCTTACATTTTGAAGTAATTTATTCGAGGTATTATCCCAAGCTTTAGTAAGAAATAATGTACTATAACCCTTTAAGTTCATATGGAATGTTATTTCTTTCAAAGAAAGACTATTTGGTCTATGTAGAAGTCTAACTTTTTCCAATGCTCGCCTTTTTTTTCATTATTATTTTTAAAGCTCTTATTTTTATACCCGGCGTATAACACGTACCCAGTAGCGCACACAGGAATTTTTCAAGGGGGAAGTCCGGGATCGAAAGTTCACCATTCTTGTATCATGCTCCTTTTGATTTTGTCGATTTTCGGGAAAAAACACAGTAAAAAACTAATTATTGAATAAATAATTAGCATTAATTAATGAAATTAATCATTAATAACAAATACTTAATTAAACTTTACGTACTATATACTTAGAATTATAATCAATCGGAAAAATATCAAGGGCTTTGGAGGGGCCGAACCCCCCGGGCCCCCCCCCCTTGTGTGCACCACTGCACGTACCCATAAATTTGATCTTATTTTTGAGATTAAAAGTGCGCTTTATACGCCGGATTTTACGGTATTGTAAAAAATAATTCTACTCTTTTAATATTGATATCTTGAGGTTGTCAAAGCAAACGAAAAGAAGCATTAAAATTCGGTCTTACAGTTCATAAAAAAATCGATTTCAAATTTTCACCACCTCGAAAATTTTGGGGCACCTAAAAATTAGCCACCCTAGGCCTCGACCTCACGGGCATAAGTCTAAATCCGTCACTTACTTTGTACATTGGTAATAGTTATCGGTTAGTTGTATTCATAATGAACGGCATTTGCTGAAGAAATTTCCTTTATCTAAATGTTAAAAACACCGATAAAATGTTTTCAATAACATAGCCCCCTGGTAGTTAAAACTGTCCCGTGTGGAACTTTGCATTAGATTTTTTTTAAAAATGTTTATTACTGCTAAAAGCTGACATGAGCCCTTTTTGGAATTGATTTTTCCATTCTGTTTTTATACTTATTTAATATAAGTAGTGACAATAGCGGACATTTTTTTTTAAATTTCTTTTTAATGGAAATAAATTTGCTTTAATGGTGATTGTCCGTGAATATATTACATTTTTTGAAGAAAGCTTGCAATGCGGTCTGTAGAACCTTAATACAGAAATTTTTAAAGCATAGGTCCTTTACTTGATTCTGTTAAACCTATGAGTAGTATATTAGTTGGTAGGAGTACTTGAATTCTTCAGTAGGAATACATATAGTTTCTATGATTAAAAGTTCCATGTTTTAACAGAGATTTATCAGATATTTTTTGAAAATATAGAAATCATATTCTCATATTATTTCTTCGATTTATTCAAATATCACTAATAATCAAAACAAATAAATAAATTATACCGAGTAATGGTATTGTGCTGGCGAAACAGAACGCGTTTGATCCGATTTTTAATAGCAGTTTTTCGCAATAATTCTTAATTTCCGAATAATCCCAAAGCAATAGCTTTTTTTTTTCAATTTTTTCATGATCAAGATGATAAAGGCATGTAGCATTAATTAGCGAAAGTTGTCATTAGTACAAAGTGTTAGAAATTCAGACTCCATTCTGATGAACCTAGACTGTCAAGTACAGTTTCGGAATTTTTTTTTTTTAAAAAAAAGGGAAGTTATTAAATAAATAAATAAATGGTTTCAATTTCTTTTAAACAGGCTTGCCGACTGAGTTGAATTAATATCGTAGTAAAAACCAAGGTAAGACTGTTAGCAATAATTTTAGTAATTTTAATTATGATCCGTGACGAGACCTGATAAGGAAGTTAAAAATATGTCAAAAAAGCGATCTTACAAGCACGCTTTTTTCCTGCTTAAGACAATTCATTTTAATCTCAAAATTTTTTCCTAAGTGGTCAAGATGTAAGACTGAGAAAAATTATACTCTTTGTTATTTACAGTCGGATAAGCAAAACGCAGACGATCTGAGTTGCAATTTGTATATGAAATTATGTTGCCATAAAAAGTATTAAAGACTAAAATTGACTTACTGGTAAAACAGCTGACCAATGATAAGTAATTTAATCCAAACTTAAAACTTCCAGTTTTAAGTTTGGATCAAATTTTTTAGATATTTTTCTTGTAACCCAAAATAGGGCGTCATTGCCTGACTTTAGAGATATGAAATCAACAAAATTCACACATTTGAGAGATAAAAATGCTGGCATAAGCAAAGCAAGCCAATTAAAGAACATGTATAAAAAAATTTTCAGCAAGAACATCTTCTCTAAGAGATGTCAATATGAGAAACATCAAGTTTATTAATGAAAAAAAGCTAGAATAATAAGCATCAGCGATAAATATAGCTAGGGAATTCTGGCCTCAGTTGATAAAATTATTTGCTCTGTAGACAGATATTTGATATTGTTTTACACAGCGGAATAATCACATTTTACTGAGCCCCCCCCCCAATTGATTATTATAAATAATTAATTTTACTATAAAAACCGGAAAATTGAGAGAGTTTTAAGGACTATCTACAGAAATCAGCTTCGAAACAATAACAGAGCACTGAAAAGTAAATAGCACAAAACATCTTTTATTGAATCAACCAGCTATTAAAGTTATTGTTAAAAGAACCTGAAGAAAGAACTAAAAGTGTGGTTTGTGTGAAAATTCTATCATTTATACAGAGGGTTTTAAAATGAAAATAAAAAAATGATGCTTGAAAAAGTGATTAAAACCTTTATATTTCCTGAGCAGAACTATTTTATTTATTCATATATCACCTCTAACTTCTTGTGTGTCTGTACGTATATTTGTATTTACAAAATATCATTCGATCTTGTAATTATCTTTAAAACATTTTTTATGAGATAGTGGTTTTTTGAAATTTATACTGTATTATGAACTTAAATCATTTATTTCTTTAATTCAAATACGTATAAATGGTTCAAGAAGTATTTTAGAGTCTTTTCCCTATATTGATAAAACGAAAGATTAAATTTAAGACTCGACTATACTTTTTAAAACTATAAACTCAATAATATTTGAAAAATATATTAACAAAACAATATAAATGGTCTCATTTTACAAAGGAAAATTTATTTCAATATCCTTTTGCCGGAAGATTATTACTTTAACAGCTACTTTCAAAAACTTTTTGTAGTCAATAAAACCATTACCTCAAACGCGACTACCAAAACATTTGAGAAAAACCATTTTGTTAAAAAAAAATAATAATAATAAATGTTGAAATACGCATACAGTAAAAAAACTATTATACTTAAATAATTTAGAAGAATGCTTTTAGTCTGATAGTTTTTTACGAAATAAATAAATATAAATAATAATGGACTGTCAGACTTAGAGTATAATGTAACACCACCATCAAAATCGTAACTTATCACTCGTAAAACATTAATGTCCACAACCGTTGCCATATAACGGGACTAAAAAAAAGTGGTAAGCAGAAATGGCTTTTAGAAACCATTATTCCGCCACCATTTAAGTAGCTCAAACCTGCAATCATCGTTTGCTTCATTTCTTCTGTTTGGAACACGAGAACTTTCAGAGAGCTTGAAAAATAAATACATGGAAGAGAAATGGCAAAAATTGAAGATAAACGACATGGTATGTTTATTATTTTATCCTTTAATGCTTTGTTTTCCGAAAGGCGATGTTTTCATTGAAACTCATGGGGACTGGTCTATGTTTATATACATTTATATCGTACTTAATTTATGACAGAACAACATTGGGTTTTTTTTTTGCCACATACATATATTCACTTCGAAAAAGAACGAAAAATAGAAGTAAAATGAATGCTTCTAAAGTGCAGATGAGTAATACAAATGTACAGAGTGGGCTACTTAAAACTATCTTTGCTTGTATTGTGATATATTGGGAATTATTGTATATATATATATACATCATTATATATATTATAGTTGGGAATGATTCATAAGGCATTTTCCTCTGTCGGGTTCAGTTGTGTAAGCAAACCTCTGTTATAAGGGGTACATTAATAACGGGTCCTATTCGAGTCCTTTCACTAATTCTGTAAGGGAAAATACTTCTTTAACTGTTGTTTGAGTTTAAAACCTCCTTCCGTGAGAGAATTTGATTTTAAGCTAATTTGAGTGCTATTTAAACCCTAGAAATGAGAGTGTTAGAGTTAGTCGTTAGGCTGCTATTGTAGTGAGATTTGCGAAGTGACTTTCGAAATTTTTGGTGGACTTGAAATGAAGCTTTAATCCGGAATACCCAATTGTTGCTGGATTACTGTTTTATTGGATCACATTCAGTTAAGAGCTTAATTATTTGTCTTAGGAATTCAATGTAGGCATTTACTTTGACAGCTCCCTCAGTATAATCTTGCTTGATAGTAAATTGATAGATTAATAAACTTAGTTATTTTTATAACAATGGCTGGTCATG
>BMAV01016260.1:625085-641928 GCA_019973955.1 Trichonephila inaurata madagascariensis | reverse complement strand
ATCTTTTTAAAAATCACCAGTTAAAGTTAAAACCTTTTTTTGAATTTTTTTTAAAAAAAAAAAATTTAAATTTTAAAAATAAAGTTAATAACAGATGTAAAAAATCGCTTGCAAAATAATATCACCTCCGGAGGAATTTAAGCAAAAGGGGAAAAAAGGGGGATTTTCAAAAAGGGGAAAAAGAGGGAACTGTATCCCCCCCTTTTAAATACAAAAGAAACCGGTCAACAAACGATGTTCCAAAGCTGTTTGGGCCTCATGCTGTTTCAAAAAGCTTTTAAAAAGGGGAAAGCATTGCGGGCCGATACATCGGCCAGAGCCTCTTTAAGGGCGTTCCTGTTGGCCGAAACGGTCAGCCGTCCCCCTTTAATATAAGTTTGTTCGTTATATAAGTTTTTGTTAAATTCTTAATAAAAGTCGTATTAAAATTATAGAATGTCCCATCCTTCCGATAATCCCACACCTCTAACTTACCGGAAACCCCCCCAAAATAACACACAGACGGCGTCACAAGACGTTTTTTCCTTTTTTATTAAATTTCCATTTTTTAACCTAAGTAATTAGTAATTTTATAATATTTTATAATGCTGTAAATTAAAAAATATTTTTAAACCCTTTTTATCATTCTTTTTACTATTTATATGGCATGGAATAAACCTTAAATAGTTTCACTTCACGCCATAATTGGTGACCTGAACACGCGTGAACGCAATCCGTTAACATTCAGTTCATTTTAAAGATAATATAACGTTAACTTTTTTAATTTTCAAATTTTTAATCTCATCCCGGATTGTTCCCACCATCAATTTATGATTATTTCATGCCTGAGTGTCTTGGAAAAAACAGTAAGTTTTATACTTTTTTTTTTTTCATTTATTTGTGCGTTTTTTTCAAAATTTCGGTTGACCACGTTTAACATACGCCGAAAATTTTTTTTTTCAAAACTTTTTTGCCCATTTCTCGAAGAAAAAATTTTTTTGGTATCGATGCATGTAAGATTTTAATCCGTATTCATATTTTACGCAAACATAATTTCATTTTCCCTAACGTTTTTTTTTCAACGTAAAATATCTTATGTAAAAAGATTTTATTTCCCTTTCCCAACATGTCAAAGAATGTGATAGTAACCAGATACCCCGGGCAGTCAAACCACCCCTTTTAAACATAACCCCGCTTGGTTTTGTGCATTGGCGCAGTTCGATTTGGGAAAAATTGAAAATGATACCACTAAATTTAATTATGCTGTCTGCTGTTGAGTCAGACATTTTAAATTTGTTGGCGACTTGGTTCAAAAAACCACCTGAAAAGGGAAAAGCGAAGTTTTTAAAAAGCGTTTAATCGGTTTTCAGAAAGTGAGCATTCTAAAATTCGAACTCTCCCCCAGGGTTTAAATTAAAAACGGCCATCACAGCTCCTTGCGTGCTTTCCCTCGCAGGCGAAAATTTTTGGGAGCCGCTTTTGAAATCGCTGTGGCTCGAACTTTTGAAAAGGGAACGCAAAAAATTTTTTGCGTCCAACGAAAACTTAGTCAGCTACACTGTTGTAATAAAATCAATGACCTGACTTTTTCCCGGAATTAATTCAGTTGAGCAACATCTGACAAAAACGCACGTTAAAACAACAAATTCTCAACTTACGCAGCAAGCGAACCAAAGTTTCGTGAAGCTTTCCCCCAGCCCACCCGCAACTCAAAACCATTTCCGCAATAGCAGTAATTGGGGAATCTTTTTAAAAAGGTACAAAGAATCCACAAATGGATATTGTTTTTACCATACAAATTTTGGCAACAAAGCGAAAAAGTGTGCTACTCCATGCTCTTTTCATTCGGAAAACTAGAATGGCGATCATCTCCTGGCCTCATTGGCGATCGCCTCATTAACCGCATTTTATTGGCCGATTATTCCTCTAAGATAACTTTTTTGATCGATACAGGAGCGGATATTTCTGTTATTCCGAACAGGGACGGCTCTAGGGCCGGACAAACCGGACCCCTGTCCGGGGCGGCAAATTTTAAGGGCGGGATTTGGATCAAATGTGAAATATATATATTGTTACAAAAAATTTGATATACTTTCATTTAACGTATCTTATTTTTTTATTTTTTACTCTGTATATTTAATGACAAGTTTTCTTTTATGTTGAAACTTGAAGGGTTCAAGGCGGGAGTATATGTTAAAGCATGGGATTTAATATTTTTACACATGTTTCACACAAGAAACTTTCTTCCATCTCGGAGTCATGTTTACAACGGACATTCGTTTCACCTTTACGATGTCCGGTTTCAGCTATCCAAAAGGAGACAAGGATAATAAGAGGTTTTGGTATAGAGAGCCACAGTAGATGTTTTATTTTAGTCTTGAGTGTAGTTACTATAAGTTGCGCTTGGAAATTTTAGACTATTAGTGCCCAAGAACTTTTTTTCAAAAAACTGCCTGCTTAAATAAACAATTCTTCTCTTTCATTTCACTTTTTAAAAAAAATTACAAGCCCTTAATTTCGAATTTTTTTTAATTTTTTTAAGATTTAAAAAATAATATATATACAGAAAGAGGGGGCGGCGGCATTATCTATTTTTGTCCGGGGCGACAAAACTGCTAGAGCCGGCCCTGTTCCGAAATCTTTCGCACCTCATGCTAAAGTTCAACAAGACTTAACTTTGTACGCTGCAAATGGCACAAAATCGACTTATGGAAAAACTTTTTACCCGATTTAGGTTTACGACGCCAATTTCCCGGGCTTTTGTAATCGCAGATGCCGCCAACCAATCATTGTTGATTTCAAAACATTTTTTGCTTTGTCGATGCTAAACATCATAGAGACACCCCAACACTAAACTTTCTTCGAAAGGCCAACTTCCAAAAATTAAGTCTGTAGCATCTAACCTAGCAATATTAGTCAGCAATACTGTTCGATAAGGTTTTAAAACAATATTCCGAATTAATTAACCCTTCACAACCGATAAATGTCTAATCAAGTTTATCATCACATAGAAACTAAAGGCCCCCAGTATTTTCAAAACCTCGCACCCCCAATTTTAAAAGCTGTTAAGAAAGAGTTCGAATACCTTATGGCGCAAGGTATAATTCGTCTGTCAAAGAGTCAAGCCCACTGCATGTTGTTAAGAAATTTAATGAAAAGTATCGCCCCTGTGGTGATTACCGTAGACTTAATTCATTTAAAAAGTCCGATCGCAAAGCCCCTAAACCCCAAGACTGCATCAAAATCTGTAGGGAAAAAACTATATTCATATTTTGGGATTTGGCCCGAGCGTACATCAAATAGCAATAAACCCAAACCCGATATTCCAAAAACAGCGTAACTACCCCATTTGGTCTATTCAGTTACGCTATGCCCTTTGACTTCGGAATTCCGGTCAAACATTTCAGAGACACATACATCAAGTCTTATCATCTAGAATTTTGACCCTATTTTGATGACTTATCATAGATCTTCCCCCGAGGACGAACACCTTGACCACTTACATCAAATCTTTTCTCGTTTTAAAAGGGTTACGGTCTCAAGTTAAACCCTGATAAATGTGTTTTTGGCAAAACATCTGTAAAATTTCTGGGTTTTCTCATAACACCTGAGGGTGTTAAACCACTTCCTGATAAAGTTGAAGCCATTGCAAATTTTTCCCAAGCCAGATACTATTTCACAACTAAGAGTTTTGGCCATGTTAAATTTTTATAGACGTTTTTTCCCCATGCAGCCCAAACTCGCACCCTTTAAAATGTTGCTTATAATTGTAAAAACGATAAACGTCCCCTTCCGGAACGAGGAAGCGAACCACATTTATGAATGCAACTCATTGGCTAACGTTGCAACCCTAAATTATCCTACCCCCGATCAACAGCTCTGTTTACTGGGTTTACGCGTCAAATCCGCAGTTGGAGGTGCAAAATTGCTTGACGGAAAAAAGGTCCTCAACCTATCGAGTTTTTCTCACGTAAACTGAATGCAACAGAAACAAAAAACAGCACGTATGACAAGGAACTTTTGCTATATACTTGGAATAAAAAATTTTAAACACCAGCTGGAAGGACATAATTTTTAATATTACAGATCATCGCCCTTAACTTTTTGCGTTTTAAAAAAATCTCGGGCTCGTGTTCTCCCCGTCAACTCAGGCATCTTGATTTCATATCGCAGTTCAGCCAGATATCAGACATGTTTCAGGATCTGATAACTCCGTGGCAGATCCCCCTCAAGAATTAAGCCCTTAATCTTTCAACCACTGATCTCCAACACTTAGCCGATAGTCAAACCAAAGATGTGTGAGGAACTTAAAACCTTAATTTTTGAAAAAAAATTTTTAAAAAGGTCTTTTTGGGGTGTCCGTAGAGAAAAGTACGGCCTTATGTACCAGAGGAGCTTCCCTTTGAAGTATTTTGCCCTCCATAATCTCCCATCCAATATTCGTGCCACAAAACGCCTCATCCCAAAACCGCTTCGTCTGGCCGTCCATGATGAAGGACATTGTAAATGGAAAGTGTGCATTCCCCTGCCAACGTGCAAAGTCCCGAAGCATACCGTGAGCCCCCAACCGTTTTACCGTTGAGATTTCAGCACGTCCATATCGATCTATTGGACCGTTTCCCCATCCGATGGCTTCACCTTCCTGTTGACATGCATTGATCGACACCCGATGGCCGGAGGTCATTCCCCTCAGTGATATCTCCGCTGAAGCCGGGCAAAAGCTTCATCGCTTACGGATATGCGCTCGGTTACCAGCCATCATAACCACAGACCAAGGGGGCCCGTTCCCGTCTCCCCTCTACAGCCTGAAACAAGTGTTGGGGAAAAAACGAATTAAAAACCCCCCACCATCCTTCTTCGAATGGGGTTTCGTTTTATCTGTACCCCCAAGAATATTCAGTGTCACAATACAAAATGGACAGGTGTACCAGTGGTCCCCGGGTCAGAGCGGGACGGAGGACCTCAATGCATCCTGTGCTGAAATGGTATTTGGAAAAAACCATTGTGCTTCCCGGAGAAGTCTTTGAACCTTCGTCAAAAAAAACGATCCCCCGAGTTTTTCTTAAGCTGAAGCCCGGAAAGCCAACTCCCGTTCCGTCATTTTTAAACTACCTCATGTTTCGTGCACACCCCTCAAAAAACCGCTCTCATGTCTTTGTTAGGGTGAGGGATTGAAACCATCATTGACAAAACCCTACGGACCATTTGAAGTTTATAGCCCGCACTTTCAATCAAAATAAAATGAAAGGGCCTCCACGACGATTTGATCGACTTGCCAGTTTTCTGTTGAATACAAGACTCAACGGAGCCCTTTCAGTATAGAAAAAAAACCATCCGGTTTTACTTCCTCCTAGACTTGACAAAAAGGGCCCCCACCAGCGACACTCCCTCGGGGAAAGGTCAGATTAACCCGAAGTACTTGTGAATTTTTATAGACTGTAATCAAAGGACTTTTCATTATATTAAAAAACTTTTTAAAACTTTCGTACCTTTGGGTTTTTGGGGGGGTACTGTGGCGTGCCCGGCACCCCCCACCTCTTTAAATAGAACCAACCGGGAGCAGGAGAAGTGAACTGATATGAACGGACACTTGCTCAACTTTTCTCGACTCACAAAAGATGCTTTCTCCTTTTTCAATTTTTATGTTTCAACCTAAGAATTGTAATTTTATAATATTTTTTTAATGTTTTAAAAATATGTTTAGCCTTTTTTATCATTCATTTTACTATTTTTATGGGGTGGGAAAAAACCTTTAAAATTTATTCTCACTTCATGCCATATACAAAGATTCATTTTGGGAATTTTATAATTCCCCAAAAAAAATTTCTGATCTTTTGGCTTACTGGCATGTTTGTTCTTCTTTTTTTATTGGGGTTTTTCGGAAAGTAATTTCTTTTTTTCCCGAAGAGGATTTAATTGTATTTTTTTTCACCCAACTCACATTTACCGTATAATTTTTATTTGCTTTGAGGCTCATAAGCAAAGGGTTGTGTGTAAAAATTCCCTTTTACGCAGTAGTGTTTGGTTGGTGCCCCTTTTTTAATATGGGGGCGATGCAGCATTTTCGACATATCTTACTGTTTTACTACAGAAAGGGTAAAAATGCTGTTCGCCAGAAAATTGGACCGATGTGTATGGAGAAGGTGTGTTGACAGTACGCCAGTGCCAGAACTGGTTCGCTAAATTTCGATCCGGCAATTTTGATGTCGAAGATGCACCACGTTCGAGAAGGCCAGTTGAAGCTGATAAAGACGCGATAAAGGCATTAGTTGATGCGAACCGGCGAATAACAACATTTTGAGATCGGATTAAGGTTAAATTTATCAAATTCAACAGTTTATGACCACTTGAAGGCCTGGGATTATCCTCTCCCGCATTGAGTATGATTCGCTTCTCAAACGTCACGAAAATTATCCGTTTTGAAGCGCATCATCACTGGGGACGAAACACGGGTTGTATACAACAACGTCAAACGCAAGAGGTCATGGAGCAAAAAGATGAACCGGCTCAAACCATTTCCAAAGCCGATATTCCCCAAAAAAAAAGGTGATACTGTCTGTTTGGGGGGATTTTAAAGGAATCGTTTTTTTAGCTTTTACCGGATAACACAACGATTAATTCGGAAGTCTACTGTCATCAGCTGGACAAACTGAATGATACACTTCAACAGAAAGGTCAGAACTAATCAACAGGAAAGGTGTAGTGTTTCACCAAAACAACGCGAGACCTCACACAAGTTTGGTCACTCGCCAAAAGCTTTTACAGCTTGAATGAAATACAATGCTACATCCACCATATTCTACAGACCTGGCACCATCAGATTATTTTTTTTTCCGGTCACTCCAAAATTTTTTAGACGTAAAACCTTCACCTCAAATGAGGAGGTCAAAAACCACCTCGATCAGTTTTTTGCCAGTGAAAGACCAAAAATTTTATGAGAGTGAAATTATGCTACTACCAGAAAGATGGCAAAAGGTGTTGGACTAGAGCGGCCAATATATAATTTAATAAAGTATTTGTTTATTTTACGAAATCTGTCTTTCATTTCCACAAAAAAAAAAACGAAATTACTTTCCGAACAACCCAATATTTTATTTTCATTTAGCAAAGTCGTAAATAACGCATTTCCAGCATGTGGTGTGTTTTTTTCATGTAGAAAACTGTTACTGTATTTGAAAAAAACCCTAAGAACATTCTGAATGATTATTTGGGCAAGATTTATATTTATGAGTTTCCAAACTTAGAAAGCATACTGAGAAGCAAAACTTTTTCTTGAATTACTATATTCATCTTTTTAAATTTAACACATTGAAATAAAGGGTGCGTTCCTTTAAACTTTTTGAAACCATCTCGTTTCAATACGAAGAACTAACACAATTATTCTTTATGAGAAATTTATATTCTAATTCATTATTTAACATTAACTCTAAAGAAAAACATCTCACGTTTAGGAAGTCACGAAATGTTTTCTCATCAGGAAATTTTTCTTTGGAAGATTTAGTAGACATACATGACTACTTGCTGGATGAATTATTTGCGATTATAAATAAGTAAACCAATAGCCTTAATATAAAACTGTTAATATCTCTGAGATATTCATTGCTTGTGTCCATTGAATTACATAAATTAAAACTGCTAGAACCTGAAATGAGAAAAATTTAGATGTTTTTCATCTAGAAAAAATTTAGACAATGATTGCAAAAATCTTTTTGTCATACCTATCCAACAACTTTTGCCAAGCTTTTCCATATGAATCCGACTTATTAATATAACTCTTTCAAATGAAGGCATTTTTCAATGTTTGACATTGAAAATGCACAGTGGATATCAATAGATTCTCAAAACAAATTGTCCTTAAGGTCACCACTAAATGGAAGTATATTCAAATTTTCGGTAATTTAAAATTACTAACTATTAAAAAACGCAACTAAATCATGAATAACAAAATTAATCCAGTATTGTATTCATGTTAACACTAGGTACTTGAATACATAAGAAGTCCTAGTAAATTTTCAATATCAATTATTATAAGAAATATATTGTAAAACAAATTTATCTGTTGTATCTTATCAGCACTGCCATTATACTTTCTCTGGCATGGTTTCATTGGTTATATTTCATACAAAAACTAGCAGCCACAAAGTAAATGGCACATGCTGTCTCTCATTTTTGTTTTTACTTATTAGTTCACATGTGTGATTTAAATAAGACAACTAATATTATAATCTACAGATAAAAACAAAACCTTATTGACTAAACAACCTTAATATTATGATGAATGAAAAGTGGAAATAAGTGCGTAAAATAAAACAACAGAACATATAAGATATAATTTACATGAATAATTTATTACAAAATGATTTATGTAAAATACACTTACACACAAAAATATTTTACTAACATGAATTTTGAGCAGTTATAAACAATAGATGTCTACATTTCTAACTGTTAGCACACTGTTTACATTTTACATAAAAAGCTCGGAAGGAATAACAAATATGCATCCTTTTTTGCATAGAAAATTTAGACATATAAACACCAAATATTTACATCTGAGAGAGCCAATAAAGGAATTTAAAGCATACTTTAATGTAATTTACCTACAAATAGTATTTTTATTCATAGGTACCCCCTCCTTTTTTTTCTTTTTTTTTTGCTATTTTACCTAACAAAATAAAACATTATTTCAATAAAAAGTTGTAGTTCAGAAATTAAAATCCTAAGACTAATATACAGTGAACTCTCAATTTATATCCATTTATGTAACATCAGTTTATTTATATATCTTATTCAGCTATAAGAATTAAATCAATTTCATTCAATGGAATAATGAAATATAAAAAATTGCAAAGTTCCCATACTTTGCAATATTTTACTATAGTAAATATTTGCAATACTGATTCGAAATTTCATGACAGTTGTTAAAACCTACATAGTTTTATTAAACTTGTGCTGTGCTAAATCCATAAAATTCATTAATCTCATTGTGTGTGATAAAAATGTAATTATATATTTAGCATAACTCTCTCAGGAAATATTCAAAAACTTTTCTTCATATTGAATGACAATAAAAGGTATTTTTTCCCAATTAAAAGGTCCAAAAACCGAACAGATTTTGTTCTTAAATTACTTACCAACACACAGAAGACTATAAGAAAGTGTTTATTCTAGACATTTAAAAACTAATAAAGAGCAGAAAATTTGGTAAACTGAATTGTAAAATTTTAGAGTACTTACAAAAAAAAAAAAATAATAATAATATATAATTTCTTAAAATATAATTTTCTTAAAAAAACATCCCCTCACTTAAAACAAGTTTCATTAATAAAGCATACAGTTTTACTGTTATGTTAAAAAATTATAAATGAGAGGACATTGCATTTTGTAAGTATTAGCAAAATTCATAAAAACAAAAATTTGTGAAATTTAATAATTCATTTAATATTGGATAATTTTTAAAAAGATTAAAATCATGCAGTTCTAATGAGAAGTAAATTATAATATACAGTTGTGACATCAAATAACACACAATATAGCATTTTTTTTATTTACATACATTTGTATATTTCACATAAAATATACTACAGCTACACATCTGAAACAATTATGCAATCAGTGAGCTTCATGTGCACAATTGAAAATGTAACATCATTTAACACTAAATGAAAATAAATATAATTCATACAAAAGGGAAACTTTACCTCTTTTTGATGCAATTTTAAATATAATGGAGCTTAAAAAATTTAAACTTTGAATTAAATAGAGATGCTTTGAAAAAATTTAGAATTAAGATAAGTAATCTTTATCTATCCTAGCACCACAGGTAAACAAAACACTGAGTACCAAATGACAAAAATAAATTCCTCTTATAAAATAACAAGAAAAACGTATTAAAGTAGTTTACATTGCCAAGAAGCTATGATTTATTCCCCAAGAAATAAATGTTATTATTAATCTTTAGAAATATTAAGGCATTGAGACGAATTAGTATTATTTTTCAAATTGAATACTTATACGAAAAAAAGTCAGTTTATTCAATTTTGATTAAACAAAAATTTGAAAATGTTTTACTCACAAAAAGAAAATTGCATTGAAGTGAACAAAATGATGATCGAATATTCTTTGAGAAGGAGTTGATTCTTTCAAAAAATTTTACAGTTAACAGAGTTACTGGTTACATGACTCACCACAAAAATATTTTATACATATATAAGTTACAACATGAATGAAAAGTAAAAACAGAAACAGATACCTATACAACAGAAATAGATACCTATATGATATGATAAAAATTACTATTATAAACATTATATTTACAGTTATAAGTTTGGAATTTCTGAAATATCCAAGAGCATAGATTATTTTAAAATTCTTAATTGTGATAAAACTGAAACAAAGAATATGACACGAATGAATATGTGTGCACTCTAATAAAACACTTATTGATTGACGAATGAGATGTATAACATAAATATTCAATTGTAATAAAGTTGTAAGTTATTTGTTTTATGTCGCTCAGAATTGTACTCTCACATAATTTTCAGACTCCAACCATCCCAATTCCACTGTTGATTTTCACAATAAATCTTAGTATAGTTTTGTTACATATAATTTTTTGTACTTTAACATACATATGATTCTGTTTATACATGCAACATGTATATAAAAAAGCCATTTTTTAGTTAATATCCAAGATGCACTGAATTGATATTGGATTTTCTTTCTTTTGCACCATGAATTCATGCAAAATATCAAAGTATAATGAAAACGACAATATTAATAAATTATACAAGTCATTAATAATTTTTTAAATTTATATTTGGATAAATACTACAATGCTTTAAAATATTTAATTTCTGATAATATACATTAAACAAGTATATAAAATAAAACATTCTAGAACAAATTTTATGGGACTGATGGACAGAATTGAAATTTTTAATACTTATAATTTAGATCAGTTCTTACTTAAAATGATGAAATATTGTAGGAAGTTTAATCAGCATATTATGTACAAATTGCATTGGTAAATGAAAAAAAAAAGTTTTGTATTTGATCATATTTTAATCACACCCATCACCTTCTCTTCTCAATACTAAAAATTTGAATTAATCTACAAAATAAATATACAAAATAAGAAATTCTACTATATATATATATTTCAAATTCAAGAGCTCCACTGTTTATTAAAAATACTTGTTTCACAAGTCTTCAATCAAATAAAATGTGAATAAAAGGCTACAAATTCATATGATTTAAAATTTAATTCTTAATAGTATTTTAAAATAAACAAAACTATTTAAATAAAAAAAAACCAAAAAAATTGTTAGAAATGTATAAATGGCATGTGCAACTCCAAAACAAAATTAATTAGATAATGATACCTTTTGGAAAGGCAACTAACTTAAGAGTAAATATATATTTTAAATAAAATTCTTGACTTTAAACATTAACAACAAACAGACTAAAGTATTTGTTTTCTCCATTATAGCATTAACCACTAAGAACACTTAAAATTTTTCACAACATAACCATACTGCAGCAAATTCAATATAAAGAAATAAGCATATAATTATAAAAATATGAACACATAAGGATAAGCATTTTCGTCCTAGAAAGATTAATATGCATTCCATAAAAACGAGAACAAGAAAAAATATTTTTTTATTATGAAATGAGTTTAAAATGTCAAACATCAAATGTTTAAGGTTAGTTTGCAAGTAATAAAAACATATACAAATTTAAAGTCATAAGCAGTAAATGTTCATCATTTGAACAGTAGAAATTATAAAATTCAAAGTTGTCTGAAATATTGAGAACAAATGCAGACAGGTTTTAAAATTAACTATTATGATAGACCATTGGAAAACATCTGCTACAAATTCTATGTTATGATAAAAGAATTTCATCTTAAATTCATTTTCATGATATTTTTCAAACTAAAATCTTAATATCATACAAAAAATGTCAATGCAACAACAAAAATGCTTTTGTTATACACATGAAAGGCAAGTCTCAATAATATGAATGAAAATTAAAATGGGAATAAATTAAATATGCATGTAAGAGTACAGTTGAAAAATATATGTTGTTGTATACAGTTTGAAAAATTTCAAGTAAAGGAAATAGGTTAACACAATTTGAAATTAAAAATAGAATGAGAAAAATTAAAATTGTACACACAGGAAAAAGTAAAGACACACTCACAAAGAACATCAGAAACAAAGAAAGGAATACAAAGAAGAGAGAATTGATAATTTATGCCTTTAATATGACAGCAGCTTCACATGCATTGCAGAATCTACAGAATGGCGTTAATAAAGAATGGAAAAATTGCAATTTGTGACACACACATTCCCTGTACAATATAAAATAAATTAAAGTCTGGTATATTTATGAAAGTATTTGAAACTTAAAAAAAATAAATAAAAGATTCTTGAATTTATATCAATGGCTGTTTAGATGAAAACTATTTTTTTCAAAAGACTGCATACACTTTTTCTAATTGGAAAGGATCACAAATAAAAACACTAACACAAATAATAATAACTTAAGTATTATGTCCTACTTGTTGAAAAGGGTACATTTCTGAAAACATTTTGAGCCTTTTACACACACATACATATTATATATTACTCCAGTTTTTATTATTGTCAATAGGAAAACATCAAATTTACAACTCCTGTTGCAGAGAAGAACACCAGTGTTTGTTGGAAATTAATACAGGTTTGGTTGTATTTGAGAAAATGGATTTATTTTTCAAAAATTCAAATTATTTCACAAAAATAACATTGCAGAAAATGAGCAAAAAGTTCTGTAAGCTCTTTTTGAAAAAAAGGAAGGAGGGGGGGGGGGAATAATGTTGCACATATGTGTCCAAATTAACATCAATGCAGCAAAAGTATAATTTAAAATTCATGAAAATGCGTAAATCTATTTTATCTCTTAAGACATGGCAGAAATTAATACAAAAACCAGAAGAACTTAGATAATGTGTGTGCTTATCGTAAATACATTCAAAATTTGAAATTCATACATTTTGCAAAAAATACAGCAGTATTCAGAAAATAAAATAAGCAACATATCTATAAAAAGGAAAGAAATAGCACCAAATTATTTTAACATTCTAAAACAAATGAAATGAAGCTAAAATAAATAAAAATGATCTAATGTTCCAAGTACATTTCGTACACAACATGGTTGAAAAGAGGACTATATAACTTAGTTCAAAATATATACTCATTGGCCCCAATATGGCAGAGGAATGTCCTCAGTGATGACTGTATGTGTACTCATTTTATAAGTAAATGTTCATAATTTAGTGCTTATGTGTGTTACAAATATAAATATAATACTGACTAGGACAAGGTTATTTTCCATGATCTGGAGACGAATCAAGAGGTATACTTCCAACAGAAGTATTGCTGTTTTGAGAGACAGAATTGTTGGCACGGACTTTGGATCGAAATTTCGAAGAAAATGAGCCTCTAAGAGAAGGAGAAACAGTGCTTGCACATCTCTTTACAGATGCATTGCACTGGGCAATTGCATTCATATAGTCAGCAATAAGTAGAGTGATTTCCAGAATCTAAGGAAAATGAAGAAACTATATGAAAACATTGAAAGGAGATAATTTAAAAATTTCTTCTGAATGAGAAATAAACAATGGTATAAAGAACATTTTGAAATTATACGCCAAATGAAACTTTACAGCATGACTAAAAAATTTATTTTAATAATATTTTGCCTGGTAGAATTGACTTCAAACAATAAATTATAAGCATAATTATTCATTGATAAATTTTTCTAGAAATAAGAGTAACTCCCAAAAAAATTATTATCAGTTCAAATTTCATTCTTCAATGTTTTCCCAATGGCATATAGTTTATGAATCAAAATAATTCATGATTCTGTAAAGAAATGATCTCAAATTTTAATACAAATATTTTTTTTGACATTTATTACATAGTTCATTCAAAAGAGTAAACAAAAATATGTTCACAATACTGAGCATAAGTTAAAATTTATTAATTCTCTGTAAAGCAGAATTATGGAAAAGTTGTAACTTTGCATGTTTGAGTGCTAGGTTCATAAATATATCTTTACAGAAATGTATGAAATCAAAATGAATCATGGTATATTGAAGAAGATTCAGATTCAAAATCCATTTATGAAATTCATTCTTCATTCATTTAACACAATATAAAATGCAAGGCAATTTCTGGATTGTTTGCTAGAGATGATTTGGTAAATTCAGTTTGATTCTCATCAAAGACAAAAAATTGTACATTGTTTAAATCCTCTAAGACATCGAACATTAAAAATGATTAAGATATGGATGCATGGTTTATGAAAATACAATATTCTGTACCTATTCTTAAAAAGATTGAAGATAACTAAATTTTGAAAGATTCCAACCTCTTTTACTTTAGCTTTACAACACATAAAATTAGAGATTTGAGGCCATTAAATGTTTCTCTGATTATTTTAAAGATGTGAAAAACAATGATTTTTTTGTTTTTGATATACAATGAAGATATTTTATCACCAACCACAAAGCTTTCTTGAACGAAATTCGAAAAACTAAAATTCTAACAAATCTTACAAAATAAGTATATCTTCAAGAAGAGTTTTATTAAATTATGATTTTTTATGTTGTGTAATTATTATATTGTAAGAGATATGTTTTTACATCTGCATTGTTTTTTATAACCTTTAGTTTACCTCTTAATAAACACTTTTAAAAATTTATATAAGCAAAATATTTGTGGTACATATATTCAAAAAAAAAAAAAAAAACTATATTTTGCAAATAAAAATAATATGCATATAAGTCCTTGTTATCTCTTAAAATTATTTTCTTGCAAAATAAAGAAGTAATGGTAATTGCTATAAAGTTTAGTATTGGAACATTTATTGTTATATACTGTGTGAACAAACATCTGATCTATCATGGAATTAAAACCAATAGTTTATGTTGTTTACATAAAAATACACACAAAACTCCCCTGATCGATACTGAATCATACAAAACTTACAATACAAACCAATAAGTTAAAGTAGAGAGCCATATTTTCAGAGGCTTATATTCTATTAAAATAGTAAGGCAATGACTTACCTGGAATATTTGGTACTAAATTTCTAAAATTCACAGCTTCTATAAAATAATTAACAAAAAGAAAGAGCTATGTACCTTGGGTTTTGTCATCGCGAACAGCAAGCGTTCGGTAGAACATGTATCCCTCTCAAGAGAATTTTGAGTACAGATCACAAGCATAAAGTCATCTCGACATCCACCAAAGGTCATAACCGATGAATAAGGATACCTCACAAGACATTGCTAAAAATGTTAAAGTACTTATAATTAGATTCAAATGTGTAAAAAAAAAGTGTTTTTAATGTGAGAAAAAGAAGTAAATGAAATACCAATCATAAATAAAAACACCATTTAAAAAAATCACAGCTAATAAATTGTTTACTAGCTGCATGGCCCGGCGTTGCATGGGTTTTCTCTATTTTCACATAAATTTTCCCTTTCCTTCACAAAATCAGCACTTGCATTATTCTTTTTCGAAATTACTTTGAATTTTGTTTCTTTCCCATCTGCTTAGCCCGACATTGCACGGGCTTTTTCCGAGTGTACAACTTAATTCCACGTTAATTTCCTCTTTCCTTCATGACACCAGCACTTTTGTGTGTATGTGTACGATGTGAATGATTGCTATAATGATGTCATTAAAATTCCCTTTTTCGAAATTTTTTGACTTCTTTTCACTGTCAGACAGGTTTCTCTTTCCCCTTCATTTACCCACTGCATTGCATGAACATTTTTGAATGTAGAACATATTATCATGGAAATTCTCCTTCTCCTCCAGCTGTCAGCACTTCCTTTTGTGTATGTATGATTTCTATATTAACGTCATTACAATTCCCTTTTTTGAATTTTTTTCCACATCTTCCCATTGTCAGACATGTTTCTTTTATCCCTCTATAGCCCAGCGTTACAGTGGCTTTTTTTGAGCATAGAGCTATTTCCCTCCCCCATTATTTATATATATATATAAATGATGAATTATATATATATATATATACACTGGTGTGCAAAACTTAAGCAACAGGTGGGTTTATTGCCATAACTTCACGAAAAATCATCTGAGAGACATGAAATTCTGAAATTAGGGAGAGTATTATGTACGTAAAGGATGACGAAAACATCGGCGCTGAAAAAGGAATACAACGCATACGGTATGGAATCAAACAAAAACAAGCTTTATTGAACGCGTAGTATCGTGACTCATGATTGTCTATCCAACAGGAAGAACAACAAGCAGATGTTCCTTAATATGGTATATGCCCTCCCCTTACTACAATGGTTGCTTTGCACCGTCTCCGCATACTCAGAACCAGCTGGTGCAACATTTCTTGAGGTAGGAGTGCCCATTCCTCAATCAACATCTGCTTGAGTTGTTGGTTGTTCTCCAGATGATGTAAGCGTGTGGCAATACGTCTCCCCAAAGCATCCCACACATGTTCGATGGGATTTAAATCTGGGGAGCACGCTGGCCAATCCATTCGAGCGATATCTTCACTTTCCAGCAGCTCCTCAACAGCAAGAGTGCGATGTGGCCGTGCATTGTCATCCATAAAAATGAAGTCTGGGCCAATGGCACCTCGGAAAAGATGCACATGGGGAAGAAGTATCACCTCACAATAGCGATCCCCGGTTACAGACCCTCTGTCGAAAATGTGAAGCTCAGTTCCGCCGTTCAGCATAATACCAACCCAGACAAGAACTCCAGGACCACCGTAACGATGTATTTCCTTGATGTTACTGGAATAAAACCGGGTCCCGATCTCTCTCCAA
>BMAV01016260.1:555781-624985 GCA_019973955.1 Trichonephila inaurata madagascariensis | reverse complement strand
TCTTTACGGATGAGAGTCGGTTCAGTACCAGAAGCGATTCTCAACCGTAAAGAGGACACGACTCCATTGATCAGTTGTCCAGTTTTTGTGCTCTCTGGCCCACTGTAAACGGTGGCTTCAGTGGCCATCTTTCAACAGGAGGCAGCGTTCCGGACGGCGGGCGAACAGGCCCCCTTTGTGAAGGCGTCTGGCCACAGTAAACCGCTACACTTGTCAACCTGTTGCTGTATAGAGTTTCTGAACAATGGCGCTTGCTGACTTCTGTCGATCTTCTTTCGCCTGCAGGATGATATATCGGTCATCCCCTGCAGTTGTCGTCCTCGGGCGGCCACACCAACCTTTCTAACAGCTGTACCTGTGGTTTGGAACGTTTTCCAAGCGCGCGAAACGACACTTTTGTTGATTCCGAACTCTGCAGCTACACTGGTGACAGTACGCCCCTCCTCCAGCTTTCCGATCATTCTTCCACGAGTGAAGTCGTCCAGGTGATTTCTTCTAGCCATATTTCACGAACTGACTCACTGGCACTTGCAGAGAATATGGTGAATTGCGTCTCCGTCCTTCATTTCATTCTACTGTTGAGCAGCGCGCGCTGACATCACGCGTTTTGCGTACGCTCACATCGCTTCTGACGTTTTGTTCCTGATATTTGCATACGCATGACGTTTCTACTGACTTACGTGTTCCCTCTACTGATCTCCAGACCTCCTTTTCTGCAATTTCATGTCTATCTGCTAAATTCTTACATTGTTCCTTAAGTTTTGCACACCAGTGTATATATATATATATATATATATATATATATAAAATATTACAGATAGCCATTGAAATTATTTTTTTTTCTGATCCTTTGAATGTTTGATTAAACATACGAAGTGTAAAAAAAAAAACTATGTATATGGAAAAGCCTATATATATATATGTTTACATTCACTAAAAAACATTCAAAAACAAAAGAATACTGTCTGATAAAAATAGTTTAGTATTTTATAATAATTTTTGTTTTTCATTCCACACACACTGTGTTTAGTAAATCATTTAAACATATATCTGACGAAAAAAGTATATTATACAAAACTAACATATTCATTGTTTAAACAATAATTATTTTCTTAGAGCTTAAAATAATAAAAGGGGTTTGGTATTTTCATTTACTCAATTAATCGTTAGATATCAATAATTTCCTTCTTAGGTTTTGAAATAAAAAAAATTGATAAAAAATGTTCATTGAACAATTAGTTGTGACACACCGTTTGTTTAAAAAACAGATGTAAAGTAAAAATTCTCGTTTATTGATAAAGATTTATTGAATATTTAAAAAAATTTTTGTAAAATAATTAAATCAAAAGAAAAATATATGTATTAATTGTATTATATTAATTTTTAAATAAATTTATTTATATGCAAAGTTTTGTTGTTTTGTGAAAACAGAATTTTTATAGTTTTTTTATTTCACTGTTATACAAAAATTCTCCCTGTTTATTGAAAAGACTATTAATTTCTTTATTGCGTTGATTTTGAATGTTAGATTAAAAATATATTTGAATAATAGGGTAAAAAGCCTGCACTTTAAAACAATTATCGGTAATGAATGAAATGATTCTATAAATAACTCAGGCGAGGATAACACGGGGAAATTCCCCCAGTCTTACGTCCCTGAAAACAACCCCCTCCTTCCACCCGACTTAGTTCAAAACTGCAACGTCGCTAGCGCGAAGATTGGAGTTCCCCGATTCCCCCGCGCACGCGCAAAGCACTAAAAATCTTGCGAATGTTTTTTTAAAGTTTTCATTTTTTGAGTAGTTAATTTTAAAGTTGAAGTTTCCAAATTTCCCACATCGATAACAAACAACGGTAATTTTAAAATAAAAAATTTAAGGAAAATATTGTTTTAACGGAATCTCGTATAAACGGAATTAAACGAGGAACACAATTTTTTTTTAAAAAAAAAACCGTAATTTTTAAGCAATTTTTTCAATTTTTGTACAGACTACGGATAATATCGTTCTACACACGGAAAAAAAGTTTCGTGAGATTATTTTTATAAATAAAGAAGTTATTAAGTATTTAAATAAAATTTTGAGTATTTTTTGAAAAATCGTTAAAAAAAAAAAGTCTTTCACATTTAATTTGTTAAATAACTGATTCTAAAAGAGAAAAGCATTATATAACTTTTTTAGTGTTCAATATCTTTTCATTAACGCGAAAGAAAATGCAAGCCGAACGATTTAGAAATCATATTCATAAAAACGTATCGATTTTGATTCCTTAAAAAAATCGTAAAAAATAGAAAATATAATTATTTTGTAAAATAATTTATACCGTATCGTGGCGAAATAAATGATCTTCCTGATTCTGTAATTATTTTTTGTCTGAGTGTCATAAAATATTAGATCGTGTTTTAAAAACGTCTGAAAAAAAAAAGTCCGGAGATTTTGAATTTGGCCCCTGGCGGGGAAAATGGCACTAATTATGCGTTTTAAGGTTTTTAATTAATATCTTTTTAACTATACTCCGTTTCACCTTATAAGTTGGCAGCGCTGGGAAGGGTACGCCGACCAAATCACAGCCGCTACAGGGTTACTCTAGAAGAAGAGTGTGACAATAACAAATAAAATTCTCCATATTTGGCGAGCAAAAAAATTACTCTTGAAAAATTTGTTTATTAAAATTGTATGAGTTTTTTTTTTTTTTTTTTTTGATAATAGTATAAGCCCCTTCTTTAATCGAAATATTTAAGAGTTAATGTTTCAATATGTTTAAAAATATTGATTAATTAACTAGCAAAACTTTTTTCGAATAAAATCTCAATAGTTCCCAACATGTTGATTGCAATTTTTTAAATGAAAAAATACGGTTAAATTGTAATTCACATGCTATCATTACATTGATTATTTAAGTGACTTATGCTATTTTCAAAATAAACGGCTCATATATCTTTAGTTTCATAATTTCATTTATTACATCTGTTTATAAAATAAAAATTTCTATCTTGTTTATAAATAATTAATGATCTGTTTTCCATTACTGTTTTAAATCAGTTTGTAATTATTATTCTTATTACATGTAAATGCCGTTTATGTACGTTAGCTTAAGATATACAGAAGTACATAATAGAATTAGGGGATTAATTTCAAAAATTTATCAATATTAAAACTTATAATCTTTTAAAAAATTTATAGTTTATCTGGAAAAAATATCTCGATGCATACTTCAAAAATTATGTTACTAACATTATATGCAAAGTTTATATATTCAGCTCAATAAGTATAACTTTTAAAGAAAAAAAATATTTATTATAATAATTTAATACAAAAATTATATATTTTGATATTTAGAACTGTTTTTGCTGTAAAAAAAATGTTTAAAATTTCAAAAAAACAACAAGAATTAAGATAGCGCACGAGATGTAAAAATATTATCTAAGAACGAAGCTAAATCGCAAAGCGAATGGCGTTGATTTGGCGCGAATATTTCGGAAGAATGTAATCTTGAAAACCGGTTTTTTCAACCATATATTGTTGTTGTCAGCCAAAAGTCAAGTGGTTGTTTTCTACTGTATTCGTTCACAGGTATTAAAGAATAAATGCTTTTAAGATGTGATTAACTTAAAATATATCTTTAAACCTACAATTTCTATAATACATGATACTTTTTAATAATTTTGTGCATTTGCATTGATTTAAATTCCAAAACATGTTGGAACTACTTTTTCAAGCGGATTGTTACATTCCCTACCTTTCCCAACGCTGCCAACTTGAGGTGAAACAGAGTATAATTGGAATATCGGAATATATATGGTAAAAACGGATTCCTCGGATCATTCCCGCTTTTTTCGTACCTTCGGCGAGTTTCTGCGTCGTGCAATTTGTGAGAAAATACGCGAACTCCTCCAGTCCACCGTACGTTCGTATACGTTTGTTTACCTTCGAATTTTAATAATGTAGATCATTTCATACCTCTTTAAAGTACATGAACAAATAAGTAAAAATGGCAGATCAGATCAATTTTAGAAATTAAATATTTTAAAAAGATAAAAAAATGCACACACACACACAAATACAGTTAAAAATATAATTTATATAAGTTCAATTTTCATAACTTTTTAGTATATATGTTAATCTCAACAAAAAATTTATACAAAATGAGCAAAGGAATACCACATATAATTTTGTAAGAAAACCCATTTACCAGCTCAAAAACAACAGCCTCACAACGTTTAGTTTCCTTTTATCCTAAAAATTTTTTTGCTAATAATCTAGGATAACATAATGAGGGAGGAAGTCTATGTACTTATACTTAACAAAAATGGTTTATAATGAAAAAAAGGAAAAAATAAACAATTCACTAGCTTTAAAAGTATTAAACTGGTTTGTTTCATTAAGCACTTATAGCAATATTTCCCCAATTTATTAATCTAGAATGGTATATTAGATTTTAATTTACTTCAAGTTTTATGTTATAAACAGATTAATGTAAAATGGAATAAAAGAGCACCAGGAAAAATGTAATACTTTTCATACTGCACACAAAATATATTACCAGGGTAGTGATATCTAAAATTGCAATGCAGTTTTCAGCAACAGCTAGCCAAATGTTTTGAAGAGAACCAGATTTGAACTATAAGAAAAATCAAGCACAATGTTTTAAAAAGATATGAATAAAATAGCAACATAAGTTATTTATATACATATTTAAAAATATGGATAGTTGAAAAAATGGAGACTAACATTGATACTAACTATACTGTTTGAATTAATTGGGACAAATGGTAAAAATCGATTTTTTCAAAATCCCTAGCTTTTCATCGCTACATACCTTAAGTAGACAGAAAAACCTCTATATTAATACGAAGTATGTCCTCCTGTAGCAGAAATGATCTCTTCAACTCGTTTTAATATTGACTCCACTAGTGCAGCACACATTTTCGTAACTATGTCATCGAGGAACCACACTGGTATAGTTCTTTCAATCATTTGTTCTGTTGTCGGGCAACTCATCTTAGCTGAACGATTCTTGAGAATATGTAAAAAATTCTCAATAGGATTTAGGTCTGGTTAATTACCAGGTCAATTAAGCGTTCTTATTTTATTTTATCACATAAAAGTCATTACCAATATCGAATTGTGACAAGAAACCAAATTATGTTAAAATGTTCCCTTAAAGGAACAATTCTGTTGCGTAATATTTCTATGTATTTGACATAATTCATCATGCCTTTAAAAGGAACTAAACTTCCAGAGCCATTTGTTATGAAAAAACCTCAAAACATCTGTTTAGAAGGGTGTTTTGCAGTCTGTTGGATATGATCTGTCAACAGTTTCAACTTCACTTCATCTAACTATACTTGATTTGATACCTGCACAAATAAATGCGTTTTATCACTAAAAATCACCTTCTTCTAGTCGTTAACAGTCTAGGATAGATATTTTTGGCTCATACTATACGTTTTTTCATTGTTTTCTGAGTTAGAAATTGCTTTTTCTGGGTCTTGATGCCTTACGGCTAACTTCCAGTACCATTTTCGGTACAGTTCAGGTACTCCAACACCATAATCCAATAAATCCCTTCGAAGGTATGAGGTTGTCTTACATTGATTTATTTTGCTATTTCTCATTAGAATTTTATAAGTTCATGGAGTAAATTTCTGTTTGAGCCCACATCTCACTTTTCTTTTTGGAGACAATAATGAAAAAAGCTAGAGATGTTCTTAAAAGTCTTGAATTACCCTCACCAACTACTGTAGCTATATATCTCACAGTTATAGAAGTGTGTTCATTAAGAGCGATTATTTTAGAATGCTTCCTCGGAGTAATATCCATATCTGAACAAGCAAAAGTAACATGATACGTGGGACGCAAAATTATACCTACCAACTAGCACACTGAAAGACTCACAACTGAACTACTAATGTTCTAAAACAAATCAAATGGGTAAATTATAGTCAAAGTTGATACGTCACATTACTTCTGGGCAGATATAACCCATTTGAGGTGTTTTGGGACATAACTGGTAATCACATACCAACTCAGATAAGAAAAAAATGTTTGTCCCAATTAATTCAAACAGTAAAGAAGTAGATATCACCATAGAATACCATATTTGTGTGAACTTATTTCATTCACAATATCTTAAAGCTAGGAAACTTATTTCAAGTTTATAAATATCCCATCTGATATTCAACATATTTTAGAAACAAACAATATGGAAAAATTTACTTTTACAATAATTACAAATTAAATTAATTTAAACGATTCTATTTCAAAAGTCACTTTACACAGAAAAAAGTTATAAGCACATCAGGATTGAGATTGAAGGGAAAAAAATAAAGGTTTATCAAATAAAAGTTCCACACTGTTTTGAAAGCACTAATATAGTTATAGTATTCAAATGGAATTAAAAAAATAATAAAACTCAATATAATCCTATTAAGGTTATATTATTCCAAAAATTACTATTTTCAAAGAGTTCATATAAAATCTTTTTATTTTAGAGAAATATTTTATTTACAATTCCATTAAGTGCAACTCAATCCAAACAAAATATTCAGCTATTCTAAACAAGATTATTAGCTTCCTAAAATTCTTCTCAAACATCAAGATTTTTATTTTTATTCCTCGTAATGTATTATTTCAGATTAATAATTTTATAATAAGCAAAACACGTTTAAATATTTCTATCACAAAAATGCAAATAAAATAATTTAAGCATTCTAACCTTGGCTGGAAATAATTTTCCACCACTGAAGGACCACTTTCTGGCACAATTCAGATATATTCGAACACAGTCTAAGCTACTGCGCCCTTTCAAAGCAATCCATTTCTCTCTAATTAATTCTGAAGTTTTTCTTAAAAAAATGTAAACAGAATGAAAAATATTAATTTATTAAATTAATTCCCCATTAAAATGAAATTTACCAAATACTGTATAGTAAAATTTTCAATGTTCTAATATTTTAAAAGAATTGTGTTCAATAAGGTTATAAAAATCATAATATACAATGCAAAGTCCACAAACTAAACAGAGTTACTTTTATAATGTCAAATTCCTTAATGTTTTATTCTTACATGGGGACAACCTATTTTTGAGGCAGAGATTGTTACACACTACAGAATAAAAATCACATGAAATATATCTTATTATTACTAACATTACAAGTTGGTAACATGATAAAGATGATTAGCTTTTTGTATGTCATATCTAAAGCATACATTTTTGAGCAATAAAAGGTCCAACAAAAAAATAAATCACAGAGAACGAGATATACAATTAGAAGGAAGGGGAGAGAAAAAAACACAGAGCAAGAATTTTCTCCTAATTTATAAACTATTTACATAAAGCTTGTAAAAGTGTCTCTGGTTCAGGAACATTAAATGAAAGCCCTTTTAAAAAGAAGTTTAGACATACATACAAAATCTTGTATATATAAATACTGATTGTGAATTAATTACATATTGTGTGTGATTGCATTTAATATAGTGAGGTAGATGTCTTATATCTTTCTTGGGATAATTAGAAAGTTCTTTTGTATCAATAAATATATATGTGAACACCACGAAATTGATTCACACAAAAATAATAAAATTATGCTTAATTTTTCTAAAACTTTCCTAAAAATAAAATAGATTCTAATAAATAAAAGCTCTCATAATACAGAATTAAGTTTCGGAACAAAAAAATTAAATGTGCACTTTATGTCAAGGAAAAGGACTTATTGAGTTTTGAAAAATGTATAATACCATTTCTTATTATACTAAGAGAAAAGAAGTTGAAAAGAAAATCATAATGAAAACAACATTAAAAATAACATATACATACTTATCATTCACAGAGTCGCGAAACTTCTTGGGGAAAAAATGATCAATAACTTGCACTACATGAGGTTTAGGCTTGGCATTCGTATCAGATAAACGATTGCTTTCATTCAAATAATCTCCAAATTCAATCTACAAACAGCATATGGTGATACATCAAAATTTTCAGTTTCAATCACATTTAATCATGCAATTCAATTAAACTGGAGGATAACTTTAGACAAATATGTCTGATAATTTAGCAAGGAGGGGGGGGGGGAGAGGAGCATTTACCTCCCACAAAAAATTTCAAAAGAAAAAAGCAATATATAACTCCTAACATCAATGTGCACTAAATATTCAAGCTTATGATACTAAAGGCTGAAAAATATTTAAAACTAAAATGCGAATTACATTTCCTACAGTGTAATGACTAATAAAAATATTAGAAGAATTAAAATGTTAGACTTAATTAGATTTATATTTCATGAGAGGCATCATGACAAGATTATCTAATCTTGATAATTTTATCACTGGCATTCTGGACATAGCAATATAAGTGTTTCGATGAATATTTACGAGCATAAGAAGATATACTTAAAAAAAAATAAACATTAAAGAAATGAACTACAATATGCATATTAAAAAAAAATATTTTTTTTTTAATGAATCAAAGTTAAGACTATGGCCCACCTGAGCAAGTAAGGCAGCTAATTCAACAGATAATTCTTTTGAAAGAGGGAATTTTCCATCCATTATTTCTTCATTTATCTGATACACCAACAGCAATCTCTCTTTATCAGTTTCAGCTTTTGCATTTTGTCTTAAAATAAGTCTAAATAAAATGAAAACATTTTTTAAGCTGAACACTGTATTATAAAAGCTTTCAAAAACATAACCAATGATACCATAAATATGCAGCAATTAACAAAATTATGAATAAAAATTTATATTTTTACCTGTTTTTATATATGAGTTTCAGAACTTTTGTGTTTTCGAATTTTCCAAGATGCTGCACTCGTAATGCTTGCTCCCATTGAGAAATAACATCACAAAGCTTAAAAGAGAAAACTTTGGTGTATTAAAACTTGTTAGATATTAGTTGTTACTTCTTAATAGATGGCGCCACATGTATTAAATCTATTTCTTTATATTATGTAATCGACGCGATCCATCCCGATGTAGAACGTGAAGAATCACGTAGCCAAAGCAAACTTAATAAATAACTGTCTTAAAAGCATACTGTGGTTCTGACAATAATATTATATGGTGTCAGAAAAAGAATCCACGCATTTTCTTAAAAATACTTTTAATTTGCAAATTAGATACTGTTAGAAAATAGTTCTAAAAATGGAAAACAATTTACCAACGATTCCAGCATTTGAAGCGGGTACGAATCCATCGGAATCCTGGAGATATTGGAAAGAAGATTTTGAAGATAATTTGGAAGCCCTTCGATACAGTGAAGCACCAGAGAAAACAAAAAATGCTCTATTCCGTCATTTATGCGGAGAAGAATTGAAAAAACAGCTACGAGCTTTTGACCATAAGCCTAATAATGGTTGTGAGGGTGTGACTTTGCAACAAGTGCTTCAGGAATTTGATAAATATTTTCTGAACCATGAAAACGAAATTTTTCCTTCTTTTAAGTTCTTGGAAATAAAACAGGAACAAGGAGAAAAATTTACGGACTATTTTTCTAGGCTACGCGCGTAACGCTGTTGTAGAATGCAATTATGGCGAATCACAGGACCGCATGCTTCGTGATAAATTAATTCAAGGACTATTAGACAAAGCATTACAGGAAAGAATGATTAGAGAAACAAGTAAAAAGGCCGAAACACTACAGGAAGTAGTAAGTGAGAGTAAAACCGCTGAGAAAAGTAAGGTACAAGCATCAGTCATGAACGAAAAACTTACTGTGAATGCTTTGAAGAATTTTAAAAATTATCGGAAGCAGTGCATCAATAATTAGAAAAATGAGTTCAACTGCAAGCAATGTGGGAAAATTCATGAGAAGAAGAAATGTCAGGCATTCGGAAAAAAATGTCGAAATTGTGTTGGAAGAAATCACTGGGTAAAATGTGCAGAACCCAAAGAAGTAAACAGAAAAACATGGCTGCTCGAAGAGTGAACGCTATTGAAGAAAACAGCGAGAATTCTGAGAATATTTACATTGGGGAACTGAAGTCAGTAAATGAACTGGGCACAAAAGAAACCAACTGTATGTGGTATGAGAAAATTTTAGTAAATAAGAAAGCTGTAATGTTTAAATTGGATATCAAGTGAATGTAATTCCCAAATCAGAACTCTTAAAATGGGATGAAAAGCTAGTAGTAAGAAATTGCAACATTGCTGTGCTTGACTACAGTGATAACAAAGTTCCAATTCTAGGTGAGTGCTACCTCAACTGTCAAACTAAAAGGTATAGAAAAACTTATATATTTTTAGTTACAAGTTTAAATTCATGTCCAATTTTAGGCCTTAAAACCTGCAGAGAATTAGGGCTGATCCAGAAGTTCAATATGATCTATAAAAGTCCTATTAGAACTCCAGAATTAATTTTGAAAGAATTGTAAAAATTAAATTAAAAGAAAACTCTGTTCCTCATGTAGCAGCCCCCCATAAAGTGCCTCTTGCTATACATAACAAAGTTAAAGAAGAACTAAATAATATTGTAGAAGCAGGCATAATAAGCAAAGTTGAAGATCCAACTGAGTGGGTGAGCAACATGGTTGTAATTGACTCGCCTAAGAAATTAAGGATTTGTCTTGATCCCCCAGGTCACTGAATGAGGCTATTCAAAGACCTCATTACCCAATCCCTACTGCAGATGCACTAATTACAAAGCTGCAAGGTGGTAAAGTATTTACTATTTTAGATGCAAAAAATGGTTCTTTGTAGTTACCATTAGATGAAGAATCTTCATATCTAACCACATTTTGTACACCTTGGGGGCAGTACAGATTTTTAGTATTGCCATTTGGCCCAAATTCTGCTCCTGAAGAATTTTAAAAAGCAATGGATTAAATATATGAAGATATAAATCCTTACTTTGATGATATTGCACTGGGTTCATCTACCGTGGAAGAACATTGCAGATTATTACATCGAACACTCTTGAAAGCAAGAAAGGCCAATTTAAAATTTAGTGTGATGAAAACACAGCTATCACAAACTTCAGTTAACTATCTAGGTCATGTTTTGTCCGATGAAGGAATTAAACCAGATCCCAAGAAAATTAGAGCCATTGAAGAGTTTCCAACACCTAACTGAAAAGATTTCTCGGTATGGTAACATATCTAGCAAAATTTACACTACACCTTTCAAATTTAATGCATAATCTAAGGCAGCTTTTAAAAACAGATTCTGTGCGGATCTGGGATACAAATACAGAGAGCGATTTTGAGATGGTAAAACAAGCCATAATGAAATTTCCCAGTTTGAAATATTTTAATGGAAACAAGGCAGAACTGTTTCTGTTGATGCTAGCAAAAATGGACTGGGAGCAATGCTTCTGCAAGAAGGTCAGCCAGTAGCCTATGGATCTGTATCATTAACGCAGACACAACAACGTTATGCTCAAATTGAAAAGGAGTTAATGGCTGTGATATATGGGTTGGAGCATTTCAACTATTATACTTACAGAAGGATATTCCCTGTCCAGACAGATCATAAGCCAATAATGGGCCTTAGTAAGAAACCATATGATACAATATCTCCTCGTCTTCAACATATGTTACTTCGACTCCATAAATATAATATTCAGTTGGAATATGTTCCAGGAAAGAACCGAGTAATAGCAGATGCCCTATCAGGAGCACAATCCATCACTGATAATTTTGATGAAGTTCTAGGACAGGAGGCAACTGTGAGAATAAATCTGTCAACACTAGCTTCACCAACTAGGTGGGAGGAAATAGCAAGCATAACAGAAGGTGATCCTGAAATGCAAGATGTGTTGTTTCACATTAATAATGGTTCACCACAGAAAAAGAAAAAAAAAATAGCTGCACAACCTTATTTTGACATTGCAAAGAATATTTATATTCCACAAAAGAAGGAATTATTTGCAGAGGGCACAACGACTAGTGGTACAAGTAAAATATAGAAAAGAAATATTAAAGCTATTGCATGTGTGTGTGTCACACAAAGGTATAGTTTCCAGTAAAACCAAAGCCAAGGAATATTTTTACTGGCCTAACTTGAATAGAGATGTTGAGGAATATGTGTCCAAATGCAAAATCTGCCAGAAATATCAAAGAGAAAACCACAAAGAAATTCTTATCAATCCAGAAATCCCAGGCAGACCTTGGCAAAAAGTTGCATGTGATTTCTTTTGTTTAAAAGACAAAAAGCATCTGTTAATGATAAATTACACTGGTCAACATGATTTTTGTCTCATGAGTACCAATAGTTGTACTTAATGCAGTTTTTTATCGTGTTTTCAAATATGTATTTAGAATTTCTCCATCACCCACAGTTTTTTTTTTTTTAAATTTTAAGTTCAATTAATGTATTTAAATATTTTTTTAATAAACGACCATTTGTCCATTGTAAAATAAAAACTCCTTGAGCATTGTAAACGTGATGGAACCACATGAGCTAACTCAAATGGTATCATTGCTACTGTTGTGCAAGTTCAGATGTGTACAGACACTTTGGCACCAGACACAACAGACATGGTCTAGACTAGCATGCATTCATTAGAACGATGTCAGTTGTGAGATAGTAGTGAACCAGTAAACACGTAATTGTGAGTGTTTTGTATCTGGATTGTTGTATGTTACGTATTTACAAATTTATTTCTTTTAATTTGTTGTTAGTTACAAAATGCATAGAGCTTGTTTAAATCATCATAACAACTTTTGCTATATATGTGGTGAAATGACTCTCAAGTCCCAAAGGCGAAATCTTACTCCATTAGTAAAAAAGTGTTATGGACTTTATTTTGGGTGTAAAGTGGGGGACCAAACTAGGACTTGGGCCCCACATATCTGTTGTTTATCGTGTAGTAGGCTTCTCACTGCATGGAAGAATGGCACACGCCACATGCCATTTGCTATCCTTATGATTTGGAGGGAACCTAAAGATCACTCCTCTTACTGTTATTTTTGCTTAACAAGCATTAAAAGGATTACATCAAAATCAAAACATATAGTGGTGTACCCTGACTTGCAATCTGCAATGAGACCCGTTCCACACAGCGAAAAATTTCCCATACCAAAGCCTCCAGAACATGTGACATTAGATGAAGAGAGCTCAGGTTCCAATAGAAGTAAGGAAGAAGAAACAATTTGTGGTGATACAACTTTTGAACCAAGCTATTCATCTGAGCCCCTCATGTATTGACTCAATAAGATCTTAACGATCTCACACGAGATTTAAAGTTATCCAAAAAACAGTCTGAAATGCTTGGTTCCCGGCTAAAAGGATGGAATCTTCTTCAAAAGAATACAAAGATATGTACTTATCGTAGTCGTCATTCTCAACGTAAAGACTATTTTTCTGAAGAAAATGGCTTAGTGTTTTGTAATGACATTTATTCTCTTATGGAGACATTTGATATTGAACATAACCCTATAGAATGGCATTTGTTCATTGATTCCTCCAAAGCAAGTTTAAAAGCAGTGTTTTTCTGCATAATGGAAATAGATTCCCATCAATGCCTGTGGCTCACTCTGCTAGTGTGAAAGAAACATATGAAAACTTTCAATTTATATTGGCAAAGCTTCAATATGCAGTGTATGAATGGAATATTTGTGGTGATTTGAAGATAATTGCACTTATGCTTGGTCTGCAGCTTGGTTGCACAAAGTACTGTTGTTTTTTGTGTCTTTGGAATAGTAGGGACAGAAAAAAACCATTACATCAGAAAAGAATGCGAATCATTCATTCCTGGACAGAAAAATGTGAAACATGACGCATTGTGTAATCCTAAAATTGTGTATCTACCTCCGTTACGTATCAAACTAGGAGTAATGAAGAATTTCTTAAAGCCATGGACAATACTCCTGGTTTCATGTACTTAAAACAGAAGTTTCCTAAAATAAGTGAAGCAAAAATTAAAGAAGGGATATTTGTGGGTCCACAAATACGATCACTAATGCATAAAGAGAAGTTTGAGGAACTATTAAATCCACTGGAGAAAGCTGCTTGGCAAGCATTCAAAAATGTAACTCACGGTTTTTTGGGAAATCTAAAGGCGGAAAATTACCGCGTGATATTGTTCATGATCTTATAGCATCTTATAAAAATTTGGGCTGTAATATGTCCTTAAAAATACACTTCCTGCACTCGCACTTAGATTTCTTCCCGGAGAATCTTGGTGCAGTGAGCGATGAGCACAGGGAACGCTTTCATCGGGAGATTTCAGTGATAGAAAAGAGATATCAAGGCAAATGGAATGCTAATATGCTGGCCGATTATTGTTGGATCATCAAGAGGGATACTCCACAGGCGAAATATAAAAGAAAATCATGATTCCTTAATTTCTAGGCGAGTCCAAATGTTCGAATATTGTGTACTTAGGAATGTAGGAAATATTAAAGTGTTTCAAATTATAAATGCCTGTCCCTCAAAAACCTTGCGTGATGAAGAGAGATCGATATCATATTTGAATTCAGGAGAAGAAATGCTATAAGAATCACATATTTTTCTTTCTGAGACAAAAAAAAATTTCTTTTCTGTGGCCAAGTGTTATTTGTCCAAGTATGTTGAACTGAAACCACTTAACAGTATAACAGCACAATCTGTCATTACAGTCATGAAATCCATTTATGCAACACATGGAATTCCAGAAGAACTTGTGAGTGATGGTGGACCACCCTATAACTCAAATTTGATGATGAATTTCTTCCGAGAATGGGGAATTAAACATCATGTTACACTGCCTCATTTCCCTAGAGCAAATGGACAGATGGAGAGAGCAGTGCAAACAAAAAAAAATTCTCTTACTAAAGCTGCAGAAGAGGGAAAAAATTGTATGTTGTATTGCTTGACTACAGGATACAACCAGCAAAGGACATGCCATCACCAGCTGAACTTTTCATGGGAAGAAAGCTAAGAACATTCCTGCCATCACATCCAGGCCAATTAAAACCTACTTTTGATGTTGAAAGAGCAAGAGAAGCTTTGAGGAAAAGGCAGATCATTTGAAACAAATATGCTAACAAGCATGCAACAGTGTTGCCTGTGCTACATCAAAATGCTAAAGTATGGTTTAAATATAAAATGAAAGAGCCTTGGAAGTATATAAGGAACTATAATTCAAGTAGGTCCTCAACCTCATTCATATATATAATAAAAGGAGAAACAGATTTCATATTCAGCAAGACAACACCGAGAATGATAATCCACGATGATCAAGAACAATAGAAGATCTCTATAACAGTGTTTCTACTGAAATTTCTAAAATTCCAAATGATTCTGCAGACAGTCAAATAAATGCATCACCTAAAACAAACAGAAGCAATATGAACCAACGATTACAAGTTCCAATTGAAACATTTAGTGAGCAGAGCAATCCTGTGGTACGAAAGTCTTCGAGAAATATAATGAAGCCTGTTCGCTAGAGACAATCAAAAGAACTCTAACAAACATATTTTAGTTTAATAATTAATCTAAGAGTTAAATTTAACTAACAATTTTAAAGTAAAACTATAACTTTGTAAAATAGTTTAGATAAGTTTGTTGTCCTTAACAATTGGTTATATTGTACTGAGTAAACTTTAAATAAGCAATTGCATTCATAGTTAAGTAATTGTATTCATTGAACTCAACAATTTTGGGGAAAAAAAGGCATGTTGGATATTAGTTGTCACTTCTTAATAGATGGCGCCACATGTATGAAATCTATTTGTTTATTTTATGTAATCTAATAAGAGGACACGATCCACCCAGATGTAGAACGTGAAGCATCACGTACCCTAAGCAAACTTAATAAATAACTGTCTTTAATGCATACTATAATATTATAAAACTAAAATTTGAAAATAAGATACATAATACATTTTGCTTATTTTGAAAATCGTTTAATTTTAAATCCAAAAACCGCTAAAAAACATACAGTTTAACAATATCAAAAATAAGTAAATTTTGCTACAAATTAAAAAAAATGTTAGTGAAAAGTTATTCTGCATCAGAACACAATATGTAAATTTGGTGGAGGTATATTTTAACGTCATTGATCATAAGTATTTCAAAACTGGATTTAAAAGAGTTTGCAAACAGAAGCAACACATTAACATTCGAGGTAATTATTTTTAAATATGAGCTTTAATATCATTTATCTGAAGAATTAAGGTGACGAATTTTGATTCTGATTTATCACATATTGTACAGGGGTACGAGGTCTATAAGGCGACAGACCTTATAATTTTGAACCATGGTCAAGTGAGAAAGATGGCACCAGTGCTGGAACCCTCTTCAAATTTTTAATATCACGCCAATTGGGTGACTTTGAGTCTAGACAGACATGCATTAGCTTCCCTACATGGCCGGATTTCAGTAGCACTAGGTTTCGAAGCCGCGATCCAGTAAGACTGGCCATGAGTTCGCGATCATAACTACTCTGCTACAACAGCCACATTATGAAGGTGATCCATAAGGAATTAGGTCACAATCAATTTTATGCAGCAAGCGCTCCTAAGAACAGAAACAATTTCTAATAAGTACTGCCAAACATATTGTTCTACAAGCGCCACAGATGTGTCTGGTATAAATACCAACCACATCTGCAGTGGTTGTTAACTGCAATGTACCACAGAACTGATAAATTAACCAATTTTAGAACTTCTCATTAAAAGGTTGGTATTCAGATCAACTGTGTGTATAATGTTAAAGATCATGACTTTACATTTAGTGTTCACATGATTTTGTTTTTATGCTAATAGAATTTGTTTGCATTTTCTGTATTCATATTTATTTTTTTCTCCCCATTATGTAAAATCACTCTAGCTCTTCTTACCGAGTATGCGGGGTTGTCTTTTATCTCTGCTAGAGTGTTGTAATATTGTGCAAATAATAAACTTGAACATATAAGGTTTCATGAAAGAGGAGTGTATGTAAAGCACCCAGTACACATTATTTGCCCATCCTATGTCACCACTGAAATGAAAGTTTATTTGGGCATGTACACAAGTCAACCCTGAGTGAATGTTTATTCACATTGCACTGTAAAGCAACATGAGGGTTATTGACGATGGACCTCGTAATTCAGAAGTCAACTGAAGTGTTAGTAATTGGAGGTCTGTATTCTTAACTAATAAATCTAAATTTTTCCCTTAAACCTTTCCCTCCCTCCTCCCTCACACTGAGCTGAGATACTTTTTCAGTATTTTATGGAATTAGAAACGATCAGTGCATATTATTTTTTAAACTAATTTAATTACTTCGTGATATTCACGGAACAGTACAAGAGCAATGCACTTGAGTCAACCATTTCTTTAGATTCGTTTGAAATGTTTTTGAAATAATAACGCAGAGTACATTAAATATTAAAAAAAGAAAAAAAAACCAATTTTACCTACAAATAAGTATGTATGTTTAAAAGTAATAACTTCTAGATTATACCTTCAAATGTATTTTGGTTTTCGAATAAAGTGCTGATATATTCTATAACACTGCAAAATAAACAAATTTTATAAAAAAAAATATGCATAGTTTAGTTTTCATCCATTTTAAATACAATAGTTTTATATTGTAGCAATAAATATCAGATTTGCATGTGTGTTTATAAATAACGTGATGTAACGCAAATAAAAAAAAAATTGAAATATGACATTTATATCATAAAATTTAACAGCTTTATTATTTTTTTGAAAATTAAATCTTAATTTTAAATTTAAAAGAAAGACATACTTTGGCTTCTTTTTGCAAACAATGTTCCAAATCTTTTTCTATAGGATCATCACTGAAAAGAGCAAATCCCGAAAATTCACTCTCTCTAATACCTATTTCTCGATTCACAGTGTGGGTAAATTCTTGAACAGTTGTGGAGCCATCAAATCCAAAGACCTTAAAAATATATAAGATTGTATTTCAATGATGTTTATAAGTCATTATTTATAAGAGATACCATTGGCTTTCAGTTTTGCACTCTGATAAAAAACTGAAATTCATTATGCAATACTTTCTCTCTCTCTCTCAATTAGGTAACTAATGATATGATCTTTACTAAGAAAAATTGAAATTTAATTCAAATATAATGATAGATTAAATAAAAATTACTATTTTCCTTGTGAAGAAAAAAATTAGCAAAGCATATATAAAACAGGATAATATCTCAATTATTATAAATAATATTGTAATGTACCTAAGACTAAAAATATTTTTCATCAACAATATTGCAGTTTAAAATATATTACATTCAAAAGCGTGAAAGGTATTGAATTCCTCTATTTTAAATTAAACACAAATAGAAAAGAATACTGAAATACATACTTAACATAAAAATTGATTAAAGTACATCACAAAATATAGATTGAATAAAAAAGAATTTTAAAGCAGGTTTTAAAAGAACTCTGTTTTAAATTTATGCTATAAGCACAAGGGTTTTTGACAAAGTCAAAAATAAAAATTTTGCAAGAATTACTTATTAGATTACAAGGTAAAATTTTCAAACCATGACTTAAATGTACTCACATAATGAAAAACCAATTTAATGCTGATTTTAAAAAAAATAAGGTAATTAATCATTTAAAGTTTAAAAAAAGGGGTTGTTTTTTAAAATACTAGAAGAAGTTAATTAATTTTAATAAATATGGAAGAAAAATTATGCTAAAAATCAGAATCTATCCTACCAGATTCATTCGTTTAAATTACCTGATAAGTTCCATTCATAAAATGCACAGGTATGCTATGGGGCAAAGAATGGTGATATGGATTTTTTAGTAAGATGCTAAGAGCTTCCATTCTGGACGGTTTGCATTCTCGTCCGCCATTAGCCAGAGCTCTTTCGAGAGCTCTTTGACAAAATATAGCATACTTGCCAGCTTCTAATCTGAAAGCAAAAGAAACATTTTACATTATATATAAAATTTATGGAGTAACATCTAAACAAATTAACATCACTTGATAAGAAGCTCCTAAAATTCGCGAACAAATAGCTTCACAAAAGTATTACTGTAAAATAAATAAACTACATAAAATTGAAGCTTACAACACCAGTATGAAATACCTTAAGATATTTAAATGTATTTGTGAGTTTCCTAATAAATCTTAATTTTACATTTTGGTATATTTTCAATGAAAAATTTTGTTTTCAATAAAATACATGCTTATCATTATGATATTAATCATTCTTTTTAACTATTTTTCAATTCATTTTTTAATTTTTTTTTTTTTTTTACTTTAGAGCTTTTACACAAGATAATTTTCAACATTTCAATGAACAGTAAAAGAATAAATAATTACTTAGGATTTGCATTTCTTTGTAAATGCATTCGTAAGTACCACAAAGTTCTGTTTTTTGGTACAAAAAGTGAAACTGCTAGAGCTAGAAGTTGCCAAGCTTGTACGAACACAAAAGGTGCAGGATTCAGCTTGCTTTCGGTAGGTAAAGGTTTTTCAGTAGATCCAACAGAAGCTGAAGTTGTCTTTTCAGTTGATGAAGAGTCACACAAAAAAAGTGATTGTGTGGCACAGATCAAGAGTTGCTAAAAATAATCTCATGTTATTGACAAAATTATCAATAAAAGTTATTTAAAGACTTAATTACAGCAGATTTGGTAATTCAAATAATAAAGGTGCTGCTATCAAGACCAGAAGTTTGAATTTTAAATAATAATACTAAGCATGCAAAAACTAGCTCTAAGTAAAAGTCCTTTGAAAGATAAAATTAAAATTACAATTTCAATACAATGTAACTGTCAATAAAAAGTGTTAATACAAAATAAGCAACTAATATGGTGCATATGACACATAAAACTTACCTGAACGCCAATTTTCTGCTGACAGTGTCGAGAAGTTTGTTTTATCAGCTGGCAAAACAATTCATTTTGCAATTCTGGATAAATGAGACATTGAAGAAGAGCATTTTGTGCTAAAGCAACATGATACTCTATTCCAGAAGTATCCAATGGAACAGATATAAATAATTGTAATGACTGAAAGAAATTAAGCATTTTTTTTAGAAAAATCACTTAAAAATGCAAAAAGATTCAATTCTTTTTTAAAAATTCACCCTTGATCTTAGACTATTGTAAAACTAATGATGCTTCAAATAAAGCTACAACAATAAAATTATATTGGCATACTAAGAAACACCTTTCAAAACACCAAAAATTTGGTTGCTAATATAAATAAAATTTAAAAACACTATTATTAAAGGAAAATATAGTCAAGTAGAATACTCTATAATTATGAAGGCATAGATTTAAGTTGAAAAAGAATTACTAATATATATAATTTATGTTAGCTACAAAATTAAAAGTTAGAAATTTTTTTTTTAACATGTTAGAAAATAAAAATAAATATTGAGTGACCCATTAAGCAATGCAATATTTTTTTTAAAAGGAGGAAAAATTTACACCACATTTAATTTCGTTTCACAATATACTGAACTACCTTAAGAAGAATTCATCCATTAAATAATAATGTGAAATATAACTAAGCTGATAACATTTGTTTAATATTATTTAACATAGTTTTGAAAATTTCACTTAAGAGTCTCTGATTGAGATGGGGGAAAAAATCTTCCTTATATTTGGTAAGAGAAAATGATGACCTGGTAATGATTTATTAGTTATATAACACTAAAAAACACATTTTAGAAATACCAAATTCATTAAACACATTTATGGAATTCATTCTTTTCAATCAAAAAAGCATTAAAATTGCAACACTAATAAAGAAAACTAATATAAAAAATGTATTTATTGCACGTAAGCAGTAGGTCAAGAAGACAAAATGATCAAATTTTCAAGCAGGTTTACAAGGGTACAAAATTAGTAGAACAGTTGTCACCCCTAGCAGCTCAAAAGGTCCTTACCAGTTTAGACATGGAGTCAAACTGGGCTTGGATGACAGAAATGAACAACACATTTCATCAACTGTATTAGATGGAGAGAGGTGGTGGGCTAGTCTCTAAGCAACCCATGTCGAGATGTTTTAAATTGATATGTCTGTCATCTGGAGAGTGTACAGGCCAGGGAAACAATCGAATACTTTGCGCATCGAGGAAGGTCAGAGCACAACGAGCAACATGTGTTCTTGTATTACCTTGTTTGACAGGCCTCAATGATACGACACAGCCAAGGGGGGTAAGATGTCAGAAATGTACCAATCTGTGTTCAAATTACCATTGACCAGAACAAGAGATGTGCGTGTCATGTACCCAGTGGCTTCCCAAACCATCACACGACGTGCAAGGCACCTATGCAGATATCAAATGCAAGCAGGCGATGAGCGGCCACCTCGAAGCCTCCAGACATGTATACGGCCATCAGAATAATGGACGCAGAACCGGGACTCGCCTGACAAGACAATAACGTGCCACTTCCAATATCCAGCTGTATCATTCGGGACACCAGAGTCACCGTCTCTCTCTATGTTGCATTGTCAAGAGAAGCAGAAGTAATGGTCACCATGCTGACAGTCCACGCAGCTGTAAACGTCGTCGTACCGTACGAGGGATACTTCTCCCGGGTGTTAATCACGGGAGGGCGTAGAGATCCTGCATGCCATTCAGTAAGACCCTCAGCGACCCAATGATTCCATATTAGCATGATAGTGGTTAGATTTCAACTAGTGCAACGGACGATACACAGAAACGATAATTCACACTCTCGATAGGCAACGATCCTGCCTCTATCGAACTTTGACCATTGCTGTTAAGCATTTCTTCTTATTCGAGGCATAGCACGATATTTTGAGGAAACAATGACCTTACAAAGCGCTTTCCGAATGAGAAATCTACTACGCAACTTTTCTTTTGTGCAGTGCTTCAGATGTCGTTTCTCCCTCCTGCGTCGTCTAAATGAGCTGAAATGCAAATCATTTGCATATCCCAACCTCTTCTTTCATGTGGTCTTGACGCGCGTTCGCCAGATGATTCCTCTCTGGTGTTGCAATATTAATGGCCAGCAGTGTATATTATTAGAATGGGCAGTTTAATGAATATTGTTTATAGAAGCTTATTCAAAATCCTAATTCTAAAGTTATTTCCATTTCAAAGATATCACATAGTGACATGCAGAAGATTCATGAAGAGATATAATTACAATGAGTTGCAATTAAGTTGATCAGCAACTGAATATGAACATGTTTGAAATTGCTAAAGCAAAATATTTGAAGAAAAGAAAGCTGAATGCACAACAATTAAACAATTTTAAAAAAATCCAAGTCATTGATACAAAAGAGACTGCAATTTAAAAAATTGTGGAATAAAATTTCAGAACAGAATAAATTCTAAGATACTTTTAAAATTAACACTAATTTTACGAGTGTACAAGTAATTCATTATCTTTAGAAACATATCATTAAGAATCTAAAATTTCATTTCTAGTTTTCAAAAAAATTATCGAAAGTTATTTGGTTGCAAAGTTTGGATTTACTCAAAAAATGCTTAAAAATTGAGATTTATTATACAGAAAAATACCTAATATCATACTACGGAAACAAGAATATGGAATATAGGTATTTTGATTGACTGTTACACAACTAAACTCTGAATAAAAAAAATGAAATCTTTAATGAATAAATTTGTAATTTTTTAAAGCTAACCTTAAAAAGTTTTACTGCTTCTGATTGAAGTTGCTCAGATGGAAGCGTGGATAATGGTTGAGAAATCGCATCTTTAGTGTAAAGAAGGAGTGGATGCTTCCAAACCACACAGCCTACAATACAAAAAAAATTAAGAAAATTTCTCAAAATGTTTAAAATCATATTCATATATGTCAATAAAAGTTCAAATTTGCACTTTAAATTAATTAAAATTAACTAAAATCTTACTCTCATCTCCATTGACTTCCATTAACTTTGCAATTAGTTGCTCATATTGAGTTCCAGCTAAATTATCACCCGATGAAACAACAGTTAAATGATACAACCATGCATCCTAAAATTCAAAATATATTATATGAGAATCTAATATTAATGATTGCAAAAGTAACATTGTCTATTCATGAAGAAAATTATCTACTACTTCAAATTAGATGAATTTTCACAAGTCAGTTTTTCAGCTTTTAAAGTCATAAAAAAAATTGAACTAAATCTTAACATTGTTCCCATTATTACTCATTTATAAATATGAAAATTAAGAGTTGATTTAATTTAAATACATTAAAATAAATAATAAGCATCACAAACACAAAATTTATAGCAAAAAGTTCTCTTTTTTTCTACTAAAAACATTCCATCATAAAAGTGCAATGAAATACTTTGAGGATCACATTTAATAAATGCTAACAAATGTCTGAATTAAGACTCGATTGCTTATTTCTACACCTGTAAAACATTACAATTGCTGCAGAAATATATATGCTAGCATAAAAATTGATTGAAATCAAACTTACCATCTCCTGCTTGCTATCCATAAGCAAATATGTAGGACCTTGATGATTCGGAAAAATACCCACAGTGTATTCCGACTTTGAAACCTTATTATGATCATTGTCTTCTTCATCACTATCAGATACATGAAGTACTTCCTCAACTCTTGCATCACGCATGTTAATTTGACCAAGTGGACTCTAATTTCGTATAAAATAAAAAACACTCTTTATCTGAACACTGACACAATTTCCCCATACTAAATACTATACAAAGAGTAACATATTAAAGTTTACAAGAAAGTAAATAAGTTTTTGCAACTAAGAGTCCTAGGGGATAAGTGGGGAATTCATGTGTAATACTGTGTTCCCAATTTATACAGTAGAGTAATAGCAAAGGTATCAAATCACTGTTGAAACCTGGAGTGAAACAAAAGAACTAATGCATCCAATTGGCTTGGTGCTATACTTGTGTTCAAGATCAGCAGAGTGGAATAACCAATTTCTGTGCATAATGCTGTTATTTTAACTTCATGAAAAACTAGAAGATATGTTTGCAATTCTTTCCTAAGTTAAGCTACTGATACAAACAAATCTTTTTGAACCCATACACGTATTGAATTTGAATCGAAAGACAATTCTGACAGAAATATTCTATAACATATCTTGGACCATTTTCGATTAAAATTATGCGTGGTGTTACATGTATTTCGCTCACACATAAACCAATGCTGAATATTATATATCACATTTCCTTCTTCCATTTCTCATTCCAAGAGTCGAGAATGTGTATGTTAGGTAAATCAAAATAAACTCTTACTCCAAAAAAAAATACAAAACTTTTAATGAGAATTAACCCAAGAATTAATTAATTAACCCATTAATTAATTAACCCAAGAAAAAAAAGTAAAGAGGAATTTTAGCATCTCTGAGTCAATTTTGAGAAAGCAGCTATTTTTGGAGAGGTCCCATGTTGAACTTTCTATCTGTAGATTCTTCTTTACATCCAAAACAGAATATATTCTACTAGTTCTAGTTCAAAATATATGAAATTTACTCTATGGCTTGTATCTGAAAGTCTAGTAATGAAAAACACACATCAATTCCACAACAAATGTTAAACTAAATGTGAGAATTCAAATGCTGTGAACAAAATTATGAAAACTAAAGCAAAAACAAAGTTCCAGCTTTTCAAATAGTAGCATTTCTTCACTTATCTAAAGTTTTAATTTCTGTGCACAGTTACCTACCACATACAATTGTGGTGTGTGCACACACTTGCAGACTTTTAACTTTGTTGAACAAACAGTTTGATTAATTTAACAGTTTTTCCTTTGAAACTATAATAAATAGAGCAGGGTTAAGTGGGTTCATTTTCAATTTAAATATGAAACTCTCAGGGCTAAATTGTATTTTCCTTAGGTGTGTATAATGATTATTCTATTTTCTCTTATACAAAAGAAGCCATGAGAGAGATCTATATCTTAAAGTCAAAAATGTCACAAAATACAACAAATTAAATTATTCTTTCAAAGTAATTTATTTTTCAATATCAATGTGTTGTTTTCTATTAACAAAGCACCTTAAACAAATAAGCATATATATTTGACATTTTTTAAAATAAATTACAGAGCTAAAAGCATAAAATTGTAAGCACAATTTAGTACTTGAAACAAGATATGTAATAAATTATAGTTTAAAAACACTAAAAACACCCTTGTGTAGTTAACCGCACGAACTAAGTTGCAAATTAATCTCTTAGTCACCAAATCTGGAATTAGTCATGAAATCTAGAAACGGGATCTGAAATTAGTCGCCAGGTGCAGGATGGGATCTAAAAATGGGAAATCGTTAATCCTGATTATCTTGATCAGGACAATGGAACAAAATTATTTCCTTATTGTATTGTCATTAGTCCTGGACAAGAGAGCAAAATTTCGAGAATTAATCTGATCTTTTAAAGTGGGTAAAAATTGAGTTCAAAGGTTCTGTTACATACAAGTGAAGCTTATAAGAGGGTGTTAAAAATAACGCCCATTAATAAAATGTATACTTTTCAAACATGTTTAATTGAATGAATTTCAAGAATTAACAAATTTAAATAAAAAGAAATCTGTGAAAATGTTCTTTTAAAGATAAATATCCAAAATTTATCCATTATAAATGAGTTTGCATTGGGTGATTAAATAAGAATTAGAAGCTAAAGGTAATACTATTCACACACACAATTTATTAAACCAAAAAAAAAAAAAAAAAAATTAGAGCATAAATAAAATCAGAAAAATACAATATTTCCTTTGTAATATAAATGAAAACTTACGCAATCATTTGGAGTCTTAAAATACAAGAACATCCTTCCAATTAGAACGCACCAACATCGACGTGAGTGGCCATGTTTTACCTAGAAAAGTGCATAGCACAGTACGAATAAAATTTAAGAGAAACATTGTACTACAGCATCATTTTTATACAAAAGATAATAAAATATTTTACTTATTGATCATGAAGAAAATTTTTTTGCTTTCCTTTATAATTTAACTTTATAAATTTGCATTATATATGAAGAATTAATTCTTAATTTAATGTACAGGGTTATTAGAAAAGATGGACCTGATTTTAAAAAATCATATTACGGGAACTACTGCATATATTACAGTAAGTGATACATAAATGTAAAGAGAAAAATATGCTAAGTTTATTTTCAGTTACAAATGTTGGATGTGTGACCCTTCTGTTACAAGACATTCGTCCAATCTATATAATCCAGTTCCTTCCACACATTTTGAAGCATCACTTTATCAAAATGATTTGCAATGCTGCACAAATGCTTACTTATTGTCTTTTGCTATTTGTTGTATCAATTGCCAATGATACGGCTTGAAATTTAATTATGTGTGCAAAAATTTCCATGCCTTTTTCTGGGACATTCCAAATTCCCAGGGGGCAACTCTCATAGGCAAAAACTCTGTTATTGTCGCCATGTTTGAATTTTTAATCACAGCGATCTTGAATGTGCTGCAACCTAAAGATCATTGGTGGGAAAAAAACTTAGAATATTTCTCTTTACATTCATGCATCACTTATTGTAATATGCATAGTAGTTTCAATTATATGATTTTTTTAAAATAGGGTACATCTTTTCTGATAACCTTGTATATTCATCGAAAATGAATCAACAAACAGATATTTGATTTCATTTGTCTAGAAATATTTCTAAATCTATTAATCCCTTAACTGTCAATTAAAAGTTACACGATTCGCTTCGCAGTGCCAACATTTTTCACAAAGGCGCGCGTTTGAAGTGTATATATATTGGGGGAAAGAATAGAAATAAATAAGAAAATCCTTCTGTGAAATAAGTAAATCCTTCACAAAAACTGTCAAAACCCATTTATTGCATCATTCCAAAGCCTTCAGAATAACTGTACTGATAATAGCACACAGAAAAATTCGTACTTCGGAAGGACGGGTATATACGTCCAGGGTAGTCAACGCACAGACTGAGTGAAACGTATATATACGTCAGCGGCACTTAAGGGGTTAAAGACACAGAAATATCTTGTAGTCTTTTTGAAAAATTCGAACAAAATTTGCCTCAAGATCTAAACGACAAGTACAGGTCTGCAAATGAGTGTGTGAAATACAGCCACACTAAATCACTTAAAAATGTTTGATGGCAAGTGTTACAAGTGTTTGTAAATTCCAAGCTACTGAGTTTGAAGTGGCAGGTGAAAAGGGTATCGATTTATGGGATGAAATGGATGCACATGTGACCTTGTTAATCTCCTGGTGGTAGTCCTCCATGTTTGATCCAAAAATATGACTATTATTTGATTCATTGTCAGAAGTGGTAGTGAAAAAGTGTAATTTACACTAGTTTAAAACTTGTTTTGTGTTATTTTTAACAACAGCAATACGATTGCATGATGTAATCATGGAAAGTGATTTCCCCTTGTAATAATTACCATAAAAATTCCATTCCAAAGATAATCCTACATGAGCCTTATACGAATGAAGTGTCACAGTCTTAAAAAATCACAAACAAGACAAAACTAACCTCAATTTGTTAATCTCATTCATTAACCTAACAGGGTAGGGGTGGGGGAGTTTTTTTTTATGCAACTGAGCTATAAGGAATAAATGTTTATTAGCTTTCTCTCTCTCTCGTACAAAAAGAATGGAGGTGAAGTGATTTGAAGATGATCCTCCAATGCAGGCACTTAGGCACGAACTTTTTAATAAAGTTGATTTCTGGAATCCTTCTTCTAATGTAACTCTGGATATTAATATTGTCGTAATAAGCTCACAAATTAACGGTAAGCTGTCACAGCGTTTCCAATATCAAAAGCTCGCTCTATTTACTTCATATACCATTTACATATCCCATTTTTATAAAAAGGATGGCAGTTAAGATGTGCAATACCCATCCCCAAGGTTGATTTCAAAAGAGAAACCTCATGAGATAGCCAAATGTACACTTCAATATATTTAATTTACAAATCATCTTGAAAATTCAAGTTAATTTAACATTTGAAAGAGAATGGATTAAATTCGAATTATGAGGTCAATTTTGTCCTAGAATTATCTATGCCTAAATTGTGCTGTATAATATTCCTATTTTAAAGAAAGAAAATGTCTTATATTTCATTAATTATACACAAATAATTAGAAATCTATGAATTATACTTAAAATTTGACTTAATTTCATAGAGTTCCTGCTCATTAATTCAAAACACACACATACACGTTTGAAGTGACAATCATAATACTGACTAAAATTTACTATGAATTCCCATAACTAAATTTATTGATGTCTGCTTAAGGTATTTTAGAAGGGGAGCTCAATACAAAACACACACATGAAAAAAAAAAAAAACAAATTCAAAAAAAAAATTCATAATTTTTTTTATGATAATATAAAAAGATAGTAAGAACTGAATAACAAAATAAAAGACAACCCATAGTTATAAATACCTTTGTAAGCCAACCTTCAGCTGTTGGCTTATCATCTTTAGTTAAAAGCAATTTTGTTGCATTTCGACGCAAGACATTTTGGAGAACTACAGAAAACAATAAGTCAAAATATTTTCAGTTTATGGAACATTAATAAAGATATTTTATATAGAAAACTGAATTACAAAGTATTTGTATAAAGTACATAAATAATTTTCTAAAATTTTTACAACTTGTAAATTACACTCGACTTAGAACATAAGAAAATATTAATGATAAGTATAAATACTATTTTACCTTTTATCCACTCTTCCATCATATTAATTGAGTCGGCTGTGAGATAATAGATTCTTTTCCCAGTTGAAATCTAATAAAATGTATATAATAGAAAATAAAGTTATATTCAATTTAATTAAAGCTTACTCCTTAATATCTTGTTATGTACGACTAATTCAGATAGTAAAAATAGAAGTTACAAATTATGAATAAATTAAAAATGCTACTAACTTCAAATGTTGCTGCACCCTCAGCACGGTTAACTCGACATACATTATCTAAAATTATTTGTCCTTGAGGTTTTCTGTTGACATCACTCTAAATGAGAAATTATATAAAAATATAACATTATGTCACATGTAATTGAAATTTTTAGCAACTGAGAAAAACTTTATGTTTGGCCACTGTCAACTATTGAGGAGAAAGAAAAAAAAAGGATTGAAAAGAATATAATCTATTAAAAACTACATAAAAGTGATTCCATTCATTGCAGTTACATTAAGCAAAGGAGTTCCAAATAATAAAAATATGTACTTCTTTAAAAATTTTTGACTGCCATATATATTCTTGTTTCAACATATTATTATGGCATACTTAATACGTTAAAAAATGTCCCATTTTAGAGAAAAAACAGAAGTTTTCATGTAAAAATATAGAAGTAGTAAGGCAAATAATACCTGGGATTTGTAATAACTCAGAGTTCCATTTTTCAGAACAAACCATCTTCTTCGCCATGTTTTGAACTTCCCACCAAGTTTTGTTAAATGGCCACTTTTTTCAAGGATTTCCTATTAAATCAGATTGTATGTGTTGTAGGAAATATAATATAAAGGCCTTGAAATTAAATTATTTTATTTGACATAAATCAATAAAAAAGTAACACATTAACACCAAATAATCCCTTGTTTTAGACATGTATTTAATAACAGGAGTTAAAACAATTTAAGAAAAAATACAATGTAAAACATATCAATTAACATATATTACATTAAAATATATATTAGTTTTTTACTCAACATAAAAAAATGTACACACATATCACACAAAGTTGAAATAAATCTAACATAAAGTAATGTATCTTTGAGTAAATGTACTTTTTTCTGGGAATCCTCAGCATAAAACATTCTTCGCATAAAAGTCGGAGTATTTGAAACACTAGGATGATTATCAGTTGAATTAATACTAATTACATCAACAGAGACGGCATCCGGAGGAACAGCATAATCATCAGATAAAACAGATTCACTAGACATTTCTGAGGAAAAAAAATTAGGAAATAATTGATATTACACATCAATAGCACAAAGATAATATATCCAAAAACTTTCAGCAAGCAAATACTTAATTATTGTACGTGCAGGTGTAGAAGAGAGAGTTGACACTTTTTATGATAAACATATAAAAAAATATACAAAACAATAAGATGATTAAAAAAAAATAACTGATAAACACAGGATGTCCATAATTAAAGAGCACTTAATAAAAGTTGCCTAATAAAGCACTTCTTTACAAAATAGAGCCCCAATTAAATATAGCAAATATTTGACATTTCATATTATTAAAATAATACAACTGAAGAAAAAATAAAAGTAGTAAAATTAAGAGATTTACCGTAACGCGCATACAACGCGCACCTATACCATTTTTTTAAATTTTAGGTATATTCGCCGTATAAAGCGCACTCCCTTTTTTGCGAAGAAACTTGAAATGTACGTATGAAATGCTCTTATGTTTTGAAGTAATTTATTCCAGGTATTTTCCCAGGCTTTTAAAAATAGTATACTTATAGAACTAAAACTCTTAAAGTTCATAAAGTACGTCATTTTTTTTTTTTTAAATAAACAGTACCTCGATATATGTAGAAGTCTAATTTTTTTATATGCTATTCATTTATTTATTACTTTTTTATTTTTAAAGCTATCATTTTTAAACCCGGCGTATAACGCGTACCCGTTTTCGATCTTACTTTTTGCGTTCAAGGTGCGCGTTATACGCCGGAGATGTTACGGTATTTTATTTTCTTATTTTTCCGACAATGGAGGGGAAAAAAAGGCTACAGCTTTTTAAAATTGCTTAAGCTTTGAGCTTCCAGCATCTTTTAGCAGCACTGGGCCATCAATGAACAAACACAATACATTTTTTATTTGAATGCATCTTAACCATAGTTATTTTTGAGATATTACGTTGGTTGGTCTTAAAACTATGTCTAACCCAACCATCTTAGTTCCTAAGGCTAAGAGTTTGCTATTATATTACTGTGGCTATCTAATTTTGACCTATACTATCTTGTTATATTTCTATTTAGTTCAGTTTTAAATTAAGTTTATGACAATTTAATTTGTGATTAATAATTTATGTCACACACAATAATTTAATTTAAATTGTCCTTAGCTTAATATTAGTTTTAACTCTTATCTTGCATATTTTCCTATGAATTAAGAATACCACTTTTAAAGACACTAGCCCCATTTTATCCTGTTATACTACGTTTCAATTTATTTCCTATTCATAGAAAAAATAATTAGCTTATCCATGCACTATCTGAGCAGAAAGATGGAGCCTTCTCTAAAGCTACCTACATAGTTTATAAAACAACTACTTTCTTCTCTTAAACACATGATTACAACATCCCTTTTATATTTTCTCTGTGTTTTTCCTTAGTTGAATGTAGGAAGGAATTCCTCCACCTCTTTCGTCAGATCTGCTAGCAAATTTTCTCCCAATGCTTCGATTTCTTCTGTTATTTGTTTCGTCCCTACAACACCTCGACAAAATATGGGTCGCACACACATATGCGTATACCAATTTATGTGTAAATATATAAAACCATTAATTATAGACTGAATTCTTATCGATCTAACTTAAAGTTAACCGACTTTTTGAATACAACAAAACAGTAAATGTCAAAGAATAACAGCCAGTGAAAATTCTTAGACTCAGGACCACGATTATGGGATTACACACTGATTCAAGATAACACACATACATCAATAAACAGAACAAAAAAAATTATAATTCTTATTATCATTCAGGATATAAATCTGTTTGAGTGAACAAAAAATTAAGATCCTATATTTAAAACATAAAAAAAAATTGTTGTATTCATATAAAATAACAAATCAATTATATGATGTTAGAAGAAAAAATTCGTATATATATAGTCAGTCTGATCAACTTCACTGTAGTTGTTTTTAAACTATGGATTTAAACCAGATTACATTTTAAAAAACTTAAATGAACATAATCACGCTTCAAATATAACTTTGAGATCACAAACTGAGAGCCGCACATTAACAACAGAAATAAAACTTTTCAAGACTAATAAAAAACAAAGAGAATAACAGTACTTTTGCTGAATGTTTAATAATGCATATTAAATACACATGATTCATATAACTTATATATATATTTATTAATAATGTATTAAATTGCTATAACTCTTAACTAAATGCTAAGAAATTTATACGAATATAACAAGACAATACACATCAGAATAGAATACCATAAAAACACAATCACAAACTCATAATTTGAAGACTAAGAATTAGGGTTAAACATAATTTCAGACACCAAAATTCCTCTTTATTTGTTTACATTACTGTGCTGATAAAATACAATTTAAATAAAGTTTTAAAAAAGAAAATAAATGTACGAAATTTGAAAATATTAAAAGAAATTTTTAGAATTTAAATACTAAAATAATAATAATAATCATAATAAAAAAGTAATACACCAACTTTTCTATAAATATCTAACAGAGTGGCAACTATAGGATCAATGGCGTAGCGTGGGCTTTCGCCGCCTGGGGCCGACCGGAAATTTGTTGCCTCTCTATTTTAATTATTGGTCAAAAAAAAAAAAAAGCAGCTTTACATTTTTTTATTGATTAAAAAAACACTTTTCGTGTTTTTTTCATAGCGAAATCCTTTATACAATTGTCAATATTAATATGAATGTAATGTTCAATTGTCAAAATAGCTAAATTTGTTAGCCTTAACGTGGACATAGTCGATCTGAAATAATTTTTATTAATTTTAGCTTATATATAGAGAGAGAAGCTTCTCTCGCAACTGGCATTACTGATGGCAGATGTTAAAAAAATTCTCAACATTATGACTATGTTTGTGGTAAGCCATCTTCAAGTTAGGACTCAATATATTTTAATAAACCAAGAAAGCCGAACCTAATGAGTTCTTTTATACAGCCTGGGTCAGTTGCAACCAGAAAAGCTTGTAGACGTACGCGCTTAAGTTGGAATTCTTTATTAATGTCTTGAGGAGCTTGATCAAAGTTAAATTCGTCCATGCTCAATATCACTTCAGGCCTTAAAAAAAGCATATTTTTGCGCTAGATTCTGCAACTGTTGGAATCTTTCTCGAATTTCAGCAGTCACTCTGTCTATTGAAGAAAACATTGTTTGCCTCAAGTCAGCTTCGTACGGTAACTGAACATATTTACTTCCGTCGCCAAATATATGCTTCCTCCTGATTCGTCTTGGGGGTTCAAAAGAAATTTCAAACTCTTCACATAAACTTTCAGCATATATTAAAGCGTCATCCACGAATTTCTCTCGTTTTGCTTCTAAAACGGTCTGTAAAGCCCGTATTTTTTTTTTTAGCACATTGATGGATATTAGTCCCTCTGTTTGCAAATAATTTTGAGCATCATTGACTTCACACAGTACCGGTTGCAAGAAGCCTAAGTAACACAAAAACGAATGCAATTGCATAGCGACTAATAAACTTCCTGCATCTGTGCGTTTATTAAATCTTTCACTCGTTTCCGTCAGTTTCGTCGCGCGGGCAAGAATTGGAGTTAGAAATATTTTTTGAATTTAAATATCTCGTTGCTTGCCGCTGCCAGTTTCGTATGCCGCCCGGGGCCATGGCCCCCTCTGCACCCCCGACGCTACGCCACTGCATAGGATAGCATTTAAGAATAATATTGTTTACAAACATACTTCAAAGAAGGCAGCATGTTGCACTAAGATAATTTAAAAAATTAAAATTTATACACACTTTCAGATTTTCACTATTATTACTATACACTATCAGATTCACACTATTTATACATATTCAGATTTGTTTTCAAAGAAACCTAAATTATAATGAACTATCTAAATTTAAAAAAGAAATTCTTAACAAGTTAGTTGTGATGCCGCCATCTCTCTCTCTCTCTCTCTCTCTCTCTCTATATATATATATATATATATATATATAAAGATTTAGTAAAGCAATTTACAGAAATTAAGGTAAACTTATAAAAAAATCACTGAAATGAAACTTATTACAAATGTTCCTATTAAGAAAGTTCTTTCTCCGCCTCTCACACACTAGAATAATCAGAAGGAAATTCGATATGCTGACATGTACAGTGGGGGAAAAAAACCAAATTCAAAAATATCATTAGAAGAATTTTAATCTACATAAAAATCCCACCTCTATTAGTAATTTTCATAGGAGAAGCTGTAGAACTGTGGAATTTTGATTGAACAGATGCTGAAGTGTAAGGAGATGGAGGAGGATTAGAAGATACTCTTTGATTAATTAATGATTTTTTCTCAACAGGACTACTATCTTGTGCACCAGCGCCAAGGGATGCAGACGATTCTGTGTCACCACTTGTTGTCTGAGAAGATGTTGTAGTCATGGTTACTCTAGTGTCTTCATTATCTGATGAATCAGATGAATCCCCAGTAAAGGGAACAGATCTGATTTGTGATGCCCTCTAGAAATAAGAAATAATTAATAGACTTTATGAATGAAGAATAAAAAAAATCAAGTATCAAAAACTGCAGAACATATTAAGAAACAAGTAAGCATAACAAAATGTATATTTTCAAATTCATAAACAGTCGTATCAATTTAGATTTTGTATCAGATACATTTTCCTAAACACCAAATGAAAAAACAATTTAAGGTATAGAAATAATAGAAGTCCAATAGCTAAACTTCAGCAGAGCATAGCATGTTTTTAATATAGATTTTAAAAAAATGCAGCAATAGTCAATAAAGAAATAACACCTCAAAACAGTATATTATTTAACAATTCTAAAAATATAGAAAATAATTGAGAACAGCAATTTGATTAAATACAATACAAAAAAGTTACCCATAAAACATCAAAGTTTTCCTGCAAGCCCTCAAACAGGCCAGGAAATATTTAGTTTTGAAATTACAATCACGTAAATAAATAAAGAGGTGAGGGCAGAGTGGCCTAATGTACACCCAGGGGCATAGCTACTGCCGTATTAATGATACGGGGCTCCCAAGCTACAGTCTTGCTAACAGGGCTTTCATATCTAAAATAGGGCCTTGAAGGAATTTTGATACAGGGCCTATTCAAAACTAGCTATGCCAGTGTGTACACCCCCACATTGCAGGGATGGGCAGGATTCTAGGGATCCCAAAGATTATATTATGTTATGGTTTTTTTTAACCTTTTGCAACATCCAGCTTGGGGCCCAAAACCTTAATTTGCAAAGGGTCCTAATATTCCACATTATGTCACTGGTTGAAGGATTGTATACAACTTAACCATATTTAATTAAAAATCAAGTTTTGTTAAAAACAAGGAAAATATGATGAATCATATATGTGTAAATAATTTAAAATATGACCCTCAACAGTTTTTTCTGACATCTATGGAGCTAAAATTAGGATTGGAATGAGATTTGAAACATAAATTACATAGGCTATTCTTAACCTAATTCTGTAAAAAGGTTGGATTTCTGAATGGAAAATTCCTGGTTTAGAAATTAACTGACGCCATACTTTAATCCTATGTAAGCCATTAACAGTGATACTAATTTTATCCAGAAATGTTGAAAATTATGAAAATATAACAAAATGTACACTTCCAAATTTATAAGCAGATATATCAATTTCGATTTCATATCAGATACTTTTCATAACAAACGAATGAAAAAAAAATTTAGGAACGAGAACATTAGAAGTGTAATGAGTAAATCCAAGAAGTCCCATTTTTATCCGTGAAGACTACAATGGATATAATTATAATTATTTTAATTTCACAGTCTAATGTATTTTTATATTTCAGTATCATTAATTTAAGATTTGTTAATCAACAAGAAAAGAAAGAATTAAAATGTCAATTGTTTAATAAAAAGTATGTTATAGAGATTTCTATTTCACAAATACGTAAAACCGAACTTGTAAGTGCAACATGAAATATTAATGAAAAGTTCTTTTCATAGTTTGACAAGAAATTTGTCGTCATTTACAGATTTATTTAACCTTAACACAAAATGTACATTAAATTTGAATGAATTTGTTTGAAATCATTATCACCAGTAATGCATGCTCTTGGAAAGTTGCATTATTTATATACAGTAAATAAATACAGTAATACCGCAACTTATACGCTACCACGACTTACGCGATTTTCAAATGTCCTCGATCCGTCCTCTCCCCTCCCCCCATCATTGAAACTCAGGCAGAATCTTTGCCAGGGCTTGATGAAATTGGTAATTTGGTTGAAGAAGCTGTCAATTTTGCCAGGCAAATAAATTCAGAAGTGGATAGTGGATTTCCACAATCAGGAGCTGACAATTGATGAACTCATAGAAATGCATGAGTAAGAGCATGACATTGAAGGACTTGAGTCTACAGACCCAGTTCAATCAGAAGATCAAATGACAGTTGGCAATTTGACAGGTCTGAGTTTAATTGAAAAAGGGTTGCAAATTTTAGAAAATACATAGTCCAAGGAAGAGCGTGTTTTTTCAACAAAACAAGGAATAAAAACATTATTAGCATGCTATGAGGAAATTTTTCGAGAGAAAAAAAATCACCGAGCCGGCGAGTGAGTAAGTGATTGAATATTTACGTCGCACTGTTCAGCAACTCGCAGGTTTTTGGCGTAATCATAATTTTGAACCATGGTCAAGTAACGAGGATGACACCTGAGCACCCCCTGCCTCTCCTAACTACCACACCATAACAACAGAAGGACGTTTGAACTCTCGACATTTAATGCGCATTGCTCCCCTACACGGTGGGTCTTCAGCGGTACTAATTTTTGAGCCAGCAGACTACTTGTTAAGATTTTATGAAATCTTCTACATCAGAATAACTTTGATTTTCGATTTTGTATTTGTGTTATCTAAGATTTCGTTAAGCATTTTCTTTTCTAAATTATTATTTTCTTTTGTCTCCGGCCCCAACTAAAAAATAATACACCGCAAAAGATTTTATCTTTTTTAAAATCCCACAGCAGAATTAAATTAACAAAAAAAAAAAAAAAAAGTAAAAAAAAACATTTTTAATATTTCCAAAACTTAAAGGTGATAGAAATAAGTTAATAACTCTAAATTTAAAAAAGGAAAACTCATGCAAACTATTTACAATCATTAGATTTTTAATTTAGAAAATTCAAAACAAGGATTACATAGAACAGTGCTACATCACAAATTAAATTAAATTAAATAATAAAAAGAAATCTCTTACCCCTTTTACAGTAGCATATACAGGAATACTTAGTTCAGTAAAGGCCGCATTAGAATTATTAGCATCATTCGAAGTTTTACTTTCGTTATTATTGGACGAATCTATTAAAATAAAATGGGAAAAGAAAAACCTTATAAAAAAAAGATTATTTTTTTTTTTTTTTTTTTTTTTTTGTGTGTACAATATTTTACAGTTTTAGGAAATAAATTTACATAAACTTTACGATGCATAATTTACACTTTTTGCAAATATATACATTTAATAAAATCTCCAATACATATTATAGTCTAGAATTTTTCAGAAAAATTTACCAACATATAATAACATTAGATACAAAAATTTCAAACACAAATTTTGAGAAATATCTGAATAGTAGAATGTTTCATATATTTTTGAATAAAATTTAAAAACAATTTTATGCAAAATTTATTTTGAACCTTTCAACTCTTAAAGAGTAACATTTGATACAATTTTCTCTACTTCAGTACAAGACTAAACTTAATTCAATGGCACAACAGCTGATGAGGGCCAAGGCCTAGTTTTTGTGACCTTGGGCACTGAGGTGCATATGCAGTGTTCTGGTCAACTGGTCAGTCTGACACGAAACCCTCAGTGTTTAGTTCCCAAGCAAGCCTAGTACTCATTTATTGATCCTTTGAAGGGGATGAAAGGCCGTTGACTTTTCCCAGTTTGGGATTTGAACCCAGTACCTGTGGCATGGAAGTGCAATATGCTACCACTCAGTCAATGGGCTTTACTCAGGGGCATAGCTATCGGCGTATCAATGATGCGGGGCCCTGGACATATATAAGCAAAAAGACGTAAAATGTTATTAACAGTCTTATTAACAGAGATTATTGAGACAGAGAGTTCTAATGAGAAGAGAAGAAGAATTATGACAGTCTTACCAACTCAACTGTCACTAGCTTGAAACGGTTAAAATTTCTCCGTGCTAACTCCACATCTTAGTTCTCACAATTTGAAACCTTTATATACGGTATTGTTTTGCTCAAAATAAGGAGAATACAAGGATTTGTATAGACTGGGAAAGGTATCTGTAAAAAATTCCTATTCAAAGCTGCTTGTCAGAAAGATCATTTGAAGTAAAATACTGATAATATATATTTAGAATGGGATAAGAGAAATATTATTTGCTTGCAAATGACAACATCCTTCGGTTTATTGATTCATTGACTATAGATTATTTATCTTAGTTTTCTTGCAACATCCAGAAGACTAAATGGACATTCATGGGTTCAAATGCTGTTTCCCATTCTGAGAAAAAATAGCACCTTAAGCATCAGATCTCTGTTACTCTCCCAGTCATTAATTAATTGCCCCGTATAATAGCTACTCTGTGGTGCACAATTCTTTGTCAAAAATACGCTTTCATAAGTAGTTATTCTAACAGCCTTACAGTAAGACATTAAAGATTGTTTCATTTTGCTCCATTAATTCCATTGTTTATGTTGATTCGTTGCGCGGTGAACTGCTAAAAATATGAGCGAAAATAGATCACAGGTTCTCACCCTGTAATGACGTTTTGAGAAGTTCAACTGTTTTCAGAAATGTATTACCTTCTTAATTTTTTTTTTAATCAGAGACGCTTTTGTTTTATTTACATAACCATTTGGGTTTTACAAATTCTTCATATAATTTTAAGTACCAAGTAAATATTCATGTGATAATTTTAAGTTTTAGTCCACGTTTTAATCGATATTTTAAAAACTATACTAGATTTTTATGTTGATCTCAGAAATTGAGTTATTAGTAAATATCTAAATTTCGTTCCCATTTTTCAGGAGCAATCAACAACCTTAAGCTGCATTAGAGTAAAATTAATCAAAAAAGGATAATGATTATGTTATTTTCAATCTGTATATAAAAAGCCTGTATATATAAAATACAGTTCGTATTTTTTTATACTTTAATGCGCAAAACATTTTTTATGCTATCATAAGAGGATGAAAAAGGCAACAACGAGTGGTGAAAATTATTGTGTAGTGTTTTAATGTTTTTTTTTTTAATGAAAATCAGTATTATGAAATAAAGCAGAAGCTCTTTACATTTTTCTTACATTATTTAGTTTATTATTATTATTACTGTTTTGTTAATAACAGAAATTTTTCATAGGGAGAATCTAAGTGAATAAAATTTTTATAATTGGTACTTGTGTTAAAATATTTTGATGAAGTACACAAGGCAAATAGTATAACTAAATTTAAGGCTACCCCTGTGGCTTATATAATAAGGATGCTTGCCACCAAACTCCAAATCTGGTAACCAATTAGGTTTTAAGATATTTGAAATTTTCTGAGCTTAGGTTTTAGTTACACACAGTTTTCCATTCTTATAAATTAAATTCATTAAACATATTTTTGTGATCACAATCAATACTTTTAGTCTGAAAGGGTAGCTTCAATTTTCCCAACTAAAATTATATCTGTTTACTTTGAGTGCATTCACAGTTAACTAAGATTCATTTCAAGACATACAAGATATGTTTTTATACATAGTTATATTACTTAGAGACTTTTTACATGTTTTCACTAATTTTTTTGTGTTGCAAAAATGCCACTTCCAAAACGTCCTCGGGTTGCTATGAGACAGTATTTGGAAGAGATGGAATACTATTGAAAAATATTATTCGAAACTGAATGATTTTTGAGTGATTATTAACATGTATCATATAAAGAGTTAGTAACATATCTTACTTTATTTTCTCTCTGTTGAAATGTTACATAAAACACTGTGTAAAAATACACAAAATAAATACCATATCTGTATAGTAAAAAGAGAATTATACATATATAAGTTCCAGTTTCTTTTAAAGCCATGTAATATGTAATTAAGAACGTGTTTTTTAAAAATTGCATACATTTATCAATAATTTTAAATTTACACAGTTTCAGTAAATAATTACAATAAAAGGAAGAACATATACATATTGCCTCAAGATAGGAACAAATAAATTATATTTGAAGTAACAATATATTAAATTATTCACGTTTACTAGTATATAACGCTTTTGTTAATGCCAAGAATAGTAGAAATCAGTATTCTCAATAAAAAAGCCTCTTTATAGGTTTTTATATTAAAAATAGTGATTTCTACTAATTTGTTATGATGAAGTCCAATAAAGGTTCTCACCCTGTAATAATGTTTTGAGAAAGCTGAATTGCATTCAAAAATATATTGTGGTTTTATATAATTTATTTTTAATCATAGAAACTTATTTGAATTTATATAATTGCTTTGGTTTATAATTTTTCCAGATGTTATAACAGCATGCATGATATTTTTTATCCTATTGGTCACATCTGCAACAGCTGAAAAAAGTTAATCGGTTTATAGGACTAGATCGGTTATTGGACTTTGCAATACTGTCAATAAAAACAGATAAACTTGAAAAACTGAAATACTCTTCTACTATGGATATTATTATAAATGCGTCTTCCAAAAAAAAAGCAAAAAAGTATCCATTAATCAAATAGATTAATATTTAAGTAGTAAAATTGTTAAATATGTATGTTTATGTATACATATTGTGACATTTTCAAATGTTTTATTTATGCAATCATATTTACTTATTTTCTAAAAAAGGGCCCCCAAATGAAATTTGATATGGGCCCACTCAAGACTAGCTATGCCAGTGGCTTTACTTGAATACAAATACCATTAAAAATACTTAAAAAATTTGTGCTATAAAAATTCAATTGTTTAAATTATGGAAAATAATTTCTATAATCAATGTTACTAAAATTTTGTATTTTTGAAAAGAAATTAAAAAATGTTTAATGAATACAAACATTTACTTTCATTGCCATTTTCAGACTACTTATTAATTAAAAAGGAAAACGTATAAAATAATACAATCAGTTTTACAAAAAAAAAGGGGGGGGGGGCTTTTTTTTATTTCTAAAAACTCATTTCTAGTTTAATTACTTATTTACAATTAAAGATATTAAAATAATCAACAACATATTTTCGAAAAAAAAATAATACTTAATTTTAGATAACAAAGTAATTTTTTGCTTTTGCCAATAAAGTGCATTGTACTTGATAATGATGTAAATCAAATGTTGTAATAAAGAAACTATTATTAAGATAAGTAAATACTAAAATAATCAAAAGCCTAATTATTTGGAAAAACTGAATAATATATTAAAAATCACAAAATAATTTTTAATGACCATACCATTCACAGGAATTTCAATAACTTCAGAAGACATATTTATTCCATTGACTGCTACATCATAAATTCTTGATTCCTTAACAAGTGAAAAAAAAATACTTATGTAGCCTCTATAATCAAAGTTTTTATAACAAACATTAAAACAAAGGGGAAAAAATAGCTTTTTAGTAATCTTAAATAAAGAAAAATTTTAAAAGATTTATAAGTTTTTTAGTTTTCTGAGAAGGCCTAAACAATCTTTTATTTGCATTAGTAAAATATAAAAAAAAATTCTCTTTGAGAAAGATAACATACACATATCTTTTTACAAAAAAATAATTTCATGAAAAGATTTCAGCTGAAATTTTTATACTTACAGTTTATGAAAATATTTTTAATGAATTAAGAGAATATTTTTAAAGAATATTTCAGATAAGTTTTAAGTTCTTTCAAAAATAATTTATATGAATTTGGAGTTTTACAGTCATTTTTACATTTAATATTTTCTTCACATTATTTAATTGTTTTAATATGAATTAATCATACAGCCAAAATGCTTTACTTTTCAAAGTTGACTTAAAGTAAAACTGATGAAAAAGGAAGGAAAAAAGGTTTAAAAAATACAGTAATTTAAATTAGAATTTTTGAAACTACTTAAAATTATAATAAATTCAATTAAAATAATCAATGGAAATATTTAACTACAATTTTCTGTGAATTGTAGAAGATAGTATCCAAGTGGTACATAATGAAAATGAATATGATTATTTAAAAAAAAAATTCTGATTTAGAAATACGTTAGGTTTATAATAACATGATTCATACAAATTACTGTACAGTTCACAATTCTTTTTATTATGAAAATTTAAACTTATTTTTTTATTAGAATGAATAAGAGATTAATGAAATAAGCAGGATAATCATATACACATAACAAAAATTAAAATTTTCTTTAGAAGCATACCCATGATGGAAAACGATGTAAAGGAGGTGTCGGAGGTTTTCCAGCACTGCTCACTAAATCATCCGTAATAACAGATTCACATTCATCATTGTCTGTATAAAAATCGGAGCATTCCTTGTTTGGGGTATATATTTCAGCATAATCATGGAGCTCATCTTGACTGGATGAATTTTCTTTATACAAGTTCAATGAACATGCCAAATCATCAAGAGTAAGTACATTTTTATCAAGTACACGTTTATGACTATCACAGTGAATGCAATTCATCTCATTTAAATCAGATGTAGTAGTATTTGGGGCAGTTAATGATCGATGTCTGGAAACATTCTTTTGCATATAGTCCTGATTTTGGAGTTCTAAACCAGATTCTGAATTTAATGAACAGAGAATTTGCCCAGAAATAACCTAGAAGGGAAAAAAATATTCAGAACATCAGAGAAAAAATAAACACACATGACAGTAATATTCCTTAAACAAGAAGTGTGTAACAACTCCAAACTAAATAATTCTGTTAAGATAAATGAGAAAAAAAAGTCGGAAATAGTGAAGACACACTACAAATATAAAATTTATAAATATCATAAAACATAATCACAGCCAATAAACAAGAAAAATAATACACTTTTTTTGCTAATACTATTACTTCTGTTTGAAGAGATATTATTATACAAAACTAGAAAATAATAACAGTTTATAGTATTGTGACGAAGCATATCTCCTTCCCCTATTTTTCAACAGATCCCGTGCCGACAGAAGCTGCGACAATTCCGAGAAGTTCCCTTTATGGCTGGGAAGGAATTTCGTAGCTGGGTGGTCGAGTTTCGGCACCCTTTTTGCCCAATTGACCGGACTGTCAAAAGGGGCGCCTTGTCATTGTGTGCCCATTTTCCCAGAACTCGGAGGCGCCGTCTCGTCGGAGAACATACAGCTGTACACCCAGCCTTGGCGTCTTTCGGACTGGCGGGAGTGAGACAATGTTTGGCGCGGCAGAGGGGTGCGACATCAATAGAGGCCGAGACCGGAAGGCGTCATCAGGAGGATGAGGACCGAGGCCGACAAAGAAATGAGCGGTGGATGACGAGGGAAAAGAAATGCTATAAAACGGGCGAGAGAGTCCGGAAGAGAGGAGACTGGATCTTGGAAGGGAGCGGTTCGGACGTCCCTTGAGCGATAGGAAGAGCGATAGTGAGCCCGCGAAGTACAGCGGTCTCCTGGCTTGAAAGATCGAGAAAACCGGAGAGAATACGGAAGAGACTCGAACTGATTACGAACGAGCCCGCGAAGTACAGCGGTCTCCTGGCTGGTAAATCCAGGAACGGAAGAGAGTGCGAAAGAGACTCAAAAGTGATATTGAACTGTAATTAGAAAATACCCTTGTATTTATTATTTTGATAATTTTCACGTTGAAATAAATAGATAGCCCAGATCTGAGAGAAGTCATTACAGTATTGTGGTCACTGATTGGAAAGTGGAATAGGACTTCCTTCCTCAGGTTATATTTAGAAATCATATATTTGATTCAAGAAATGTGATTTAGGTTAAAATAAAGCAATTTAACTATTCACTCGACTTGTAAATTGTTTACCAAAATTTCATTTTAAACATTTTTGTAATATATTATTATATTAAAAAAAATCTGATGTAATGTATTACAGAAAATGAAGCCCATACATATGAAATCTCCAGTATATGACGACAAAATGGCAAAATATTCAGGAAATTTTATAGCAATTTAGAAAAATAATTATTGTTTTAAAAAGTAAATAACTTTAAAAAAGTTTAAAAGTAAAGCAATATAAAAATGAATTTAATAAGATTGGATGTCACCATGAAGTATTGTCACAATTTTTTCCACATTTTTAAAAGCCTTATATTATAATAATTATATATTGAGAAAAGTTGATAAAATATTTTATTAAGCACTAGCAACTTGCGATTAAATTACATATAAGTTTAAATCATAACAGATATCTAAAGGGATTTTATAATCCTTTTTCACAAATGTTCTCATCAAACTTCTTCCTGCTTCACAAAAAAAGCAGTGGAATTTCTCTACATTAGTTGCTTATAAATTTAAACTACCAAAAATACTCTTTATTAAAAAAACTGCTTTCGACATAAGTTTTTTAATTACCTGTTTATCAGAGGTTGGTAAAGATTGTCTTTGATGGTGGCTCTCCAAATCATGAGCAGCATTATAGGACGTCATTGGAAGTAGTGGTATATCAGGACTAAAAACACTATTTGGAGTATCTACATCAGCAGATCCGGAATCAATTCTTGAAGATCCTCTATTCCATGGTACACAGTCCAAATCCGAATACCTTTGCTCAGAAGTGGTACTGATAGTAGATGGAGTAAAGCATCCGTCTAAAGCGTATTTTTTCCTTTCAAGTTTAAGCTTTGGAGGCTCTGTTACAGTTTGATTTGTAAACGTCTGCTGCTTTTTAGAAGAATAATCAACAGATGCATATAATGAATTAGGCGCAGGAATACTTCGCTCAGCAGCTTGAGGTAATGGCAAGGAGCAATGAAAACACAAACCATCAGTTTCACTAAATGAATGTTTTCTACAAGTATGTTGCATTGCATTAGATTGTGAATTATATTCAAGAATTTCAGGAGGAGGTAAGCTATCCTCCGAATCTCCGTGGTCTTCAAAACTCCCACGAGAAGAATCCTATTTGAACGATAAAAAAACCCTGATTATTAAAGAAAATAATTTTCTACGAAATTAAATTTTTATATTAAATATTACTCTGTTTCACACATCTATTGTAAAAATGATTCATTCAAGCATAATTATTCACTAGCCATTGAAATGACCTTCCCCAATTGAGTGACTGTCTTCCAACAAAATAGTGATTCAAATCTATGACTCTCCAACGACTAGCAAAGTTCTGCTGTAATATGTACAATTATACTTTTTTTAAAGCCATTATTTAAAATAAAGGTGAAAAATTATGAATGTGACCAGTCATACATAAACTGTGTTATCGTAATTTCATTCAATAACCCCAAAATGAGTTGCTATATCCATTCAAATTAAGCTTTCACTTAGTTTTTGAACATGTTCATGTACATTTCAACCAATTACTGCCATTCTATTTCGGAAAAATAATGAACAATAAGCCTTATTACAATAGAGTAAAATAAACTCTATTATCCTGTACTCTATCATCAAAAACTTAAAACATAATAAACTATAGTTATCGTTAAAATTTTCAGATGGTATATTTATTTGCTTACATTTGTAATGAATAAATAAATAAAAGAAAAGAAATAAATAATAAAAAAAAAAAATTCAGCCTAACATGAAATACTGAATGATGAAAAAATCGTTCAATGCAATTCGTTATCGGGAGTGTATAACATGAGCAAAACTCAGCTGAAGAGCAAGATATTTTGCAAGAGACGAGTGTAAGTCACAGTTCTCGCTTGTGAAGCTGTGTGTGTGTTCTTGATTACTTAGAACACACAAATGACACTAACTGTGCGGAAAAATTATTTCTGAGAAATTTAAGCAGCCTTCTTCCACAAAAAGACAAAAAAGTCAAGTTTAATTCTTATTTCATACATTAAGAAATCAAATAAGCGCTAACTTTTTAATTACCATACCTACTCTTTCAGCTTTGCATATATATAATTCCCTCTAACATCATTTTTAGTAACTTTTAATTATTTGATCCATTCCTCCAGGAGCCTCGTTTAATTATTTTAACTGGCCCACTCGCACAATCGGGATTTTAATAGTAATCGAACAGTAAGATTGCGTCAAAAACTATCGGGCGGTAGTTTCTGACCAATCATAGTTTCTACTAGAAAAAATCACGCGACCTTCACCACCTAGTATAAATAGCGAGACTTTCTTTGTTCCTTTCTCTCTCTCTTTGTCTGCTTGTCTTCACCATGTAACTGTCGTCTCTCGCTTTCGCTATGCCACTTGTGTCTGTGTGTTCGTCCCTGATAAGTGTGAAATACAAATGTGGTAAAACCACGTAGGGAGTTTAGGGTGAATAGGGCTATTTAAGGTAGAGCGCACTGACGTAGATAGGAGAATAATTGAGAAGAGAGGATGGCGACTCCTTGCTGTGTTGATGTCTTTTATTCCATCCAGTTAGATGCCAAGTGGCCGCAATGTATAGGAATAGTTATACACGAACAATAATAAATTATAGACAGTTTAAGATGACAACTTCCTTTACTTAACAGCAGGCCTGAAGCCTGATATATATATATAGTGTGCCCGCTTAAGCCACCTCGATAATTCATGAATGGCAAGAGCTATCTATATTCATAAAAAAGGTGTCTAGATATAGTAAAGTTGCCATGCGCTACACAGAAAAACCGCTTACAGCACCATCTAGCGAATAAATTTGGAGTTAGCGTTCTTATCACAAAAACATGTCATCTCTTCTTTTTTTTTTCCATGTATCTCGACGAGATACATAAAAAAAGTCAAATACAAAACTGTTCAGCAGCATTGACTTATTACAAAAAACATCTTGCCTACAAAAATGATACAAATGAAAAGCACAAAGCACACGTCTTTGATCGCGTTGAACAAAACTCCCAGAAATGAGGTTCATGCTGAAAATGGTGTCCTTCAGTAACAATACCCATGTGGACATGGATTTGCATATCCCGCTGCATTAACATGGTACGTGACATGCTCACACAATCATTCGTAATACGGTTTCAAATTTCCTGCAGTATTGATGGAAGCGTTGCATACACTCTTTACCTGATGTATCCCCACAGAAAAAAGCCTAATGGGCTCAGGTAAGGTGGTCGTGAGGTCATTCAACGTAACCACCTTACCTTATGACTTGTTGCTGGAATGTGCTGCGTGATACTTGGTACGACGGGGTGTCGTCATAATGAAACGATACATGATGGTATTTAGCTTGTTATTTGTAGTTGTGGTTGTAAAAATAAGGATCCAAATCATCGATCACATCATTGTTTATTTAATTTTAGCATCAGAAGAGTTATTTTGAGTGTGCGCTTCATTCAAGACCAAAAACACAAGAGGAAATTATTCAACTTCCATATTTTTTTATGCAAGGAAAAACGTAATACAAAATACATAATCAAACGTTCAAGCGAAGAGAAATATATATTATTTTTAGAAATTACATAATTGTCTTCGGGAATAGTTTCAACTGATTAGTAAGGCTCGTGTAAGCCATTGTGATATTCTATCACATCATGTTATCGCCAATAAATCAGTCAAAAATTCAAGGTCAAATTTTTTTTTTAAACAAGGAATAACTAATAAATCTATCAAAATACAGGTTTTAATCATTTATTGTGAAATGAAAGAAATGTGTTTTGAAATTGGGTATTCGTAATTTGATTTAGAAACTATAAATAAATAGGATATGAATTTGAAGTAACTATTAATTATATATATAAAGTTTTAATATACCTCTATTTAACGAAGTCGCTAAACCCCGAAAAGAATGTTGAGGAATATACTGTATTTTCAACATTAAGAGAGAGAGAGAGAGAGAGAGAAAATAATTTTTTTATTAAAAGTAACGAATTTTAAGAACATTTTCTAATTTAAAGCATACAAGTAATTTTAAGGTATCCGACTACGTTAGGAACCGTGATTTTAAGAAGGCGCATAAATGGATAATTTTCATGATATTTAGTGTCACTTAGATTAGAATACATGTATAAAATTGTTTTAAGGACACACACACACACATTTTGACAAAAAAAAAAATATTTAAATACAATATTTCGGCAAAAAATTAACTTAGAATAACCTTTTTTCAAAATGTTCTCCTTTTGTGAAAAATGCTACTATTATAATAATATTTTGCCTGTATATAGCTCAGACCTCTTTACAGAGGCTCAATTAGGATTTTTGAAAAATTCACATTATTTTCAGAGTTACAACCATTTGAAATAATTAGCGGCGTTTTTTTCTTAACATTTCTCCCCTCTGTTGTCGTAAAACATGGATAAACCCACTTCTAAGTTATATATTTCAAAAATTCCAGTTGAGCCTCTGTATAGAGTTCTGAGCTATATACAGGCAAAATATTATTATAATCGAAGCATTTTTCACAAAAGGAGAATATTTTAAAAATTGGTCATTCTAAGTCCGTTTTTTGTCAAAATATTGTACTTAAATTTTTTTTTATTGTAATACTAAAAACAATTTTATATACATTTTGCAATCTAAGTGACACTAAATATCATAAATATTATCCATTTATACGCTTTTGCAAAATCACGTTTCCGAACGTAGTCGGATACCTAAACACATTACTTTATAACTATAAATTTTTAACATACATTACCCCAAGCGTCTTTAAATTTAATTACTCATAAAATTTATTAATTTTGTTTGAAAAAAGGCTTTGTTCCATAATACACCTCACATCTTTGCAATGTACCAAAAATCCCTTCAGGCGTAATTTTCCGTGTCTTTTCTTAAATTTTTCTAGCCATCTATTTTTACCTAGAAATTGGTCGTATTCCAATGCCTTCGCAAATTGAAGGGCTATTTGTATTAGGAAAAGTCCAGAGATCGGAATATTTTTATATCGCATTGTGTGTATCCACTTCAAAACTGCTCGTCGGCATCTTTATAGATACATGTTCTTAAACGATTTGAACAAGAATTTAATGAATCATAATTTTGTAACTAATCTCGAATTTTTATAATAGTTGAAAAGCTGTTTGGAGGAATACCAAATTTTAAAGCAATATACTTTATACTTTAAAAATGGGGAGAAAAAAATTGGATCACAAGTAGAAAAGTTCGTTATATAGAAAATGCACTTCGCTATTGGAAGGTTCTTTTACGAAGAAAATCGTAAAATGTTCTTGGTTCCAGGAAAAAGTTCACCATATAGAGGTTCGTAATATGGAGTTTGGAATGTAAATATATATAATTTTAATTAACGTTTACTTCAAATTCATATATATATATATATATATATATATATATATATATGACATGATTTTGGAGTCAGAAACAGACTTAGTTTAAAAAAAGGTCTTTATTCTAGAATGGGCACATCTCTTCTGACGCACGAGGTAGAGAGAAAAAAGAACGCCACCGAAAATCTTAAGTGGGTTAAACACTTAAAACACTGATCTCGGCGTTCATGAGTGCTCTTGAAAGTTAATGCTGACATATAGGGCTATTAAATATAACGATCTGGAATTAGACATGTTTATTGGCTAGGCCATATGTTCGGAAGAAATAAATGGGTGATTAGTTTGATACTTGAAGAGGTGAGGAGAAAATAAAAGTGAAGTGCTAGATAGGGAATGTAATTTTTAATCTAATTTAATTATCCTTACATATATATACGATTACATACATATATGTAGAAAAATATATGTGAGAATAAGTCATTTATATCTAAAATTTAATCTCTTATTTACCACTTAACATTTATTTTCCATTTCATATTCGAATCTTAAAATAAACAGCTAATTATTTCTCAGAAAAGATATTCCAAACATAACAATTCCAATAGTAGATCATTAAATTCTATGGTCTTCGTATGTACGCTTCCAGGATTTACTTTCCAATCGAAAGCATAAACTAAAAAATGATAATTTAGCAGTTCTGGAAATAAGTATTCAGTCTTATTAATCGGGACACTTGTTGCTGGTTTCTCTCAGCTAAATAAAACTGCTTCTCCCAAAAGTTCTCGATGCAGATTTCGAAATATATCCCCCCTCCCCAACACACACACATTATATATATATATATATATATATATATATATATATATATATATAACCAACTTTTTTTACACGATTTCTAAATAAAGCGGTTCACCAATACACAATCAATATTAAAATTTTAACATAATCTTAAGTTTTGTGTAGTAGGATATTAAAAATTATATAAGCAACTTGAAAAAAAGCCGCTAATAATATACTTTGTAACTTCAAAAGACCAACAGAGGTCGTTAATAACAAACGAAATTCTACAATTGAATTAAAGCCGACACATATCTGAAACATATCTGACATATAACATATATAAACATATCTGACACATTTACTGATGATAGTATTTTTAATCCGGTTCGTAATAAACGTGCATGCTTGTTATTAAGCAGCGATGAACAGTTGTTAGTAGTTTTATTCCTTATTTCAATTTGAATTTTTGTATATTGTGTGTGTATATTTATTTACATACTAAATTTTTATTTTACATAAATTTAATTTTTTTTTTTTTTTTTTTGTAATAAAATGCATTGTTGTGTTTTATAAATATATAACATGGTTTGCATTATAACTTTTTTTGGACGGTTTTTTGGAAAAATATTTAATTTCTTTTTTCATTTTACATGAATTTCTTAAGTTGTGTGTGGAACATATCCCCAAATTTACCATATGTTACACGGATATATATATATTGTTACGTTGGTCGGGGTTCGAGATTTTATGCAGATTAGTCGCAAAGAACAAGACAGTTCTTTTAGAGCGATGAGAATTTATTGTCGATAATCCAATCCTTGAAATACAGGATTCAGCAGCAATATTCGTAGAATAAATAGAAAAAATCTCAAAAGGTCTTCACACCTTCAAGAGTTCTCAGACACAATTATCGATGTCTAAAATACACGTATATAAAAGATTATTCACAAGCAATCGCTCATTTAACAGCCGAAGTTATCACTAATTGCTTCAACAATCAGAGCAATACTAACTGATCGCTAGTCAAAACCAGACTGACTGACTTTCGGTGAGCTCTTTCTCTATTTATATCCCTCACGGATAATTTGAGGAAAAAAGGCTTGCGTCATAGGTCTTGAAATTAGTGGATTTCTCTACTAATTTCTAGAAGAATTCAGAGGGTTCCGAAATCACCAAAAATAGTCACCAACATGATCGCCAAGTCGCCAAAATGGTCACCAACTTGGCTCTATCGCCAAGTTCCCATTGAATCACCATTATAACGTAAGACGGCGTTTGCTTGTGAATATTACAATTTTAACGTAAATTAAATCTAATTTAGAATAAGATATATAAAGGCTTTACACATCCAAATACAAATTAATTACACTATTTGACACAAAATTCGTAACAATATATATCACACACACACACACACACACACACACATATATATATATATATATATATATATATATATATATAATGGTTTAACCAGGTTTTTCTTACCCATGATTTCCCATTCATTTTAGATAATAGAAAATGTAGTATGCTGTGATTCAAATGTTTATGTCCATGGATAATATTGTTTCGATTATTATACACCATTTTATATCATATTGGAAAGAAAAGTTAGATAGGTGTAAGCAACTTTTAAAAAATCAGCATGATTTTTACAATTTATTTTCAAAGTGGAAAATGAACAATTGAACAGAATGAAAAATATACTATAAAAGGTTATAAGGATAGAGATTTGCATTATAAAACAATGCTCCTGCGTACATTTGCATAAGGCTATCTTAGCAGTAATGTTAAACAGGATACCGATAGAAACTATTTTTCAAATAGAAAAATGTGCCAACATTATTAATATATTCTGACAGCGCTATCTGTTAGAGAGCAGCATACTTTATTACACTTCTCCCTTTTATCTCAGCAAATCAAATTTCCTTGAATGAATCATATTTTGTCTACTATACTATTACGCAAAATAAATTTCCACTTTATAAGTTTAAGGGAAAAATTGCTTAGTTTTTTAAAATTATTTTCCATTTTGAAAAATGTAGTTTTATAAATAAACAGTAATATGATTTACAAAATTTTGAATTAAGAAAAATTCAGACATTTTTTTTTTTCTTTTGAAAATGTGCTTGGATTAAGCTCTTTCACATTTGGCAAAAATTGCCTTCATAAGGAAAACTCAAAATAGTAATGTATGAAAAATTTACCTCAGTGCTTCCTCGATCCCTTATTTGTTTATAAGGAGGATGAAGACTTAATTCGGGTACATTAGTGAGATGATTTTTCAACAATTCTAGCTGAACATTACATTTCTGATTCTCTTCTTTCAAGTGTTGATTTTGCTCTTCAAGCTAATAAGAGATAAGAGAAATTCTATATAAACATGAAAGCATTATTTATAACATGTTCCTGTGTATTTTGCATGAATTTGCAATCTAACATTTAGAAGCTGTTCTTGCGTACATTTAAATTTTAACATCAACTGTGTTGATATGTTGTTCCCTTTCCTACATTATAGGTATTTTCCACAAATGTAAAAAGGTGCATTCTCCATTAGAAAATTATTTAGTTTTGCAAGACACTAGGCAAATTAACGAGAATAAAATTATCTCGTGGAACTCGAGATAGTAAACAATAGAATACTCCCAATCTAGTAGGAAGTACATATATTAAAGATAAAACGTTTTAATATTTTTTATTACATTATAATAAAAGTTTTAAAAGTGTTGCAGCATAAAGTTATATATAAATAAAATTTTCAGTTGTAATGACTGGGGGGGGGGAAGTAATGAGCTTTAAACACTTGTAACTATACAAACTTCAGAGGGAACGTGTGAATCCATTTTGCAAATATATTTATTTCTTCTCGATATTTTTGTTGTGACTCGTGGAACCCCTGGGTACACCTTGTGGAACCACAGAGTTCCGTGGAACCACAGAGTTCTGTGGAACACAGTTTGACGACCACTGTACTAGATAAATTCAAGAGAACAATTTATGTTTCTTCGCTTACGAACATTTTACGATAAGTAAAGTTATTTGCTAAACTTTAATGCTGGCGATTTTCAATCTTAATTTACATCTTGAGCATTTCTCAAGCTATTATAGGAAATTGTGTGAAAGTTTAAAGAACATAAAAAAATTGGCAACAATAATGAGAAAATCCTTTATTAGAAGTTTATCAGCCTTATTAATTACATCCATGCATTAAAATCAAAATTTAGTTTCAGTTATGAATATATATATATATATATATATATAAATCACATATTAAAATTGTAATACTTAAATTGCAGCCATATCTATAATACGTTTCAAACTTATACAAGAACGGAATTCTGTACATTTTAGAATTTCAGTTTTTTTTTAATAAGTTAAGTTATTTATAATAACTAAATAAGCTGAGATATATATATATATATTTTAGAAGTAAGAACTAATTCACACATATGCAATAACCACACAATGAGCTTTGCAATATACCATATTGTGATGTAATTTTTAGAACAAAGAAAATTAAAGAAACTAATCAATGCTCATAAACAATATCATAAGATTCTTCAGCAATTATTTTCCTTCCATTCATAAGCTTATAATTCTTTCTTTCTTTTTAAGGAAATGTTTATTGAAGGAAGGAATGTAATACTGCTTGTAACGCTGCTGTATTGATTAACCTTGCTCTGGGGCTTAAAATCAAACTCAATAAATAATTTCAAACGATTTTCGAATGTTAAAATGAAGGAGATTTCCAAGGGGGGAGGGGGGGAAATTTCCAGAGAAATCAAATTTTTTTCAGAGCAAATATTATTAATAGCATAATTAAAAGTTTGATTGAAAAAACACTTAAAAAGTTCTGGCTTTTGTCAAATCCCTCAGCAATTTTTGTTTTAGTTCATTATAAAAACCAAGATCCGATTTTGGTACTTCCTATTCAAAATAATATTTAAATTGTAAAAAAAAGTAATATAATTACGATTAAAGGCAATTCGAGAAAGATAATAAGACACTTTTACTACTAAATTTTTAATTTAAAAAATTAGGATGCTTTTATACATTTTTAAACTATCAATGGACTAATGGATTCATTTCATTTATCAAAAATTTTACTTCATATCAAAAATTTGAATACATATTAATGAGAGAATTATTTACATAAAAAAATATAATGAGAAGAAACATACAAACATTGTATCAAACAGAATAATCTATAAAAAGCGTACCTCCTTCAGTTTATTTGTAATCCATTCCTTGATTTTAGCAGCTTTATCTTCAACTTGTTTTGCATCCAAAATTCTTAATCTCCTCTGAAAAAAAATCAATAGTAATTCTCAATCTCTTCCAGAGTAATTTTATATATTTTAAAAAAAGCAGAAATACAAGAAAAAATCAATAAATTTTGATACCTGTTCTTCTATTTGTTGCTCCAAATAAGATATTTTGCATTTAGTATTAGGGCATTCATAATTATCCTTGGAATAAAAAGGGTTATTACAAGCACATGGTATGGAGGATGAAGCATCATTCTTTATTTCAGCAAACTTCTGTTCCATTACCTGGACCTGAAAGGAGAAGAGTGACATGATGCTAGTACATAAAGAGTTTCCTCTTAAATAAATTAACAATTAATTTATTTATAAGCGAAATATAAACAACGAATAATCGCTATTCTTGCATCGTTGCATTATCACTTACAAAAATAATAGAAATAATAAAAAAAATAAATAAATAAGAACCGCAAAAACGTATGAGAAAAAAAGGAACAGAGGGGGAAAGATTATGTGATCACATTTCTACACTGTTTTCAGAGAAGAAGCGTTTTTATATTTGCTGGAATCCTTTTTGAAAGGGAAGAAGGAAAAATAAATAATTAAATTTCACATCTTAATACAATGATGTGACAAAAATTCCCATAGAAAAAACATAGAAATTACATATATTAAAGTTAAGCATTCTTAAAGCCATGGTATTTGACAAAGTGAGATTAAATAATCAAAAGGAATTATTATTGTTTTCTTCACACTATAGTTAAGTGTACATAAAAAAAGTTTAGTTTTCCTCAAATCCTTGCTTCTCTTCTTTTTTAAAAAAAAAAATATTAGAAGAATATAAATGTAAGAAAAAAACATCAAGCAATTGAGACAAACATTAATAAAACCACTTCAACAGGAAGGTATGAAACAGCAGTTGCAGAATATTAAAAAAAAAAAAAGAGGTTAATATGAGGTTTAGTCCCCTCTTTCAGATAAACAGGCCTCACACTGTGATTTTATACCAAAAATAAAGGAAATTGCGACAGTTAATCCCGCTTGTTCAGCAACTCTGTTTTCGTGCCTAGGATGGTTCTTGGAGGAGAGTTGCAATTGCCCTCCCCAGAGCGTCCCAGGTATTTTCTATACGGATGAGGTCTGGAGATCTAACTGGCCACAATCCATCCGGCAAATATCCTCACTTTCCAAAAATTCCTCTACCAGATTAGCTCTACGCGCCTCGTGTTGTCATATTTTAATATGTTGTGACGGGGCTTTACGAGAATAACTACTAATAATCCTCTTGGGGAATCTATGGGCCAGCAAATGCGTTATTTCACAGCCATCTCTCTCACGAAGATACAATGATATGCAGATTAGCTAGTGTATATATAGTTGAAGTTTAATAATCGTAGTTTAGAAGGAAAAGGAGCGGAGTCGATGAAAGCAGTGCTGATACGGTAAGGATCAGAATTTCACCGCGTGACTAAAGGACGCACTTTAACTATCAGAATAAATTAGGGAAGTTAGGATTATTAAGATAACATTGATTAAAGTTAAGCTATTCGGATTTCGTGCGCTTATTCACATACGGTTTCAGCTCTCGTTAAATCACTCTAAAGTTTCCCTTATAGTTTGCTTGTCTTGGAATATTATCTTTGGTAAAAATAAATTGGATTCATCATGGTCACTCTGGGTCATCCCTCTTTACCTCCCACAGAATTAGGTCGATTAGATGATGAGGAAGCTTCCCCAGGGGGAAGGCTATTACACTGCATATACATATGCAATGGCGTAGCTAGGTACCCAAAGGCCTTGGTGCAAAAAGAAAATGAGGACCCTATCTTGGTTGGGTTTCATCAAGTAAAAATATAAGAATATTTTAAGTATACAAAGTCACTTTAACATCAGCTTTTTATCGTGCTCTGTAGAACATAGGAGAGCAAAGCTAAATACTATCTACATGCAAGTGTATGTGTTTTCTTGTGTGAGCTGTAGTGAGAGAGAGAGATCACCCAGGTTCGATTTGACACCGCGACAGACCTCTTCCAGATTAGCTTTGAAGAGTTTAGGAACTGCCGGAATTAGAAGACGAGAATTAACGTAACAGATAATACAAAATTAAACAATAACGAACAAGATTACAAATAATAACACAGGTATTACGAAATGAAACGATGTAGATAAAGAATAAAAGGTTTATTACATGAAGGTTGGACTTATAACTTCTAACAATTAGGTTTGCAATCCTTCCGTAGCTTTAGTTTTCGCAAAAGTTTCAATAATATCTGTTAAATCAGGCTTGATCCTCTTTGTTTTCAACTGATATTAGAGATAAATGTCGGGGGTTCGAGCTTGTTCCACACTATTTCTTAAATATTTTTTTAATTTTTAATTTGCTGAATGACCATTTAGCTGAATAAGTGAATGAAATTGTATAGAACCGGAGTGGGCATTAAGTCGTTCGCGATCGACAGGTGGACCGCCAAGACATTTCAGGGTGACCGCCTTTACTAAAAACAACATATTTATGGAACACGATGACTTCACATTCGATGAGACTGTGTTTACTTAAGCAAATGATTCGATGAATATGTAGACGGCACATGCACCTTCATTAGTTCGCTGCCACTACAGGGAAAAAATGCGATCACAGCCGTACATTAGTTACAGCCAGCACATGTGAGTTACATGCCGGTGGTAGGGGAGAATAAACGTTGATGAGATCAGCTTTTCCATTGCTAGCACGGGATTGGCTACTGTGACATCATCCCGCCCTTCAACGGGATTGGGCTCTCACTTGGACGTCATGCCTCACAATGGAACACGTATTAGGTACATACGTCGGTTACAGACTCATCAGTTCCCATATGTTTTTTCTGCTCGCTGCATTAAATACGTCCACGCTCCCCTGTCTAGTGGGGACTCCCCCTCTCTCTGATAGTTGCACAATTTTGAAAATAAGTGTTAGGAAAAGAAAATGTACAGTTGTAGTACAAAATAGGAAGAACAGTTTTTCTTTGCAAGGAGGAATGTGCAAAATATCTGCTCTATATAGATCATGCAAGTATGGCACTTCCAAAAAAAAAAAAGTAAACATTGAAAGAGAGACATTTTAAAAGCATGCACGGAAGTTTTTATATAGATTTTCCTTTAAAAAACGAATTGCGTGAAAAAAAAGTTAAAATAATTTGAACTGCTATTAATGGGACAACAGACTTCATAATTAATTAAGCTGAAAATTATATCTAATTCTGCAACAGTTCCATCTTTTCGTGTGTTTCTTATGTTAGCAAAACATAAGAAACCTTTAGGAGGTGGAGAAATGATAAAACAAGCGTTTCTGGAAACCATGGAATCATTATTATTATTATTTTTCATTCAAGAAAAAAAAATATTATTTCCGCAATTAAAGACGTACAAATTTTGCGCCAAATTGCTGTCTAGAAATGATGAATTATGATCTGGCTGACCGAAGATATTATTAACTGTATTTACTTTCCTTTGTATTTTGACGAATCTAAGGATAGGGTTGATGCTTTTCAACTTTACGTTTTTATAAGAATGGTTTATAAAGATAAAGTGTAAAAGAAGAATTATTTACAAAATCACTTTTAAAGAAGAAAACAGGCGTTGAAAATGTTTACAGCATCTTCAAAAAGTACATAGTGGAGAAAAAATTCCAATTTCAAATTGTATCGAGGACAACTGATGAGGCCCATTCAATGACCGGCATAACGAATGTTTTTCGGCTATGTGTATCAGAGATGATGACTATAATCGCATTTTTTCATTCTTAATGCATTATTCATCAACATACCCTATGTTGTGATCAGTGGCGTACACAAGAGAAGGCTTTTACAGTTCACCTCCAATTTTATCAACAAATTTTTAATTTTTACCACGGAGATTGTCCCTCTCTCTTCGCGCTTATGTCTACATGTTTTTTAGAATGTAATCCCCTTTTCCCCATAAGAGAGGTCTGTGTACGCCACTGGTTGTAAAATTCTAAATATGCGTCATGTTATGAAAATCCATATGACAATCGTGAAAATTCGTGGAAGAAGTCTTCAGAAAAGAATGTTTCGGGGACAACAAGAAAGAAACATATCTGATTACGGGGAATTGTTATATCAAGCAGATGCTTATTGGTTAAATATGAGTATATTTTTACAAAGTTTCAGGGACCTACTACAAGAGGTAAAAGATTTTTTGGGATCAAAAGAGGAAGCATACGTTGAAAGTTGATTGCGTTTAGTTGATGCGAATTGTGGATATAACAAACCATCTTAATTGAATTCACAATGGCAAAAGAAAAAACCCTAACAATTGTAGAATTGATTGTATTGGTTAATCCTTTCAAAAACATGTTAAGGCTAATATATTTCCAGTTGATGAAGAATGAACTAAAAAATTTCAAAAAATATTTCTGGCATGTTGTTTAAAAACAGAGGTACATTTAACAAAGATAAAAATATATTATGATGAAATAATAAAACTTGACTCGGCGAATTTGAGAGACGTTTTTAAGAATTGACTTGACTAGAACCAATTATTACATTCATGTGTTACCCATTTGGTAATGCTGATGTGGAAGAAATAATTGAAAATATTCTACTCGTCTCTTGAGGAAAACCAAGTTTTTCTACTTCAAAATGACAGAACTTAAAAAGCACATAGTACATAGCCTAAGAATAAATTTTGGAGTCGAATGGACGAAGTAAAGTATCACAATTAAAAAACAAAGTTGCATTTCATTTAACATTGTTCTTTGGTTCTACCTATCTGAATGAATTTGTATTTTCAATATTTAAGACAACATACAATAAATATAACAAATCATTCTCGTCTCACAAACGAACATTTAAAACCCAGTGCAAGATAAGCTATTGGTAATTACCGTAAAATTCGTCGCATAACGCGCCCTTTTAACACAAAAAGTAAGATTAAAATTCACGGGTGCGTGTTATACGCCGGGTATGAAAATGTGAGAGCTTTAAAAATGAAAAATGAGGTGAACATTAAAAAAAAAAAAAAAATTAGACTTCTACATATATAGAAGTACTACATATATAGAAGTACTATTTTTTCTACAACTTGGAATAATACGTCGAATAAATGACTTCAAAACATAAAAGCACTGCACACGTATACTTCAGGTTTCTTCGTAAAAAAGGGGTTGTGCGTTATAAGGTGAATATATCTAAAAATTAAAAAATGCAGCTTGAAAGTATAGGTGCGCGTTATACGCCCGATTTTGCAGTACATACGAATATCGAGATATTCAAGATTGGCGACCTGAACATGTAGACCAAGTTTTCTACTCACTATAAGAACTAAACTTTTGCTGAAAATGATTTATTTTTAATGTTTTTTTTTCATTGCTTTAAAATAAATGCATCTTTTGATATTATTATTATGTTTGTATCTTGCGTTTTGCTTTAAACGTGGTTGTAAAAAGAGTAAGTTTTTCTTCTTTTTTTCTGTAAGTCTGTTGTTGCCATTAAAACTGTAACACAAGGAAGGAATGATCTGACAAACGTCAAAATCACATGGAAGGAAGAAAAGGTTGGGATATGAAAATGATTAGTATTTCGGCGCATTCAGACGACGCAGGAGGGAGAAATGACAGCACAGCACAAAAGAAAAGTTTTGTAGTGGATTTCTCGTTTGGAAAGCGCTTTGTAAGGTCTGAGTTTGCTCAGAAAACCGTGTTATGCGTCGAATAAGGAAGAGAAATGCTTACCAGCAAGTGTAAGAATTCGATAGAAGCAGGATCGTTGTCTATCGAGAGTGTGGACTATCGTTCAATGGTATCACCCATCGCACCGATCCAAATCCAACCACTGTCATGCGAATATGGATTCAAAAGGGGTGGTGAGGGTCATACGGAAAGGCATGCAGAATCTCCCTGAACTAACATCCGAGAGTACAGACAAATTGTGAGATCTACCCTGCAAAACCGTACAGCCATATCATGGATCATTAACCAGGAAATGAGCATATTTCCAGCACCCCCAGTATCCGCTCGTAGTGTGCGATAAAGTTTATAGCAGCGTGGACTGTCAGCATGGCGACCATTATTTAGGCTTTCCTTGAAAATGCAGCATAGAGAGAAATGGCGACTCTGGTGAGCAAAACTGGATACAGGAGTGGCATCTTATCAGACGAGTCCCGGTTCTACGTACAGTATTTTGATGGCCGTCTGGAGGCTCCGAAGAGTCACCTACTTGAATTCGATAAAAGCATAGAGGCCCTGCATCTGCTGTGATGGCTTGGGCAACCATTGAGTAAACGACACGCACATCTCTAGTTCGGATCGAGACTATTTTGAGTGAATATTAACGTCACAATGTTCAGCTACACGAGGGCTTTTGGCGAATGAATTCGTAATTTTGAACCATGGTCAAGTGACGAGGACGACTCTGACCTGGTACTCCCTCTCCTAACTACCACACCACACCAACGGGAGGACGTTTGAGCTCTCGACAGATTTAACGTGCATCGCTCCTCTACATGGCGGGTCTTTAGTGGTACAGAGCTCGAACTCGCGTAACAAGTCAGCCACGATCAGATACCTTAACCACTAGGCTACCGCGGCCATCGAGACTATTTTGAACGCAGATCGATACATTTCTGATATCTTATATTTAAACGTCCTCTACCAAAAAGAAGATAATGCAAGACCACATGTTGCACGTCGTGTTCTGACCTTCTTTGGTACACACGGTAATCAATTGTTACCCTGGCCTGCACGGTCTCTAGATCTATCATCCATTTAAAACATCTGGTCTTGGGTTACTGAGAGAATGGCCTGCTACCCCTCTCCATCTAATATGGTTGATAAAGTGTGGAATAGATTTGAAGCAGTGTGGAATGAGTTTCTGTCATCCGAGTCTAGTTCGATCTCATGCCTAACCGGGTAAGGGCCGTTTTAGCTGCCAGCTGTTTCTACTAATTTCGAACCCTTATCATTCCTCAAACTGCTTGCAAATTTAATCATTTTGTCTTCATGTCATACTGTTCACGTACAATAAATATCTTTTTTGTATTTGCTTTCCTTTATAGTATTGCAATTTTAATGGCCAGCAATGTAATTATGTAGAGAAATACGTATTTCGTATTTATTATTAAGTTATATTAAATATTGTAGACATTTTTTAGCTCACCATATTTATGCAACTGGGTGGACCGCAACACCTAGAAAAATTAGAAGTAAACGCACCCTGGAAAAGTCTGCCCACCCCTGGTATAGAATAATAACGTTGCTGTAAATACTTCTGTAAGGTCGCATTCTAGCACTCCATATTTCCGTACATAATTGGTGAAGAGTCCATGTATGGGTTATTTTAGAGAGAACTAGGCATAAATATTAAGAAGTTGAAGGGAAACGTTTGGGAAGATTATATCGGAATACTTATCATGGAATTCGTCACACTTTGGTAACAAAGTTGTTTCATCTACTTCTAGTAAAAATGTTGGTCTTCGAAAATTAAATATTTGACATAATGCACTCATAGCAGTAAAACGCGTATTTAATTGAGCTAATATTGTGTCTATAGTATGTTATTGAAAATAGTAATATTAAATATTTCCTCCCGGTTTCGAATCGATGCACAGAAGTTAATTAATGAAAATGTTTTTTAACGTTCCTTTGCCTTTTTTCTTGAAAATGGGGATCTATACTATATTTTCTTGCAGTTTCACTGGCTTTGCACGTGAATGATTTGAAGTCGTTTCTTTCCAACTTTGCTTTTGTCTTTGATAAAGCTCCACTTGCCTCGTCCAAGTCAATTTATAAAATTTTGGATGCATAATTAATGTCATTCAGTACAAGAATTCGAAAAGCAACATGAGGCCGGTTTAAGCTCATCTTGGGCGCAGAAGATCTACGGCCCTCCTTGGCACTGACGGATCGAAATTCCAAAAATCTGGTTATTTCTAGCTTATCCGGGCTCTTCCAAGTGCCCAATGGATAAACCGGCACTGACTCAAAGTTTAGCATTTTTGTTTTAATAATATCTGCTTCCTCACGCTCATCTTTATTGAGGCTCTTGAGAACTATTTCCGATAAAGCTTGGATTATAAAACAAAATGAAGTTTAATTGAAGAAACCGTTTTGACCCTACTGGATTATCTAATCGGATTTATTTTTTAGGAGTAAAATCCGGTTCACCAGTGAATTTTGACAGTAGATCCCAACGCTTAGTGCTATTTCCGAAAAAATTTATACACATCTTGCAACATTGTGAAAAAAAAATCTATATTTCCACACAAACGCTAACTAAATAATTTATAATCGAATTTAAATTACGAATGGCACAACGTACGTGCTCCGCATTTGGCTGAATATTCTAAATTTGTTTTTGTACACCAATATACACATCGCTCATCCCACTGACCCCATGATAACCTTGACTCACACATTTTTTTAAGTCGATGTTTTTGTCGATAAATTATGTAGTCACCTGGTTGATTAATTCGGTTGCACGCTGTGTGATGGCTACATAAAGGCCTAGAAATACTTCTTTTACTTCTATATCAACTGGCAGTCCATTTTCAGATCTAGTTATTTCTGCATATCTCACAGCAATGTTTAGCTAATCTACTTTGGATATGTCCTGTGTTGTATTCACTATGGTGGTGAAAAACAGTGACGCTATATTTTGTTCAATCAGATGGTTTTCAAGTTGTATCCCCAAGCACTCAATCATTTCATTTTTAATTGTAGCACTCAAATATCTTGTATATCCTAAAAACATTTTTAAAGCGCAATTTAAAAAAAATTGAATATAAATAGGTAATAAAAATAAACAACAAAAATAAATAAACAAAAAAAGGACAAAACTTAGAAACAAATATCATTATCTTTGGGCATATCAAAAACTTGCCGCAGTATGAGATCATATCGAGCGACAAGCTCTACAAAGGTTAGAAAATGTCCATGGTATCCTTCGTGACTTAAGTTTTCTCGATGTCCTCTGAAAGCCAAATAATTCTTTGATAGTGTAAGTATGATTTCGAATACCCTTTGAAGAGCCATTCTCCAAAATGACGCTTCTTTGTGAATTTCATTTTCATGTTCCTTGTCGATAGTATCACTTTTTTTTCCAACTTTCATAAACAGCACATGCTTCCACATGGCCACTCGAGAAACAGTGTTGTTTAATTTTCTCTGATAAATACCTCCAATCTCTAATGTCCGTGCATCATACATTATTCCTTTGCTCATCAAATAATCAACAGAGTTAAAAGTAGGCAGCATCCAGTATTTTGGAATAACACAGACAAAAACGATTAACTAGTGCATATTTAGAAGTTGAAAAGTAATACGTTTTTGAAAAACACCTATTGTTCTTGTGGATGTCTTTTGGAAAAATCTCTGAAGCCTATATAAAGGTCCTATATGAATAATTTGACATTTTTTCTTTATCACTTAATATCTTATTCGTGAAGTTATCCAAGTCATAAAAAGATTTATCCTTCACATTTTCGAAAAATGTAGAGATCGATGGTTCCTCCGCTATTATATATTCCTTGCAGACGACGTGTTTGACATAACTGCAACATGCAATAATTGTCGAATTTCCTTCAGTAGGCGTCTCAAGAAACACTGTAGTGGCCACATCATCTAGACCAGCGACACTCAACCTCTGCGGCCCACCGAGTCTTTTTAAGTGGCCCGGTCACGACCCATTGCTCTGAAAAATTTAGTTGTTTAAGAACAATGTATTAAAAATTTGGTGGGACATTCTTTGACAAGAAATTAAATCTATCGACTTTGCTTTTTTGCTGTCGAAGTCGTACGGCTGCGAATTGATATGCTTTTTTCTATTTGTAACAGTTACGGTTAGTGATAACAGACAACAGTAGAGTAGCAACAATTTTATGGGTGGAACTAATTTTTAACGATCCTTCATACCTTGTAGGAGAAAAATATTCGAACGTTTTGGAGGTTGACTGTTTTGTAGGGAAAACAAACATGGATCACAGTACTTGTTTGATTTGTCACAAAAGTGCGGCATTTAAAAATGCCAGTAAACAGGAATCATTCAATGACACTTTTCCTCCAAGATCTCTTTCAAGAGATGTAAATAGGATTTATTGAATATTCTTTACAACAGCAACAAAGTGTTTTGTCAGTGGTAATGTCACAGCAGGAACAGAGACATCCCATGAAGTTTGTTATATTATTATTAATCATATGAAACCGTTTACAGATGCAAAAATTGTGAAGGAGCTTTTCTGAAATTCTTTTAATTTAGTGTTAGTGACAAAATAAAATTAAAAAAAATTATAAAAAATAATAATAATATTAAAAGAAGCAAAATATAGGAGTTATAATATTTTGATCAATTTTCCACATTTTAAATTTCCAATGTTATCTTGATCTTAAAACATTTCTCTTACTCGTTTAACTTCATGTTGCGGCCCGCGTGAAATAGCTAACATATGTGTGCGGCCCGCGTGATACGGCTGATATATGTATATGCGGCCCAGCAGAAAAAAAGGTTGAGTACCCCTGATCTAGACGGACTAAAAAACGTCAATTTTTTGCAATTTTTGATTACTATCTTCTCTTTTTTGGCATCATTTGCGCTTAAACACACCACTGATTTTTTTTTATCCATAATTTTAGTTTTCTTATTTATGCAATACAATTTGTAAGTGTTTGCGCGAGTACTTACTAGCGTTAAAAGGAAGAAGAAACGTAATCCAATGCTACAAAACGTCGTTGGGGAATCTCTCTGGCTATTTATTTATTTATTCGGAAGAATCGAACTCACTCCACTAGAGGATTTACAGCTACAAAATGATTTACCGAGATAGACAGGGAATGATACAACAAAATATGCATGAACAAGAAAATACAATACAATATTATAATAATTATTTAAAAAAAAAAAAAACCTGCGAAAAAGAGCAGAGGAGAAAGAGGGGACAAAATTTCACCAGTGTTTTGCGAAATATTGAACAGGAAATTAGGTTATTATGAATCATATTGTAATTAAAAATAGAATGTTATAGGAAGGAATTGCCTCCTGTGTAGATTTTTTAAGATGTAATATTAAGTATAGTAAGATTTTTCAAGGAACTTGGATATGTTCAAATAATAGTTTTTAAAATATTGAAAATTCCCCAATAACAGTTCGAAATTATTTTCAAAATGAGTTGCCATGATTATAGTTGTGTGTTGCAATCTTTTATATAAATATCTTAAATGGGGGAGAAATTATCGCGTTCGGCTTGTTGATGGTCAGGGTTCGAAGGCCCCTGTGCACGGCACCGCCTAGTCCATATCTTTTTTGAACTAGCGTCCCCTTTTCTAGTGAATATTCCCCTCCCACTCTAGAGAAATAAGAGCGTACATAATACATGGTGAAAACACAAGAATTAAATTTTAAAAAATATTCTATTGCTAATAGATTATATTTTTATTTTTTTCCAAAAGCCCATAATTTTTTTTACTTGCTAATCTGAAATAGCTATTGCCACAAATATATTTAAATGTCAAATGTTGTATATTTCAGTTTTTGATAGGATATTGTTGGAATTGAAACGCTATCGAATTTCTACTTTATTTAAAAGAGTGGAATAAAAGTTATAGCTTATATACCTGTTATAAAGACGCTTTTGAAAGAAGGTTTTAATGATATGAAGTAATTTACAATAAATTATTGCTTTCAAAATATAAAAAAAAAAAAATGACAATTTCAGCCTTTAAAAAATCCCACTTAATTCCTGGTTAACGTATTTAATTATCTTTCTTGGATAATATACGTAATGAAATGCAGTGGACGAAATATTTTTCCTACTGCTCATAGACAAAGACAACACTATAGTATTCGATTTAATGTAACGTAATGTTTTTCATCTACTTTCCGAACTACCAAAATATGCGAATTTTCGTACACGTGATAGAAATGATTTAAATACATACAATCAACATAAGGTAACCAGTATCAAAGTTTATTTTTGTTAGTACATAATCAGAGTGTATTTTTTTTTCAATTTTCAATCGTTCACAAAATGCATTTCAAAGCGCTCAACTGAGCTGAATTTTTATTTACATGATTATTTTGGATGACAATTCAGTAATTATAATTAATAAAAATTAATTGATAAAAACTAATTATTCAAAGATTGTATCGCATCGTGCATTCTAGTAAAAAAGAGAGGGTTCAACAGGGTATTAAATCCTCCGTTCTTTTGCCTTTTTCTCTGAAATAAATGATCCTTTTTCTTTGATTTTCTAATCGTTTATTTATATCAAAGTAGTCATTACGTATGTAAAATTTCGTTTCATTTTGACGACTCCTTCTTGGTGCTCTAATTTTTTTGTCCATGAGTGTAACTTTTACCCAGCTCAATTATCCATTAAATTTAGTGAATATGCTTTGTTGTTCTTGAAGAATTTTATTTCAATTCCTACAATTTATTTACCCGAAGTTTTGCAACGAATTGGTCATAGTTTATTTTATGACTTGTGTCATACTACCTCTTAAAGTTATATTCCTTAGCAAGTATAATAGAGTTTAACATATAAGGCTTAACACAAATTCTAAATTTTTTTTATTAAGATCATAAATAATTTACACAAACTTATACAATAAATGAGAGAACTTAAAAGAGAAATATTTACAATAATTTGCCCATGTACCCAGAAGAGAACAGGAGTCTATTCATGTTTTAGACATAAATATATTGCTGTTCTCATTTTTGTTGAAAATTACGATGTTCCTCTTCAACTGATCTTTTCTTACTCATTGTTCTCGAAGTTTGATTATATTTTTATAAAGTAACTTTTTAATATATAAAATGAATATAAATCAAAATCCAGTTTCATTCGAAAACACTGGACTTTATCTCGATCTTGTCGCACAGACGGTGAATCGTAAGGCCATATATTGTAAAAAAATATGCGTAAATGTATTTGTGAATTTATTAAAAATTGATTTACTAAAGTCAAATGAAAAATTTTAAATAGATATAAACAAATTAAATTAAATTTTAATATACAGGTCATTTCTATATTATTCTCTAAACAAGATTAGATAATAGGTAAATATGAAGTAAATTTTAAAATATATTAACCTCAAATAAATTTTAAAAAGGAAATTCTTTAAAAAGTCTCAGTGGGCCGCAAGCTATAAGTATTGGCGGATCGCGTGTTTGACATGCCTGTTTTAAAGTAATAAACATCTGTAATAAATTTTTGCTTTGAATCTAATGATTATCAACTTTAATTAAGTAACAAAATTTTAAAAAAACAAATAATGTCATTACAAAATCAATTATACATAAACTATAATCTGTTTATTAAGTGTAATCATTTTGAGTTTACATTTGAGATCTCTCATCACTTTTATTATTATTATTATTAATAATGGCAAACAAGTTATTTTATGCAAAAAGATTCTAAAATTTTTGGCGACCCTAGCTGCAAGTCACGCAACCCCTAGTTTAAGAAGCACTGATCTAGACATTCAATAAATTTATTTATTCATTTATTGTTTATCTTATCTGTATTGAATTTAATTATCTTATTTGTATTGATTAGTGTTAATTTTTTTATTGATTTTTCCAACGGCAAGAATTTTTGCTGTCCCATCATTTTAAGTATGCATTGCTTTGAGTTTCTTTTTTGGTTAAGGTATCCGAACACGTTCAGAGTACTTTTTAACAAAATTATAAATGCTTTTTTAACACTCAATACCACTATTTAACTAACAATATTTCAAATAAAGTGCTTCAATTTTACAAAAATTACAATTATTTTAGCAATCATTTTGAAAAACTTCAAAGCAGAGAAAAAAGTAATAAAAATATATTAGTAAAAGTTTTACTAGATGCATTTATCAAGAAAATGTACTAAAATTTGAGTGTTTTATTAAAATTTGAAAATTTTAGAGCTGATTCAGTAAACATTATAACAAATGTTATATTCTTTATGAGACCATTATTTAAATAACAAGCCATAACTGAAAAAGTATTCACAGAATAAGAAATATTTTAGTTCATTCTCTAGGAAATAACATATCAGGTTCAAAAAGTTTTACGGAAATACATTTTCTCAACATTTTAAGTTATCATACTCGCCATGATAGATTTTGAGCAATTTCAATGCTCTCACTTCTGGTAGATCAAAGACTTACTTCCAGTTTTTCTAACTATTGTAACTTTACCTCTATGTAGCGTAGAAACAAAACACAAAGAATGTTTCGTAAAGCCGAAAGATAGCTCTATTCAATAAAATAAAAAACAAAAATATCTGTCTTGATCGAATTTGGATATTTTCAACATGTTCGGATAGCAATTTTTATTCGAGATTATGCAGTGAACGCTCTTTTAACTTCTTAAACATGAACCGGCTGCTAAGCTGAGAAAGTGACTCATTAGGCACCCATCGTGATAAGGTTGTCTTTACTCTGCAATTTTTTTTTTTTAAATGTTCTATTATGCTGAGCAGCAGGCTAGATGTTGTCTGAGTTTGTAAGCACTGCGCGTATTTTATATAAATTTTCAACGGCTGTTTCATTTATTGTGTGAAGCAAATATTCTCTCAACCTTTTCCCCCACCTCATATACCCATATGTAATTTTCCTGAATGAAATATTTATTTCTACATTATTAAAAGACAATAATTAGACAATACCAATATAATAAGAAATACAGGTCACATACTTCGAAAATTTTAATTCACAAAATTGAAACATATTTTTACTAACAGAAATAGTGAGAAAATTAATTATATACGGGCTATTGTGCAAACATATACAAATTTACTTTTGAAGCTATTATGAACACTTTCAACATTAGAAATAAAACAAGCATCTCTTTGACAATTTTTTCAAATTGCGTTTATAATATTAAATTAAAACGAAGGTATCAAACTAAAAGTGCTTGAAGAAATTTGATGGCGTGAGTGAATATTAACGTCGCACTGTTCAGCTACACGAGGGTTTTTGGCGACGGACCACGTAATTTTGAACCATGGTCAAGTGAAGTGGACGACACCTGAAATGGCACCCCCCTGAACGGATATTGCAGTATTTTTCCTAAATCTGATCAAGGATAGAACGTTTTCACTGTCAGTACTATTTCACTGATAGTATTTTGGTGGAATTATTTTGGCACTAAATCTTTGTAAATAA